>HG992197.1:1580000-2170000 GCA_905220545.2 Melitaea athalia
CCGCCGTCTTCCTAGTTCAGCCACGTGGTACAGTGGCCCAGGTTATAACGGCACCAGTCGAGACAGCTGACGCCAAGGACCCCAACAATTTATTAAACGTGCCCTGCACTGCGGCTGTAGGCGAAAAAAAAACCCTCGCTAAGCGGTCGGCCGTTAGCAGTCCTACCCACATACTAGAACTTTCGAAGAGCAAAGGATACCACGAAGATAACAGAAGTAAAACGAACTGATATAATTATATTCTTATAATACTAAGCGCCTGACTGTTATAAATAGTTGTAACATTTATACATGTTACAGTAATGTGTATATTTTGTCCATCAGAAAATAAGTAGTTTGGGGCGCCTGGGACCTGGGTCTGGCTCTAATACTAGAATATTCAAATTATTTTATTTACCGATGGGGTTGTATGTCATTTCGTCATTAAATCAGAATAAAATAATAATTAAAAGAAAACAAAAAACCCGCCTGCATAAAAAACAACTACCTAATAGAAAATGAACTGAAAAGACTGGAACAAGATAAAAATTCAAAATTACACAAAGCTAGCGAAACAAATCGAAACAATATCAAACATTATGTACTATACACTTAAAAATATCAATACGGTAGTCTTTTAAAATTTTATGCAATATCGTACATAATATGCAGTCGGAGATATGCACAATGAGAGAATGATTTGACTTATCCTTCAATTTCATGTCTCCGACCGTTATATCTTTTTAGTTAGACAAATTACGTAATCGGTTCAATTCATTAAAATAGTTTACATTATGTGGTTGATTAAGTAATTTATTAACGACGAAAAAAATGAGACTGTTCTAAAGTTGCCAACTTGCCACGTATATATCATTTTTATGTTTGACCGAGCATAACTTTTTACAGAGTAGTCCGAAGTTGATAATTCTTTTTTTATGGGAAAGGCTACACCCTGAAATTGACCGTCGGACGTTGTCTAGGAGGCGAGGAAGAACCTCGGCTCGCATCTTGCTTGCCTCAGGTTAGGCATGGGAAAGAGCAAACTCAACATTTTTTAAACTTTCTTATTGTATTTCTTTATTATTATTACAGTTATAATAATCATAATATACATTTTTGAAATCCTTGTATTGAGCCCTTTAATTTAATACCCATATTATAGTATTCTAAAAAAAAATATTTCTTCATTAATGTTAGTTATGACCTGGGATTAGTTTATTTAGTAACAGTGGAAGCGATTAATAACATCAGGTCTCCTAAACACTAACATACAGCTGCAGTACGCAGCGCTAAAAATAACTAATTTAAATTGAAAGTCCTTACTTCTTCGAAGATGTGATGTCGCTGGCCGGGTAGCTGACATCAACCTAAATTAGCACAAAAACACATATGGCCACATGCAGTTTCAATGATTTATTTATTTATTTATTTATTAAATAGACACACCATCGACACATCATAAGAACATTACAAGTAGAAATATACAGTTAAACATAGTACAATACAGTATGATTTGTCTTTTAAGGTGTATACAGCATTTATTATTATAAAACAGTTAGTGAACACAGAGTAGACATGTATGAATCAATAATAAAAAAAAGAAACAAAATTACAAAATTCCAATAGGTAAAAGAATACTGTTAATTTAATTTAACGAATTGTAAACTTCCAAACAATTTTTGACAAACTCTTTACAATCGATAGAAAAAAATATATCAATGTCACCCCTTAACAATAATTCGTTGTATGTTCCCATTAATCTGTTGAGAGGAGCATATTTTCCAACGTTAGTCCCGGTGCACGAGGGAAAGAAAATTTTATAATTAGGATGTCTAGAAATAGATCTAGGGACGTTGATGTTGATTCGCTGGACGACATTTGAACAACAAACTTGCCCATGTAGAATCTTGTGAAGCGTTTTCAAGTCACAAATTTTTCGTCGCATCTCGAGAGAACTTAAATTGAAGTGTAATAATCTAGTATGATAGTCGGCGCGATAGGGACAATTTGGATCCTTGTATGCAAGAAAGCGTGTGAAACTGCGTTGCACGCGTTCAATTCTGTTAATATGTATATTATAATAGGGGTTCCAGATAGGGGATGCATACTCAAGGACACTACGTATTAAGGCTTTATACAGGGTGAGGATAGATGCAGGGCTTTTAAAGTCTTTACATGTTCTCTTAACCATACCGGAAACCTTCCAGGCACGTGTCGTTATATTATCGATGTGTTCTATAAAGTTTAATTTTTTGTCTAGAATGACACCTAAATCTCGTACAGACGGAGCAGTATTTAGTGTTTGATTATCAACTGCATAGCTAGAGGGGTTGACATTTCTCTTTTTTGTAAACTTTATATAAAGACACTTTGAAGCATTTATGTTCATTTTATTAGTACTGCACCAGTGGATTACTGAGTCCAAGTCTGTCTGCAGTGCTTCAACATCCTCCTGGGTATTTATAATTTTGTAGAGCTTTAAATCGTCTGCAAAGACAGAACATTGACTATATTTGATGTGATTAGAGATGTCATTTATAAAAATAAGGAACAAAATAGGCCCCAAATGTGAGCCCTGTGGAACTCCCGATGTCGAGAAATAAGAAAATGACTTATAACCCTGCACAGTTACCCGCTGAGTTCTGTTGAATAAGTAAGATTTAATCCAGTTGAGAAGATTTCCATGAATTCCATAATATTTTAGTTTGGACAAAAGGATGTTATGGTTGACTGTATCGAAAGCGCTAGAAAAATCTGTATAAACCGAATATATTTCCTTTTTCTTGTCAATACCAATTGATAAATCTGAGACGTAGTTCAGGAGATTGCTGACTGTTGATCTACCTGCAGTGAAACCGTGTTGATTAGAGGAAATTATATTTGAAAAGTACTTTGACAGAATTGGACAAATTATTTTTTCCAAACCCTTAGAGAATAAGTTCAAGATGGAAATCGGTCGGTAGTTTTTGATGTTAGATTTGTCCCCTTTTTTGAATATGGGAACAACATTGGCAAGTTTCCATTCGCTTGGAAAAACGGCCATGTGAAGTGATTTTTCATAGAGTAATTTTAATGATAATTAGGAAGGTGAGCTTACGAGACGACACGGCGTTGATGATGACGACGAAAATGGCGGTGTCACACAATTCACATACACTTTTAATGTTCCTATAAGTTTCAACTTTGTATCTTATACACAAATGATTATTATTGATTGATTGATTATACACTTATCGAGACGAAATCATGGCGTCTTAACGCGTTCAAGTATTAACCCGAATATATTAACAAGGCGCCGGCCACGCGGCGATGGCGAGCGCGCCACGAACAAAGACTAACTATTAGTAACATTTAACATTTAATACAATATCGGCGGTCGCGAACGAGAGTTAATATCAATTTATACAATTACGGATTGCTAACGACAATATCAAATTATTCAACACGCGATATCGAGAAAAGGCGGAGAGCCGCACGCCGTTACAACCGGGCGAACAAATCGACAATAGACAACTGTCAAACTATATAGACAATAGTATTGCCATACGCAACATAGATTATACATAACAATTGGGTGTTGACAGTCAATTACAATTACATTTAATTTGGTTCATAACAATTAACTACAATGGCTTCGCACAGCCGTCATGTTTTTTTTTTAATGTCACCTATCTAAGAACACTTGGGCTGCTAAGACGAATCTAACGATATCTCAATTATACAAATTCGTTCAGCGGTTCTAGAGAAATCAGGTAATTAAGAATATTACATACATACAAGATACGCGCGAAAAACATAACCCTTCCTTGGCAGTCGGGTAATTATAAGTTGATTTTCCATAACTCTTTATAACACAAAGACGCATTGTGGATGTTGACAATTAAGCTTTATTTGACTAAACGATTTTCGGTTTTCCTCGATTTCTCTGGGATGCCACTGATCCTGGTTTCCTTATCATGGTACCATCCTTGGGATATCTTCTTTCATAAAAAAATTACCATCAAATCGGTTCATAAACGACGAAGCTATCCGCGAACACACATAAAAAATATACGGAGTGTCCCAGAATGAATGGATAATCCTGAATGTGCGTGTGCGGAAGGAGAGGTGGGTTACAAAACCAAAAAAATATAATTATATCTATCTCAAACAGGTCGCGGTCTATGTCATTTTTTGTAAAATTTAGAAAAATCCCAGTTTTACTCACATTTGTGGGCACCACGTCCGCTATTAGAGGCCTAGATCGGATTTTTTTTCTTTAAAGTGTTCCCTAATAATGCTGTTCCTAAATTATGTTTCAAAAAGCTCATCTTCTATGAATAGTAGCTTACAAGAAGTCGCTAAACATAAATTTTATTTTTGAAATTTACTTAACTGCTAAGTTTGAGCACCTGTGGTGTAAAAAAAAAATGTATCGGAATCTTGTTAGCCAACTATTTAAAAAATAGCCTACTTCAAATATTTTTTTTTTTTTTTGGTTTTGTAACCGACCTCCCTCTACGCACAAGCACGTTCAGGAGTATCCATTCATTCTGGGACATTCTGTATATATGAACGATTCAGCCAGTAATATCCCACTGTTAGGCATAGGCCTCTTTCCCCATGTAGGAAAAGGATCAAACCTTAATCCACTACGCTGCTCCAATGTGGGTTGGCGGATATTCCCTACTATGAGTAACGATCGTTATCAGGTGTACATGATAACAACCGGGACCGACAGCTTAACGTGCTCTCCGAGGCACGGTGGGGAGACCGAAAAAAAAAATTAAACTTGTCATTAGTATTAAGTTGATTATTGTACTGAGAGAAGTTCCACACATTAAGGTTGTCGATTAGACTTGTTTGAATTTCGCCATGCAGATTGGTGGCGTCATAAGAGTGCTCGTTAATGCGCCAACATAATTATGTTCGGCTGATTGAAATCTCCGATGATAATAAATTTATCAGACGGATTCTGGGTAACTATGTTCAGGAGACTATTGAAAAAGTTACTTAGTTGAACGTTCATTGAGTTTCCTTGATTTTGGGGACAGATGTATACAACACAAATGTGTAACTTAAAATAAGTACGCTTTTGATGTAATGTGATTGTGACCAACAAATCTTTGGCGGTCGAGCACCATTCGTGGTGATCAGACGCCAGAAGGGATCTCTTAACTGCTAGTAGTACACCCCCACCCATGGCTTGGCGTGTATTGTTGTAGTCCCTATCCCGTCTCCAAATAAGATATCTATCGTCGAATAACTCGGCGTCGGATATCCCATCAACGAGCCATGTCTCAGTCAAGCATATTATATCGTAATTGTTTAAGCAAATATTTCTATAGAAAATACTGGTCTTCGTTCGAAGCCCACTTTGAAGAAATTATAACATAATTTTGTAAGCAATAATTGTGAGCGATAATAACCTTGATTCAATAAATTAATAATTTTATAACAAGTATGTACGTTAAATTGTAATATTAAACTAAACGAGTCTTTAACACTACATAAACTAAATTCATTTTCGCAGATCCAATTAGCAAATTTAAAATAAATGTTTTTTTTGGTGTGTGGTAGGTAGTTTTTCATGTGCAAGCAAGTATCGTCGTTAAATGTATAAAAATAACGTTCAAATCTATTAATAAGCTCACAATGAAAAAGCGTTAAGTAGACAAAAGCACATACAATAGGCAGAACTCGACCACATTGAGAAAAAAAATAATAATACCGGTCCTTCTCAAATTTTGCATGCTGATATTGAGAATAATAACCCTTAATTTACCCGGTAGGTCCCTGGGACTCCATTGAAAACTTTACGCGCTCATAAAACCGTTAGTTTTTGGAATTACAAATTGTGCGTTTCAGTACCTTCACGCAGTGACGCACCGAACGCGGGGGAGAGTGGACGTTGATGCACGTGACTGCGATCGGTAAGTAATTAGTAGTGGAGTCCGTGGGACTCCACCGGGGTATTAATGTTACTGTGATGAACATTAGTGTTTGTGTTTGTCTGAGTGTTTACTATGTATCATCACTACATAGTATAAAACAAAGTCGCGTTCTCTGTCCCTATGTCCCTATGTCCCTATGTATGCTTAGATCTTTAAAACTACGCAACGGATTTTAATGCGGTTTTTTTTAAAGATAGAGTGATTCAAGAGGAAGGTTTATGTATATAATTTAGTATAGTTTTATGTAAATTAGCAGAAATACGGCGATAAATGTTGAAGAAGTCGCACAAAATCGGGCCAACTGGGAGCTTTCCACGCAAACGCCGCGTAAACTAGCAAAGATACAGTGGAGTAATGTACTAGCGAATTCTAAATCTATAAAAATGCTACAAAAAAGTCCGCGATAGCATATCTCTATCTCTTACGGTTGACTTACAATAACCACTTTTATGTTCAAATTTTTAATTAAAAACATTACGTTATTTTCCAAGCTATTTTCTTTAGTTCAGTATTAATCCTTATCCAAACAAATATTTTAGTTAGCTTAGGAATTTAATGCAGATTAAAATTGCCCTTTACACTATATCAATCAGATGAATAGGTTTTCAGATATCGTCGTTAAAAGTAATTAACAGCGAAACATTTAACCCTTTTACCGCCATCGCCATAATATTACGTGTTGTAAGGGTAGTACCTCAGCCGCCACGTCGGAATATTACGTAAAGATCCTGTCATTTAAAAATGTCATCATTGCACCCGTGCGAAGCCGGGACGGGTCGCTAGTAAGTATATATTAACAAAAAAAGAATATAAGTATTATATTCATTATTTATCTAGTACCTATATAAATGTTGTAACCGTTTTTGTAAACCCATTTACAACAGCAATAGAAATGTTACCACAGATAACTGGTACTCGTCCTTTGAACTATCTCAAGAACTGAAAGCTCGAGGCCTAACTACTGTAGGAACATTGAAAAAAAATAAAGCCATTATTCCCAAAGAGTTTCAACCAAGCAAGTACAGAGCAGAGAAGTCTTCGATGTTTGGATTTACCAAAGAATGCACATTAGTCAGCTTCGTACAAAAGAAGAATAAAGCTGTAATATTATATTCTACCATGCACCACGATGACAAAGTGAACCCAGAAACTCACAAGCCTGAAATAATAGAATATTATAATGCTACAAAATCGGGTGTTGACTCAGTTGATCAAAAATGTTCAGTTTATTCCTATAGTCGTCGTACTCCTCGCTGGACAATGGTACTGTTCTTCCGTATTGTTGATATGTGCGCCTGGAATAGTAAAGTGATACATCAATCGCAGCAGCATATACCTAAATTATCTCGTCTCGATTTCATCAAGGCTATTGCAACCGAACTCAATGAAAGCAATCTAAAAAGTAGATTGTATAATACCAAACTTCCTCGGCAGTTACGCGCTATCATTTCGGAGATAACAGGCACTCCAACTCCACTCCACTTACCTGTAGAGAGCAATAATGATGGTCTAAGATCCGGAATATAACAAAATCTTCCCTCATCTGTTAATTAGATGAAACAATTTTTTATAGGCTGATTTCAATATTGTGAATTTATAAAAACAACCTCTGCCACCATAAGCCTGCTGCAAATAATAGTACTTAAAAAAAAATTTTTTTTTCTTCTAAAAAATCTTTTCCCTCTCATGTTAATTACATGTAGTAAGCTAAAACCGTCAATATTTTACATTATATACCTGACTATAGTAGGCACCCATCTCTATGATTGCTATACTTACCTGCAGCCAGGTTACTCTGACTGAGGTTACTGACCTGGCTGCAGGTAAGTGTAGCAATCATAGCGATGGCTGCCTACCACAGTCAGGTATATAATGTAAAATATTAACGGTTTTAGCTTACTACATGTAATTAACATGAGAGGGAAAAGATTAAAAAAAAAAATTGCTGCAGGCTTATGGTGGCAGAGGTTGTTTTTATAAATTCACAATATTGAAATAAGCCTATAAAAAATTGTTTCATCTAATTAACAGATGAGGGAAGATTTACCTTCTCGGATCTTAGCCCATGAGCAGAAACTGCCCCGGAATGAGAGAAAGTATTGTCACCTGTGTCCACCGCGTCTAAAAAGGAAAACTGCATATATTTGCCGTAGCTGTACTAAGCCTGTGTGCCTTAGCTGTAAAAAAAAAATATGCAATGAATGTGTCACCAACCGTAACTAAAAGGTCTTGCACGTTTTTTTTTCTTCCAACCATGTTCTTTTTTTTTGCTTTTTATAAAAATTGATTATGTTTTTGTTATATTTCTCAAAAAATGACTTTGAAAAATTGTTTAGTTTTTAAAATGTTGACACTAGAAGTTAGGTCTCGTAATTTTATTACAAAAAGTGCCATACTCTTTAAGTTCCTTAATAAAAGGCTGTAATTGTATAATTTTAAGTAAATACCTATGCCATTGTTAAACCAAATATATAATAAATAAATATAAGAAGCATTTTTTTTAAAAAAGTTTTCATTTCATGTTAAAATTACGATTTTTTATCCGGGAGTCCAGGGGACTCCACCAGGTAAATTGTGTATGTATGAAGTCACCGGGTATATCAAGGGATAAATAAAATATATGACATACCAGGATTTCGACTCGCTATTAAACATGAAATAGTAGTTTATGCAACTGTCATATAATGGAGGGTATTAAAACACGAGTGTGAGTTTATGAAACGAGCGCAGCGAGTTTCATAATAGTAACGAGTGTTTTAATACCCGTGTTATATGCCGTTGCATACACTACTTTATCTTCACTAATGCAATTAATCAAACAACAAGAGTAAAAGCTGACAATAGTTTATTTTTCATATAATTTTCTAGATTTTTCTGGCCAAAGATTGTGAGTTAATTTTGTTGCCAATTCTAGAATATCTGGAGGCGTACAAATATCATTGTCGCTATGCATTTTTAACTTTTAATTTATTAAATTAAATTCACACGTACGTGTATTGTCACAGTGATTTTGCGGCCATTAAAATTTAACCAATGAGAGCGCAGCTGCGCGCATGCGCGCGATGTTATAATGAGATTTTACGATATCGATGTGGATATTATACCATCATGTGAAATTGCTTAAATTGAGTGTTTTGTTGTCTGCGCTATAACAGTAGTAATTATAAGTCAAGTATTGGAAACATAAGTAGAATGTTACAACATTAGTGTAGATAAAAACTTTTTTAGGCCTTGTTCATTTCTTATATGATGTTTAGGTGAAGTTTGGTTTTTACGTATAAATATTTTACATCCAGTTACCCATACATATTCAAAGCCGCTATTTTTGGCATGTACTTTTGTTTTGTTTAATAATGATTTGTTCTCAAGGGTCAGATGGTCGTTCACGTATATTCTATCAGTACCTTGTAGTCCCAAATCGTTAGCACTAAGATTTTTCTTCTTTTTAGCTGCAGCAACGAAATCTTTTTTTATGTATGTGTTGTGGAGTGAGCAGATTATATTTTTACTTTGCTTTCCAGCGCGCGAAGGAATCCTAGCAATGTAATTAATTTGCTCCTTAGGTATAGAGTAATCGATGATCTCTGAGAATCTTGGCAACTATAAAAGATTCTCAGAGCTGGATATCGGTACTCTTTTTATCTCAATATTATTCATCCTTGACCTTGATCCAGATATTTAAAACTACGCAATGGATTATGATGTAGGTTTTTTTAATAGATAGAGTGATTCAAGAGGAATGTTCATATGTATTATAAATACATAATATAGTAGATAAATACTGATCATTTTAGAGGTTACTAATGTGATGTCATAAATAAACACATTTTTTGCGCTTTCATTGCAAAAGCTGACTGAACCCGGAGATAAATCAAAATAATGTACTAGAGTATTGTACAACTTAAAAAGGTCTATAAAAAAGTCCACGATGGTATAAGTCTATCTCTTAGGGATAACCCACAATAACCATTTTTTATTCCTTACTTTTTACGAGAAATAATGGCTTATTTACGAAGCGATTTTAAGCAATACGGCATTAATCCTTATGCAATTAAGTAAATTAAATACATTGTGCATTTAACAAAGATCAATATGGACCTGTACAACATGTAATTTTAATAAATATTTTTGAAGATATCACAGATTAAAAATGCAAGGACATGACGGTTGTAGTTGTACCGACCGGGAGCCGCGGCCGGCACGACAATTTTTTCGAAATTGTATGTTCGTACTTTATAATTTTTTAACCTCATTTATCGAAAAATATTCTCCTTCCCTTTCAGTTCTTATTTTAGCTTTCATGTTCTTGTATATATTCATAATCACGCGTATGTATTTTTTGTTTACTCCTTGTGTTTCTAGCGCTTCCCATATTTTTAAGTGTTTTAATGAGTCAAATGCCTTGTTGTAATCCACGAATGCCAAGTAGAAGGTAATACCGTATTCATTACATTTTTCGACAATCTGCTTTATAGTGTGGATGTGATCTATTGTGGAAAAGTCACTGCGAAAGCCGGCTAGTTCTTTGGGTTGGTTTTCGTCTAGGATCTTTGATAAGCGGTCTATAGTCCGTTCAACGAGATGAGAGAAATTTTGTAAACAAACCAAATTATCATAGATGTCATTTACATATGCAGGGTTTTGTAATCTTTTTTTCGTACACAACTTTTTTAAATGTAAAATATATTTATATTTTGATAATTGCTTAATTAAATATAATTAATTAAATTTAATTATGTACCTATATAAGATTTGATACTTCTTAAATAATAATTAATTATCAAAATATACATTTATTTTACATTTTACATTTAAAGTTTAAGTTTAGGATTTTAGGTACAAATGAAATATTAATGATTAATATTACTAAAATATTTATTAGATACAAGCTGCTATGCCCGCGACTTCGTCCGCGTGGAATTTAACGACGAATGATAAATGAAAACATTTATTTCGCCATAAGGTGATACACACACTTAACGAAAGTCAAAAAAAAATGATACAAAAAAAAACTAAACAATAATAACAATAACTTAGGCAGCATAAAATCAAACAATAAAATAAAAAATAAAAATTTATATCTTAACATTAGGTACATTACAAACTTACGTAATGTACCCAGTGTTGTAAGCAACCTTAACTTAGTCAAAATATTAAGTTACTAATAATGTCTCGTTAGACATTACCTACCTACTTTATCCTCAGCTTTATTAAATATTACAATAAATAACAATGTCCCTAGTGTAGGCCGAGAGAAAAAAAGCCGGAGGAAAAAAACTCTCGGTACTCTTTTAAAAAATGCACACTATAATTGTGTTTGCTCGCAAACGAAAAAAAAGCGACTTCAATAACATCGACAAGTAATACAACGTAATAAGACGAAAAAATAGTCAAGTAAATACGCGCTATTAAAGATTATTCAAAAAGTTGTAATCAGTTTTCGATCTAATTTAAACAAGACTACAAGACAAGTATTAGCTTTCGATTAAAGTAAGAATCATCGAAATCGGTACACCGAGTAAAAAGTTATGCGGTATAATATAACGTAGGTCGACGAAAAAGTAGTCACGTAAATACGCATTATTAGATATAACTATAAAACTACTTGTCAGATCTCAATTAAATTAAAATGGACCACATGACATGCAACACCTTTCAATTAAAACAAAATTGATCGAAATCGGTCCACCCAGTCAAAAGTTCTGAGCTAACATAGATAAAAAAAAAAAAAAAAAAAAAAACATACGTGTCGAATTGAGAACCTCCTCCTTTTTTGAAAGTCGCTTAAAAATGCAAATAATTATTACAAAATCCGAATGTTTTCAAAGTCAGACTATCTTGACAGATTTGACGTTCGAACTTGCCGAGAGACGTGCAGCAGATAGCAAACAAACAAGATAGAAGGAGATAGACTATATTTTGTTTGTTCCGTCGTCACTATGAAAAAATGATGCGCTTTGTTTACAAAATTTCTCTCGTCTCGTTGAACGGACTATAGTAATATTATTTTTCGAAAACAATTTATACATGTTGGACATAAGGCTGATGGGTCTGTAGTTAGCTATATCGTCTCTTTTATCTTTTTTATGTAATAATATAATAGTTGATGAAGTCCACTGGTGGGGTATTTCTTCTGTTCGTATAATTTCATTAAATAAGTCTGTTATGGTATTGAATGTTACTTTTGATGTGCCTATCAGTATTTCATTAGATATGCCATCACCACCTGTTGCTTTTCCTCTCTTAAGTGATTTGATAGCCATCACAACTTCTTCCTTCAGTATGCACGGAATCTCTTCTTCATCGACATTATTATCCGCGAGTTTGTAGAATTCTTCTTTGGTTCCATCGTGGCTATATAGCTTTCGGTAATATTCTGTTGCTGTTTCCAATATTTCCAATCTATTTGTGAGATTAACTTTGTTTTTAAGGTGTTTCATACTATCGATCCAGTTTAGAGTCTCTCTTAATTCTAGCCACGCTTTTTTTACTCCTCCAGATTTTTCTATGTGGTAATTTATTATGTCAGTTCTTCTTTTTGTCTGTGTCTTCTTATACACTGGTTTATCTTTTTACTTATTTCTGTTATTATTAATCTGTTATTTTTCTTATCATTAAACAATATTTTTCGTTGCTTTAGTAACTCTCTTGCGTCTGGTCCTAGTTTGTCTTTTATTTCCTTTTTGGTTCTAACCTTTATTTCAGTTTCTTTTAGTTCCTTTTCCAGGGCATCATATTTATTTTGAATTTGAGTTATTTTATTTATCTCCTTTAAATTACCATTCATCGAATATAAAATATCATCCGGAAGTGGTAGATTTACTTTTAGTTTCATTAAATTACTTTTTATGTTCTTCCTTGATGTTTTAGGTTCTGTTGCGTATAGTTGTCCACGAAGCATTCTATGGTCGGTATTATAATTGAGTTGGTTGACAATATCTATGTTAGAAAACAATTTTGGTTTGTTAGAGATTATATAATCTATTTCGTTTTTTATCTTTCCATTTGGTGACACCCATGTCCATTTTCTTTCTGTTGTAGTAGCTGTTCATTACGTGTAGGTTGTTTTCCAAAACGAAGTTTATTAGTCTCTGTCCATTGTTATTCCTTTTTCCTGTTGTGTAAAGTCCAAGTATTTTGTTTTCGTTACTTCTCTTTTTACCTATTTGGCCATTAAAATCTCCCATTATAATTATTGTTTTATATAAGGTCGGTATAATGTCGTTAAGTTGATTGTAAAAGTCGTTTTTTGTTTCTTCTTTGGCAATCTCTGTCGGAGCATAAATTTAATGTTCAAAATCGCAATTCTGTCTGATACTCCATGAAACTGTATTATTTTATTTTTAAGGTATTTCTTAACCATGAATCCCACTCCGTATAAACCAGCTGTTATGTTTTTGTAGTAAAGTATGTAGTTATCGTGTTCTTCAATTCTTTCGTCAGATCTTCAAACTTCACTGATGCCTATGATGTCCCAATTCACGGTTTCCAGTGCATTTTCTAGTTCCAATAGAGATTCTTACGTTTTTAATGATCTTGTATTAATAGTAGCTATATTTATTCTAATTCTTTGCTTTGAATAGTGCTTATTAGTGGCACATATAATATATTAATGGCAAGCAAACAAATATTACACTAAGATAAAGTACCATTTAACATTTAACAATATTAACATAACAAAATATAACAATACGCTTTAATGTACGCCAAAACAGAAATAATTCATATCAAATTGATTTTAACAAAGTACCATAGGGTACAAAGCGCAGCCTTATCGCTGAAAAGCGATCTCTTCCAAGCAACCTAGGGGCAGAGGAGATGGTATTGTCTATATAGGTGTACAAATTGTGATATAACATGTGAAGTGAAAATCATTAAATAACTAGCTGCCCTGACAGACTTCGTTCCGTCTGTTATGTTTTTTTTAAGAATGAAAACCTTTTTTTTAGTTAAAAAAAAAACAGCCGAATTGGTCGAGCCAGTAGAAAACAATATTGTTTGGATAAACCATGCTATAAAATAACATAATTAACCCTTGGTAATTACTCAAAAAAAATTTTACTTGGTCGCTACTCAAGGGTCAATCTGACCCTCCTGTAAAACAACATATATTTTTCGAACAATAAAGAATGTTGAAATAAAATACACTATTTGCTAATAAATAACTAATACTACTAAATTTTCCATACTTTAATTATTTTCTGAACAGTTTGGACATAAAATAATGGAGCAAGATTACAAGTTGGTATTTTGCATGAAGAATAAACATTGTTTGTTTTGCGATCTTTTTTATAGGGATCTCTTTTATATATATAGACTAGCTGACCCCGCAAACGTTGTTTAGCCATTTATGTTATTAACCCCCGCAACCCCCTCTTGTGGTTGGAATTTTGTAAAATCCGTTCTTAACTGACCTCTTGGTGAAAGGAATATTCATACCAAATTTCAAGTCTCTAGGCCTTATGGTTCTAGAGATATCGTGATGAGTCAATGGGTGGAAATCTCTTTTATATGTATATATATACATACATTAAAACTTTTTAAGTTTACAATTTCAAATATTTTTTTTGTTATTGTATGTAATGTACAGATTTTTTTGCTGTTGTATGTATTTACTTAGGTATGTAACACGTATTCAGGTCAATTTATTATAGAATGCATGCAACGGGAATAATATTATATACTTAAATTCAATTATTACTAAGGTGTAAGGGGATACCGTTACTAATGGACTACCAGTTGGATTGCCAGCGCAATCTGATTGACTAAAAATTCTACTTCAAATTGTAAAAATGTAATATTCTTATGCTATAGATCCCTCTCAGGTACAGGTATCCTTCAATAGCTATCCTTCTTATTTTAATAAATTTGATAAGTACAGAATAGGTAAAAGATGAGTCAATGATTTGATCTTAATTACATTACCAAAACCTTAATAGCGATGACATAAACCGAATTTCATTAATGTTATCAGATTACTATTGACTTATAGACTTATCAATATGTTATCACATTAATCGCATGTTAGTAGATATAATCCAATATATAAATATTAGATGCAAAAAGCAATTTTCAATCGCCTTACACTTCCGGAGTAAACATGGCTCTTCTGTGGCTTGCGGTTTTGGCAGTATTAACAGGTATTGCTTACTTTTATTTACTCAAGAGTTTGTTTAAGTATTTTTGAGCCTACAAGTATATACGATTTGTTATTGAGTATGCTCTCGTTCAATATTTACTTACATATTAATCTCTACTCTCTATAATTATCTCTGCTTGTAAAATTTCAATTGTTGCTTCAAATTCTTCTCCAACAGGCTTCCTAACGCAAAAAGTATTTATGATATTGTGTTGTTAGACTCTGAGAGTGTAGTGATCGAAACTATTTACTTTTATTGTAATAAGTTCATTATTTGAGTAGATGTCACTCAGAGGTGGTGGTCAGTTTTAAAAAAACACACAACTTAATACATTTATACATTTACACAGGGTTACTGGTTACTTGGCGTATTCGTAATAAGATAAGATTGGCTGTAGTGAAGTGCTGTTTAGTAATTTAATATTATTATTATTTCAATTTGCACTTAAATTGCCAATTCTGAGTAAATAACGAAAACGTTAGATGATGGCTTTAAGAATGAGCCAACGTTAAGATTATATATATATATATATATATATATATATATATATATATATATATATATATCTATACTTCTATACTAATATATAAAGCTGAAGAGTTTGTTTGTTTGTTTGTTTGTTTGTTTGAACGCGCTAATCTCAGGATCTACTGGACCGATTTGAATAGGAACGGAGTCCACGCCGACGAAGTCGCGCACAGAAGCTAGTATATATATATATGTGTGTATGTATGTGTGTATGTATGTGTGTATGTATATGTATGTATAAATGGGTTTAATTAAATATAGTCACCCGTTTATGTCACAATTTGTACACCAACAAAGATACAATACCATCTCCTCTGCCCCTAGGTTGCCTGGAAGAGATCGCTTTTCAGCGATAAGACCATCCTTTGGATCTAATGATACTTTGTTAAAATCAATCTGATATAATTATGTATTATTTCTGTTCTGGTGTACAATAAAGTGCATTATGTTATGTTATGTTGATAAAAAAATATATAAGAAAAATTAAATAATAAAACCTTATCCAAATCTATATCGTATAATTGTAATTTTGTATTATCAATAGTTCATATCGAAAAGAACCTTATATAATAGTTGTACCTAATGTGGTATCTTAAGAAATGATAAGACAGGTGTTAAGCTATTAATTGATAATTTAATTATGAAAGCCCGTACTTCACGTGTTGTATTAGACCTTATTTTCTGTTTCTATTCCTTATTTGCTTTCTGTTTTCGTTTAAGGGTCTTCGTCTGCCAGGCCGAATTGCTGTGAACCAACCACCATTGAAAACTATCCGTCTATAGTTCAAATTGATGTGTATAACCCTTTTGACGTTTTCTGGGCTCGAGGTTGTGCTGGTACCATTATCAGTCGGAGATACATTCTCTCTTCTGCTGGATGTTTTACTGGTTTGTAAGTGACTTCTTTATTTCTTACACTATTATAGAACTAGGCGTTGTTATTTTTTTGAAGACGTTTGATATATTTTTAATGGATAAAAATTGTTTTACATTTTCTTTAGTATATTAAAAATTAAATCGGGAAAAGTTTGGCTATAAATTCTCGGCCAGGTTATAAATTGAAAATTTTCATTTAATTTAACATTGCACCGATGACTTTAAGGAATAACGATTCATCCTGTAATATCCCACTATGCACTGGCGGATCCAGGGGGGGGGGAATAATGACCCCGTGACACCCCTCCCCTGGGCTGTGTCCAGGACCTAGGTGGACCACTAATTAAAATTGTTAAACAAGATTTTTGTCACAATAAAGGTATTTTTAAGTACATTACCTACATAGATTAATAAAATACCTACTTTTTACCTGTACCTATCATTATAAAAATTAAATTATAACTTCTTTTTACTTGACCACGACTATGTGACACCCCCCCCCCCCCCTGGTGCCTTGACCATGACTGTGACCTCCCCCTGGCGCCAAAGCTGGATCCGCCCTTGCCACTATGCCCATAGGCCTCTTTCGCCATGTAGGAAAAGGATCAGAGCTTAATCCACCACGCTGCTCCAATGCGGGTTGGCGGATATATTCCCTACTATGAGTAACGATCGCTATCAGGTGTACAAGATAACAACCGGGACCGACTGCTTAACGTGATCTCCGAGGCACGGTGGGGAGACCCACAAGTACTGCACAAACACCCAGACCACGGCAAACATCTGTATGGCCAATATAAATGTTGTCGTGTGCGGGGATCAGTGCTGTGACCGCTGCGCCAACGCGGCGTCACACTTTAAGGAATAACTTTAATATAAACCGACATTATGAGGTCTGTAGAAAATGCAAACATTTAGTGTACCGTGTAGCTTAGGTAAGCTTAGGTATACTTTATCATACCTTTTTAGAATCCACACATACCTGACAAGTTTTTAAGATAATGGGCAGCCACAATTAGTGAAAAAAAACGAGAAAAAAATACTTTAAATGTTAGTTTTATTAATGTTTTATGATTAAAACGCCTCTAAATCTAATTGATTTAAATAAAACAAGTCTCTAAGAGTACGATGCCAAAAAACACAGATCACCCAGGTGATCTGTGCCAAAAAATTACACAAAAATACAAAATTTTGTTAAAATGGCACCCGATTGAATGGCCAAAGGAACAAACTTTTCAAAAAACATAGTGGACAGTGGACACCATTTTTACACTGTTGGTAAAACTGAGTTAAAAAAATGATTTTATTGTAGCCTGACATCTGGACTACCTAACTTACCGGATTATCCATTATTAACGACAGACCCTGTACATAGATCCTAGTTATTTTCACCAACATCTTAGATTAAAATCAAAATCAAAAATAACTTTATTCAACTAGGCTTCATGAGCACTTTCGAATCGTTATTTTACAAAAGTTAAATTTAAAGTGATTAATTAGTTGTTAAAAGTAAAGCTACCACTGATTCGGAATATAGATTCTGCAAGAGGAATCGGCAAGAGACTCCGCAGTTACTCTTTTGAAAATAATACAATTATAAACTGTGTTTTAGTACAAAATTAGAAATATCTTGCACATCTTCATCTACTATGTAACTACTAGATATGAATCTTACATGAAATGGAGGCTGTTTCTTTGCGAATACGATGTTAAAGGTGTATGCTAAAATATGGTTTGAATAGCCAGAAATTTTTTAGCCAACCCGTTCGCGCTTTCTTTTTTTTTATAATATACAAGTAGATATAAAATAATTTTTACCCATTAAAGAGATTGGTGAAGGTCATTTATATACAAATTTCGTGTCACAATGTATGTTCCAGAAAAACTCAGAAACTACTGAACCAATTTTTATTAAATTTTGTTAGCATCTGTAATTTGGTCCAACTTGGGAGATAGGGTAGTTTTTTATCTCAATTGGACCCGATAGGTGGTGCTGCTATCGGTACGTAAGCAATCAAATTTGACAGCTCTTTTCTGGGCAGGACAACGTTTCTTACTAACGACAACTATTTATTTACTGTTAATATAATTGTGTCATTTAACATTTTCGGATATTTGAGCGTCTTGTAATCAAGTTTTTTTTTTAGCCTCTACCAACCAATTTGGCGCCGTGTTAGAGCTGGTGCAACTCATTCCAACACCGGTGGTGTTATTCACAGCGTAGAGGCTGTTTTTAATCACCCAAGCTATAATTATGATGTTAATTTTGATCGCGATGGAGACATAAATGTAGTCAGGCTAGCGACTCCGCTAGAGTACAGCTCTGCTATACAACCCGCAACTATTGTCGCCCAAAATACAACAATTCCGGGTAATCTTCCAGTTGTGTATGCAGGTTGGAGTGCTACGGAGGTGAGGAAATATTCATAAGGGCGTTTCTATTCCTATATAATAATAAAATATATATATAAACGCCTCAAACTCAACGACTCTATGAGTTTGAGGCGTTTATATATTTATTTTTACAATTTACAATTCAGCCTGTAACATCCCACAGCTGGGCATAGGCCTCTTTCTCTGTGTTGGAGGAGGGTATTTATTTTATTTATTCCTACATTTTTAATTTGTATAGACTATACTGAGCTCAAAAAAATTTAATTTCTGTCACTATATTAATTACGATTGGTATCTATACTAATATATAAAGCTGAAGAGTTTGTTTGTTTGTTTGTTTGAACACGGTAATCTCTGGAACTACTGGGCCGATTTGAAAAATTATTTCACTGTTAGATAGCCCATTTATCGAGGAAGGCTATAGGCTATGTATTGTCACGCTAAGACCAATAGGAGCGGAGACCACGCCGACGAAGTCGCGCGCAGAAGGTAGTTTGTTATAAGCGCGGTGTTTTGCAAAATTATTTTTAATCGCGTGTGTATTTAAATCAAGCTAGTGGTCGTCCAATAGTCAAAATTCGGCTATAATTAATAAATGAAATTAAAAAAATAGTAATGAAAATAAAGAACCTTTTTTTTAATTTTTCAATTTGACTACAGACTTTGACAATCAATAAAAGAGTATAATATGCGTGTGTGTATCAAATACATGGTAGTGTGTGTAATGTTTGTTTTTTATTGATCCAATATATTTTTATGGATAATTTTAATACATACTACACAAAATAAGAGCATTCTGCATTCCTTTATACAAACTATAAGTGTACGAAATTTCATACTCCTACGTACTCGCAATTTTCGTAAAAAGGGGTACTACGTTTTTGCTTCACGCATTAATATATAGATTACATTATCATATGCGACAGCTCATTTCATTCGTAATATTTTTGTTTTTCTGTCAACAGGAAAATGGTACCACTACTGACGTTATACGACATGTAGTAATGTACACAATCGATAACAAAGTTTGCGCTGACCGTTATGAAGTGGTAGGTCGACCATTCATCGTGACTGAGAATATGATCTGCGCTGGTCTCTTAGACGGTGGTGGTCGAGATCCTTGCCAAGGTGACTTAGGCGGTCCTTTGTACTACGACAATATCGTTATTGGAGTTACTTCTTGGAGTTATTATGATCATGATGATTGGGATGAAAATAGTGCCATGTATCCAGGAGTCAGCACAAATGTTGCTTCTTACACTGACTGGATCGTCTCTGTTGCCGTGTAATTTCAGTCTAAATAAACGTTTAATTTAAGTATCTAGTTTTCTATTTTCTCCTCACTTTCGTTTTGATAACTCATTTTCAGAGATGTTGTTTAACTTGGCCTAAGTTATTCGGGGAAAACCGATAAGATTTTGCTTCAAAACTAGGTTTCAAAAAAGGTTCGTTATACTCTTAGTAATATACAGGCTGTCCCGCGATAAAGTGCAACCGCGAATGGGGGTGAAACTAGACCATAAATTATCAACAAAAAACATAGAAAAAACTTTTTGAAAAAAATATTTTATTTCTTATTGACGAATTAAGTTTTTTATATCTTACGTGGGCTGTATGTACAAAAAATGATGATTTCTTCCAGTCGTCCTTCGTAGTAAGTAGGTCGATTACTTTAAAATAAAATAAAATATTACGCCACGTACTTGGCGGTAAGGATAAAATAAAAATTAGATCGCAAAAAAGTGGCATTATGTCTTTAACTATGCTTCTTGTGAAAAAAAAATCCATTTTTTGACTTTTTTTTTCTTCTTTATTTTTTTTTTTTTCAATGATCTCTAATTTTCTTAGAATTATGCCCCCAATACCAGGAAATTTTATGATTTATTATTATTTCTTACCATATTGCCATTCAAATAAAAAAAAATTTACGCCTGTATCCCAAAAAACACGTACAAAAATCATCATTTTTTGTACAAAGAGGCTACGTAAGCTATATAAAAATCTTAATTCGTCAATAAAAAAAATAATTTTTTTTTAATTTTTTAATTTTTTTCTGTTTTTTGTCGATAATTTATGGTCTAGTTTCACCCTCTTTCGGGGTTGCATTTTATCGCGGGACACCTGTATACCTACACGTTTTAATTAATACAATAATATAATTAAACATAAATTTTCTTAAAATTGATACTTGTAGTATTAATACTAACACGTAAGAGAGCAGAGAAAAGTCTTAAATCAAATCCAGATGACTGTCAATTTTTATTGAAGGGGTAAATTCTATTATGAAGATATTAAATTTAAATCAATAAAATTTCCTGCTCAAAATATGGAGCAGCCCGACTAGGATAGTACCTCGAGTGAGGTCGCTGGCCGACAGTCGGGGGACTTCGGCCGGCCGGACGACATGACCCCACAGGTCTGCGGGGTGTCCTTGTTGTGAGCGAGGCCACCCCAACTTTGTGCCGGGGCCCGGACGTTTAGACGTCAGGGCATACCGCCTTGGCGAGGTGGCGACCACTAGCGCGATCCCATCTCGCCACACCCAGGCGGACTACTGCTCACACATGGTGATTTTTAATAAGTAGGAGTCTGTTATAACCCTCTGGCGGAGGCGAGGCGGACGGAGTTTAACCATTATGGATTTTCCCCACGTAAAAAAAAGGGTAGTACCTCGACCTTACACAGTGAAATAATATTGTTTTCAAGTAGTGTTGTGTTCCTGTTGGTGAGTAAGATGACCAGAGCTCATGGGGGAATTGGGGGTATGGTCGGCAACGTGCCTGCAATGCTTCTGATGGTGTAGGCATCTATAAGCTACGGTAATCGCTTACCATCAGGTGATCAGTACGCTTGTTTGCCGAACTAGTTGTATGAAAAAAAAAATATAATATGAGGTAAAGTGAGGTGAAATGTATGAGAAAGGAATTAAGAAACTGGTTTATGAAGTAAATTAAAAAAATATCGCTACGAAAATCGTTCTCAAAATCTACAGTAGCAGTATGGGTTAAACCCAATAATATTTATCGCATGAATTAATAATCTTAAGTCTTTTTCAATGTAACTTAGATTACAATAATATCTAATTTACTTCTTTTTTTAGGGTTCTGTACCTAAAGGGTAAAAACGGAACCCTATTACTATGAATTCGCTGTCTGTCCGTCCGTCTGTCACCAGGCTGTATCTCAAGAACCGCGATAGCTAGACAGTTGAAATTTTCACAAATTATGTATTTCTGTTGCCGCTATAACAACAAATACTAAAAACAAAATAAAATAAATATTTAAGGGGGGCTCCCATACAAAGAAACGTACGACGAAAACAACGTACCTACTGTTGTTTACCTAGTCAATGGTACGGAATCCTTCGTGCGCGAGTCCGACTCGAACTTGGCCGATTTTTTATCTTATGTGACTCATCATTCAAATGCGATAAATGATTATAACTACGGTGAACTTATTCAGAATTTTTTAAATTTATTTAACCTATATTTTTGTCGTATATTTTCTTCGTCGACTGTTTTAGATAACACAAGATTGATTATACATATATGTTACTGTAAATGCTCGAACTACGGTTAAGAGGGCGCATAACGCGAGCAAAAAATCAGATTTCAACCGCGCGCCCGTGAGTAATTGATGAAACAAAATATAGACAAAGCCTCGTGTCAGAGTGCGATAGACGATATAGTTTTGAGCGCATTACGAATGTAAAAAACGACAAATATCTTATTTTACATATAATTCCAAAACTAAAAGTAATTAAATTAAATGCCTAGGCATAGCCTTTACTCATATTTAAATGTAATTAATTATCAAATTTTTGTCTTAATAAAAAGAAAAAATATAAAAATTAGAGGTTACTTCGTGATTATATTTTATCGAGGAAATTTCCTTATTTTATGTTTTTGATATGGGTTAACCCTTGCAAATATCACGTAGTTTGTCATATATTTTTATTTTAAGATTTGGTCTGGAATTTTTCATGTCAAACCAAATAGAAGATTGGTAATTTTGCATTATGCGCGCTCTTAATCCTAAGATTAGAGAAGTAAGTCTTAGGATTTACCGAAATGAGTTGGCAAATGTAAGGATTTATGAAAATGTGACATTTTTTTCGGGCTTTTACTATTAGAATTTAGCACATGCTAGGTTTTACCACTGACATCTAGTAAACGTTGGTTTTGGGAATAAAACAAAGATTAATTCTTATTCATTTATTCCAGTCAAAAACTTAAATTGGTACCTAAGTCTTTAGATTAAGACCCGTAGACCGTCGGAGGGGACTTGTCACTCCCGAGCGTCATCACCGCGATGCTCGGCGACGACGAGTCCTGGGAGGCGATGGTCTCCTTCTGCGAGACAGTAATGTCCCAGAAGGAGGCCGACGAGCGGGTGAGAGAGGAGGCCGCCGACGTGGCTTCCACCCGCGGGCGACGAATGGGGGTGCGTAGGAGGCGCTACTTAATGCGCTTCCAGTAACGCCCCTGTGCCCGTGTAGGGCCGGGATGGGAACCCGGTCCTGCTAGACACGGCGTCGTCGGGACTGTTCAGAGGTGAGCCGGACAGTCCCCATGGAGGAGAAGTCTGGCCTTTTCGCCGAGGCCAGCCTGTCGCTGGAGGGATCCTGTTGCCTGCAGATCCGGGACCCTCCAAGTATAGCGGCTGAAGGCTCCCGCAGGGGGTTTAGTGCGGTAGTGGCACCCCAAATGCTGAGTCCGACATACGGTCTAGGACTGCCTACCCGGGCGTCCTGGATATCACCCGTAAATGGGTTACCCTGCGATATCAAAAAAAAAAAGACCCGTAGACCGTTTATCGGCATAATTTCGTTACAAAAAAAAATTAACCCTAACCTATCTAACTTCAAAATTAGACCGACCTGGGTCTTAATCTAGACTAGACACGTTATAAAATGTCTTTTTTAACATTTACCGTGCCTTTAATGTAAATCCTAAAAATTACCAAGTGAATGGTGGTAAAACTGCGAATCGCAAAATCGTTCGGGCTTTTACCATTTAGAGTTGATAAATCTTAGGTTTTACTCTTAAATCTTAGGATTTACCATAATTCATGCATTTACAGTAACATATACACCAATAAAAAACGAGTGTGCTTTAGACCACACGACTGAAGGAAAACTTCTGCACAATACTTCAAAAGTTTTACTTCAATCATTCTTACTAGTATTATAAATGCGAACGTAGCTCTGTCTGTCTGTCTGTCTGTCGCGCTTTTAATGCACGCCAAAATTATAGAACCGATTTAAATGAAATTGAGCCTGAGAAAGGACATAGGCTACTTTTTAATGTGAAAAAGGGGTGTAAGGGGTTGAAAGGGGGGGAAGAAAAGTTGTATGGTAGTATCGTCATTTAAAAGTTAGAAGCTTGAAACTTATTGAAGTGAAACTTCTTTAGGGCATCAGGGTAAATTTTTTACGGATGAAACGGCAACGCGTTTTGATGAAACGGAGACGTTTTGCCTACTTCGTCTGGTACAGGCGTCACCTGCCTCGTGTCCCGCTTTACCTTAGTTTTCAATTAGTTTTAAAGTATTTATTTATTTTTTCAATTAATTTGCCAAAGAAGTTTCACTTCTAACACGTGTACTTTGTACACACGCACTTTTTTAGGCTGTTGATTCGATATAAATAAATAGGACATTAAAAGTTTTACCCTCAAGGTTGAAAATAACAATAGAGGATGAAAGTTTGCATGGAAATATGTAAAGTTTTTGTGAAAGTTTTATAAGTCTTCGACAAGAGACATGAGATTAGAGCTATTCTAATATCCAAAATAAACCTAAAGATATATCCAAAAAATGCTGTCCACAGTTACTAGGTATTCCACGCGGACGAAGTCGCGGGCACAGCTAGTAGTAAATAATTTAATTGCAAGAAATGTAGTTTTACACACGATACACACAGTTACAGGGCATCTCAGACAGGCCTATGATAGTCAAGCAAATACATATTACATTCAGATAAAGTACCGTTTAACATTTAACAATATTAACATAACATAACATAACATAACAATACGCTTTAGTGTACGTCAAAAGGTCAAAACAGAAATAGAACATTGTAGCAAATTGATTTTAACAAAATATTATGAGGTACAAAGGGTTGCCTTATCGCTGAAAAGTATTCTCTTCCAGGCAACCTAGAGACCAAGGGCGGATCCAGCTTTGGCGCCAGGGGTGGGGGTCACAGTCTTGGTCAAGGCGCCAGGGGGGGGGGAGTCACAAAGTCGTGGTCAAGTAAAAAGAAGTTATAATTTAAATTTTATAATGATAGATACAGGTAAAAAGTAGGTATTTTATTAATCTATGTAGGTAATGTACTTAAAAATACCTATATTGTGACGAAAATCTTGTTTAACAATTTTAATTAGTGGTCCACCTAGGTCCTGGACACAGCCCGGGGGGGTCATGACCCCCATGACCCATCCTGGATCCGCCAGTGCTAGAGACAGAGGACATGGTATGGTGTCGGTGTAGGTGGACAAATTGTGATAATTATAAGTATAACAATACAATACATGTAAAGTGAAAATTATTAAATAATGCAATATTTTTGAAGTTATACTTCTTTTGGCGCGTTAGGGAAAAATGATGACTTTTATACGATGCGCATGCACATCGTCACAAAAAATCCGACACTCTGAAGTTAGCTAGTCAACGAAGAAGAAGTCACCAACGTGAAGTTATCTAGCCAATGAAATATAACTTCTTACGTGCGTACATAAGTACACACACGTGTTTATTTTTGGATAAATCATACTGTAAAATAGGAGTAGCATAATTAATTACCTATCAAAAAAGCAATAATTTATTTCATTTATTTAAAACTAGCAGTGCCCGCGACTTCGACCGTGTAAAATAGTGTCTGGGTAGAATTTTATTTATTTACACTTTATCGTATATACACCACAACTTCATTTTAAACATTAAACACAATTAAAGACATTTACAAACTGTGAAGTACAATGGGCGGACTTATGGCTATTTAGCCATTTCTTCCATACAACCCAATTTTTAATTATTTACGCTAATTATTTTACAAATAAGAGACATACGTTACTTTAATGAGCTATGTAAAGTGTTCCACTGCAAAGAACTTATTAATTCGGGTAAGCACACGCAGGCATATTTCCCCATCTACACCGCACTACGACCCCCCCCCCCCCTTTTCTCAGCGCTCTTTGTCTACGGTGAGGTGCGTGGCTTCTTACTCGCGTTAACTTCAGTTTCACATTTTGTAATATTAACTCCGTAAATGTTATACATCAGAATAGGTCTAATATTTTCTCTCTAGTCGCAAGCTTATAAAACATTCACATAAAATACAAACTTTCACCCTCTATATCTATATCTATTGTTATTTTACACCCTTGAGGGTAAAACTTTTACAAACTTTGAATGTAATATTTTTTTTATATCGAATCAACAGTATAATAAATAAGTTTTAAGCTTGGCTGGCTTGGCTTTTTTTTTCAATTAGTTTGCCAAAGAAGTTTCGTTTCTGACATGACTGTGTACTTTGTACGCAAGCAATTTTTTTTTTTTGTATCTCATAAATATACTTAGTTACCGTAAAATAGTTGAAAGTAAACACGAAAAAAACAGACAATGAAATTAAATTGAGAAGTACAGAATAAAAATACAAATAAAATTGAGAAGTACAGAATAGGTAAAAGATGAGTCTGATTTGACCTTATTTACGTAACCAAAACTTTTAATAACGATGACATAAACCGAATTTAATTAATGTTATCAAATTACTATTGACTCATAGACTTATCAATATGTTATCACATTAATCGCATGTTAGTAGATATAATCCAATATATAAATATTAGATGCAAAAAGCACTTTTCAATCGCCTTACACTTCCGGAGTAAACATGGCTCTTCTGTGGCTTGCGGTTTTGGCAGTATTAACAGGTATTGCTTACTTTTATTTACTCAAGAGTTTGTTTCAGTATCTTTAAGCCTATAAGTACCTAAATACCATTTGTTACTGAGTATGCTCTCGTTCAATAATTTTTTACATATTAATCTCTACTTTCTATATCTCTGCTTTAAGTCGTGAAATTTTTATTGTTGCTTAAAATTCTTTATACAGGCTTATTGATTACTCGATTTATTCGTAATAAGATAGGATTGGCTTTATTGAAGAGTTGTTTAGGAATTTATTATTATTTTTTCAATTAGCACTTAAATGCCCAATTCCGGGTAAATAACGAAAAAAGCTCAAATCACAAATATCTTAAATTTAAATTCTACACCTTTTTAAATTTTTATACCTTTTCCTCCAATTAACATAATTTCTATTTTACTTTTCTCGGATACATCTTCCAAAGCCGCAGCAAGAAGAAAAAGCTCGAAACATTGCCACCATTTCTTCCAATTAGAATTGGTATTTTGATTCGTTGTGCAATGTTTAATTTCCGTATATTATTAAAGTTATAACTTTGAGAGCATGCTTCCACGTTTCGCTCGAAATTCCAATTTTACAAGTATTAACTTTTAGATGTGAAGTATGATTATATCATTTTCACTTTCTCACGACTTCTGACACCATATTTTATGATGCTAGGGGTAAAGGATACTATTGATGGACTCGATACACACTTTATTGTTCTTAGAGTAAAGGACATGACTTGACATAATTATATTAAGACGATAACTGAGGTAGGGCACAGCAGGAAATTTCCTGCTCAAAATATGGAGCAGCCCGACTGGGGTAGTACCTCGACCTTACAGAAGACCACAGCTAAATAATACTGTTTTCAAGCAGTATTGTGTTCCTGTTGGTGAGTGAGGTGACCAGAGCTCCTGGGGGGATTGGGGATAGGGTCGGCAACGCGCTTGCGATGCTTCTGGTGTTGCAGCCGTCTATAGGCTACGGTCTTACCATCAGGTGTACGCTTGTTTGCCAACCTAGTTACATAAAAAAAAATACCAGGAAAAGACACGGACAATAATTACAGTGTTATAGACTCCTAGACTTTGACATAATTATAACAGATCATAAATTAAGCATATATACATTAGTACCTAGAGGAACACCGATATAGTCCAGTCATTATAGGGGGTGGATTTCGGAGAATCTACATAACATAGTATATTACCACGTAAAAACTTGTTAAATGTAATTTGAAGTCATCATCATCTCCCTGCCCTTATCCCACTTACGTACGGTCAGCACAACATGTTTTCTCATGGAACTCATGTTGTAAAAGATTTGGCATGGAATATAATACGACCGGCCGTCTGCCTGATATCAATCCTCCTTGAGAATTCTTGGATAAGAAGAAGGATAGGTGGGAAGGATTTATGTGAGAAAAGGATCTGGGGTTAGGGATAAGGGATAATTACAATCGTTTTCCCAATATTATGTAATATTTCAATATTTCGATATTTATATTTTCAAATAAAATATAAATTGAAAAAAAAAATATTTAATAATAAAACCTTATCCAAATCTATATTTTATAATTGTAGTTTTTGTATTATCAATAGTTCATATTGAAAAGTACCTTATTTAATAGGTGTACTGTGGTATCTTAAGAAATCATAAGACAGTGTTAAGCTATTAATTGATAATGTAATTATGAAAGCCCGTACTTCACGTGTTGTATTAGACCTTATTTTCTGTTTCTATTCCTAATTTACTTTCTGTTTTCGTTTAAGGGTCTTCGTCTGCCAGGCCCAATCGTATCGTTGGCGGTGAACCAACAACCATTGAAAACTATCCGTCTATAGTTCAAGTTGAATTCATAGAACCTGATTCTCTTGTCTGGAATCAAAATTGTGGTGCTACCGTAATCACTACCAGACACGTCCTCTCTGCAGCTCATTGTTTTGATGGGTAAGTGACTCCTTTATTTCTTACACTATTATAAAACTAGGCAACGTTATTTTTTGGAGACGTTGGTTATAAATTTATAATCGACTTTCAACCATCTTTTTAATAGATAAAATTATTTTATATTTTCTTTAGTAAATTAAAATTAAATCGGGAACGGGTTTGTCTGATAAATTCCTGGCAAGGTTTTAAATAACTAAGAAAATAATGATAAATTTCATAACATTAACATTGCAACGATGACTTTAAAGAATAACTTCAATATCAACCGACATTATGAGGTGTGTAGAAAATCCTATATATAGGTAAGTATATATAATATATCTACATACTAGTCGACCTGTGCCCGCTTCGTTGGGCGTTAATTATTTTTGTGATGCAACTATAATAAATAATTATAGCAAAGTTTTCATCTGGATCGTACTTCTCCGACTTGGTTAATATATACCAACTGTTCGTGAATAGATCAATAAGATGAATGCAAGACGAATAATATAAACGCATATTTCTTGATTTTTACAGTAATTTGATATGTTTCAAGTTTTTAAATTTAACGCGTACAGAATAATAACGAACTTTTAAATGAAGTGAACTTTATAATATAGTCTGGTGAACGTCGTGAACACCGTCGCTGCTTGGGCGCGCCGTCCGCTGCTACTTTACATTGATGTTTAGTTGGTACAGTTCGTCAAGAGATGGCGCGATTCGTAACACCTACTATTATTTTTTACTAAATTTTTTGTTCAATAACAACAAAATATAGACTATATCACTCCTGAATAGTGTAGCTTTCTATCAGTGAAAGAATTTTCATGATCGGATCAGTATTTGCGAAGAATACCCCCAACAAATAAACAAAGTTATAAACTTTACCTCTTTATAATACGCGCCCTACATTTGATCAGCGATTTGCTCACTCATTGTGAGGACTTAGACTTATTTGCCGATAAAATCTCTGTTTTCTGTAAAAATGGCTATAAATTTATAAATGAATTTTTTTGTATAATTTAGTCCTGACGTTGGTGGTATTTTATTTTTCTAATTTTGACATTTGTTGCCTTTTTTACGTCTAATATACCAACACTGGTGTTTTTTTTTTAATACAGAATTCTGAATTTGGATTGGATATTGTATTATGACATTGTGTTGTAATTTCAACATGTACATTTCTTAACCCAATTATCGATGTTTAATTCTTTTTATATTAACTGTGAGTAATGTATTTTTTGACACTGTAAATTTTGATTATTGTATTTCGATAGATTGCTTATTTCTAATTCTACTATTACTTTTCTTCATTTGTCTGTATTTTTACTTTTGTTTGATTGACTTACTTGTGTCTGGAGCAATGCTCTGTAAACATGTATGTATGTAATAAATAAATAAATAAATAAAATAAATAAATAAATAATATTAGTATAGGTAGTTAGTTATTTTCACCCATGTTTGGTAAATAAATCTTGCAGGAAATGAACGCCGTTTCATTGCGAATACGATGTTAAAGGTGTATGCTAAAATCTGGTTTGAATAGCCGGAAATTTTTCAGCCTACTTGTTTTTTTTTAAATACACTAAAGTAGGTATCAAATCATTTTTATCCCATAAATAGAAGGGTTAAGTCATTTCTAGTTCGGATCTTGGACCATGAATGTCAAATTCGATTGAATTCAAATCAGGCTTTATAATAATATTAATTGTCCTTATAATAATAACAATTTACATTTTTTGTTATTATAAAGACAACGTACTATTTATTAACTGTTAATAAATAATTATATTGTGCCATATAAAATTTTCGTATATTTGAACGTCTTGTAATCAAGGTATTAACTTTTCAGTCTCGACCAACCAAGTTGGCGCCGTGTTACCGCCTGGCCACGGGGAACGGCGGTGCGAACGGCGGCGCGGCGGGCGAGGCGACCATTCGCGCGGCAAGATTTGCAGGCCACGCGGGTAGTCAAATTCGCCGCCGCGACTAGTAAGGAAGTGCGACACTCAGCGGCACTTTCGCCGCGAATATCGCTCGACTCCGTGGCGTGCGCCGTACTGATTCATGCCTTTGTTTTGTTCGCCCGTCGCGCCGCAAGTCGCCCGCGTGATTCGCCCGGTACATTTCGCCGGTCGCTTCGCCGGTCGCCGTTGCGCGTGGCTTGCTACGTACATTACTATGCGTTTGTTTCAGTCGCTAGACGCTTCGCCATTCGCACCGCGCGGATATTCGCCTCGGCGAATGTCCCGTGGCCAGATACTTAGAGCTGGTGCAACTTATCGCCACACCGGTGGCGTTATTTCCTACGTAGAGGCTTTTTTCAATCACCCAATCTTTGGAACCGACTTTCTTAACGGAGACATCAGTGTGATCAGGCTGGCGACTCCGCTAGTATACAGCTCTGCTATACAACCCGCACCTATTCCCGTCGCAAATTCAACAATCCCGGATCATCTTCCAGTTGTGTATGCAGGTTGGGGTCACACGCAGGTGAGGAAATATTCTTAAGGGCGTTTCTATTCCTTCTATAGAGTCGTTGAGTTTGAGTCGTTTATTTATTTATTTTTACAATTTACAATTCAGCCATTAACATTACACTGCTGGGCATAGGCCTCTTTTTCTGTGTAAGAGAGAAGGATGTTTATTTATTACTAAATTAAATATTTACTAATAAATAAAATAAACAAGCCCATACAGGCCATACAGGCCTAGATTGTGCTAAAAAAGTGTAATTTCTGTCATTATATTAATTAGGATTGGTATTAGTTACAAGCGAGGTGTTTTGCAAAATCGTTTTTAAACGCGTGTATATTTAAATCAAATTAAATTATCATACGCGACAGTTCATTTCATTCAAAATATTTTTGTATTTCTGTCAACAGGAAGAAGGTGACCCTTCTGACGTTCTACGACATGTACAAGTCTACACAGTCAATAACAGACTATGCGCTGAGCGTTATTATACCGTGTTTGGTGAATTGTTACCTGTGTCAGAGACACATATCTGCGCTGGTCTCTTAGACGATGGTGGTAAAGATGCCTGCCAAGGTGACTCAGGCGGTCCTTTGTACTACGGCGATATCTTAATTGGAGTTGTTTCTTTTGGTCATGGTTGCGCTAGGCCCGGCTACCCAGGAGTTACCACTAATGTTGCTTCTTACACTGACTGGATCGTCTCTGTTGCCGTGTAATTTCAGTTTAAATAAACGTATAATTTAAGTATCTAGTTTTCTTTTTTCTCCCAACTTACTTTTGTTTTTGATAACTCATTTTTAGAGATGTTGTTTAACTTGGCCTAAGTTAAAGTTACTTAAGACTGAATCAGGAAAAACAGATAAGATTTTGCTTCAAAACTAGGTTTCAAAAACAGTTCGTTATACACGTTTTAACACAAACTAGTGGTCGTCGAGTGGTCGAAATTTGATCATAATTAATTTAAATTTTATGTTTGAACATTATTAAGGTTCTGTACGTCCTCTCGTACGTCGTCTCTGTAAGTCCCAACAGTTACCCAATTTAAATACCTCGGCTCAGTAATCACCGAAAATGGAGACATGGATGAGGACGTGGCTCACAGAGTGAACGTTGCTTGGCAGAAATGGCGGAGTGTGACGGGAGTTCTTTGTGACACACGAATGCCAGTGCGCACAAAAGGCAAAGTATATAAAACGGCAGTGAGACCAGCCTTGATATACGGAGCAGAATGCTGGACAGTAAAAGAGAGTCACGTTCAGAAACTACATACAGCCGAGATGAAGATGCTTAGGTGGTCCGGTGGAGTGACCAGGTTGGATAAGGTTCGAAATGAGTACATACGAGGGTCCTTCAAAGTTGCACCAATTCACAATAAACTGACTGAGAACAGACTGAGGTGGTACGGACATGTCATGCGGAGACCGGAGGAACACGTCGTTAAAACAGCTTTAAGCCTACCAGAGAACAAGAGAGGCAGAGGACGTCCTCCTTTGACATGGTGGACCAGTATGACAAAACTTCTCAAGAAGGAGCAATTACCCGATCCGACAACCCTTGACAGAATGTCTTGGCGCCGTGAGATAAGGAGAGCCGACCCTACCTGAAGTGGGACAAGGCACGGAAGAAGAAGAAGATTATTAAGGTTCTGTAGTCTATAGTCTGACTACAGATAAATAATAAACAAAAGAGTATGTATGCGTATACGTGTCAATATATGGTACTGTGTCTAATTTTTTTTTATTGATTAATGTGTGCATAATTAAAAAATATATGAGCATTCTGTACTCTTTATCTAAATAAACTACAAGTGTGCGAAATTTCATACTCCTCCGCCCGCGCAATTTTCTTAATAAAAATTAAATTAAGAATTTAAAAAAAAAAACCCCGACACATTAACCTGAGTTCCCTTTAAAAAGTAAAAAATAATGAAACAAACTCGATCTTAAAGTGCCTAAGTTAACTTATTATAATGTAGATTTTGTTAAGTTGTTAATACATAGATTCTGGTCGACAATTTTCAAATTTATATTTAAGGTAAAGATTACATCGGATTTCCATCCTAATTTTCTCCCCACCACCATATTCGCAGATATTGGGTATTTTCCCCACTTTTACCCCAGAGTTTTTTCGGGGCTCAACCGATTTTCATTGAACACATTATTTTGTAATGGGCACGTGATACGCTTTCATTTTAGACCCCACTCGATTATATTTGCAGACATTCGGTTATACTCTTCCCCATTTTCACCCCTCCCCCCACAAATTTTTAAACGACTCAACCGATTTTCATCAAACATGTCTAAAACCACTCGCGCGTAACTCACCTTTCGTACAAAAAAAAAACTTAATTGAAATCGCTTCATCCGTTCGCGAGCTACGGAGCCACAGACAGACACACAGACAGAACAGACACGTCAAACTTATAACACCCCTCTTTTTGCGTCGGGGGTTAAAAAGGGGTACAAATATTTTGCTTCGCGTAAATATATAGAAAATAAACATAAATTGTCTTGAAATTGATCCTTGTGAAAGTTTCATACGTAACAGATCAGAGAAAAAGTCTTAAGAGCCATTTCACAATTTTTGCCTCTGCAAGTTTAGGTAAATATGGTCGAAGCGTACGAGCCGCGCGGTCTAGTGCTATTGTTTGTCGCACTACACAATCAAAAAAAATCTTGATCTTTTTTTAATGTATATTAAAAATTAATAACTATGTTGTAAAATGTTTTTTACATAATTAATTTGTTAAAAATTTCATGTATGTTATATAACAACAAACAATACATTGAAAATAAAAATCAATTTTATGAAACATTTTTTTTTTTAAATTGATTTAGTGTTTTGAGTTTACTAATGAATCTAATATTTACGATATAAATAAAATAGCCTTTTAGTATGCTCAATAAAAACTTTGGATGCAAGTAGACCATCAAATTTTGCCGGCTTTAATTTTTTTATAAACTCAATGACACCGACAAACAGATTTATTAACAAATAACAAAACAAACAGATTTAAATGCCTATTTGTATTGATAATGTGACAAAAAAGATTTTAAATAATAATATTTGCATATTTTTTTTTTATGAAAGTATCAAATGCGGTGTATCCACTATAACAACAGTCGCTTTGCGCGTGCGAGCGAAGCAGACAGTTGCGCGAAATTTGGCGTGGACCTTACCTCTAAGAGCGCTGGCGCTCGACTGATTTACCGGGTTTGATGCGTAGTATTTTATACTATCTTTTGATTTTTAATACAAAAGGTATTAAAAATAATTAAATATTTTAATTATTTTTTTTATGTTCCTAAATGATGTAAGTTTACTTTGGTATAGATAGTTCCTTAAAATTTCTTAGTTTTCTAAGAAAAATATCGCATTTAAAATTGTACTTATTTGTAAAAATTGTCCTTAGACTTTATTTTTTTACTAACTAACATTATTAATAATCGATATTCTAGTAAGAAACGTATTAATGACATTATATGTCCGATCCTTTATGTATTTTTTTCAGTCAAATTTATTAATATTAATGATAGATATAGGAGTCTGAAATTTACTCTGCGATGATTTTTCAGTAAACTAATTGTGGGAGATTAATCACCACAAAGTAAATAAATAATATTTTGTAAATGTGTTAAGAAAAGTATCAAAACGAAAGATTGGTCTGTTTTTTACATGTATTCAACAATATCAGAATATTACCTAGGATAGTAAATTAGGCGACTAAAATCTTAGATATTTGCGCGAAAACGTGAAATGGCTCTTAAATCAAAACCAGTTGACTGTCAATTTTTATTGAAAGGGTAAATTTTATTATGAAGATATTAAATTTAATTAAATTAATAAGTCACTTTTAATAATATTAAACAAAACCAACTACTTTTACATATCTATATGTATGTATGTCGGAGATCAGAAGTGAGGAGAGGACGGCCGGACTGGTTAATTCACAACGTAATTTAACACAAGCTAGTTACACAGATTATTTAACGGGCTGGAGACGAACTACTTAGCATTCAATGGACTCACCGAGCGGGTGCCGGGTCTATCGTGTGGCAGAGGGACAAACTCAGAGCAGTGCCCGAGACTTGCGACCACGGGTGTAGGTTTAGGGAGGGCCCTCCTTACAATGCGCATCGGCGCTCACCATTCACTGCTCGAGTTGCCCACGCTGTCTAACTAAATAAGTAACAATTAATTCGTGTAAACAAACTATTAGAAGAGTCGAGGTTAAGCTACTAGCAGTATACACAAGTGCACCGTGCCACGCCAGAGCCAAGACTGCCTTAGCCAACGACAGAATGACTCGAATAATAGAATGAGTGAGGCTAGATGAATATCGACAACAGCGCAGGTACCGACATTAATAACTAGCAGCATTGATTCTCCGACATGACTGTATATATAAATTTCGTGTCACGATGTATGTTAACGATAAACTCCGAAACTACTGAACCAAATTTCATAAAATTTTGTAAGTATATGTAGTTTGGTCCAACTTGGGAGATAGGGTAGTTTTTATCTCAGTTGGACCCGGCACGTGGTGCTGCTATCGGTATGTAAGCAATCAAAGTTAACTGTTTTCTGGGTAGGACAACGTTTGCCGGGTGCGCTAGTATAAATGGTAAATGTAGTTTCTAAATTATTTCTGAAATATTTACAATATTTGGAAAGCTATTAGGCATATGAAGATAATTTTTTTAAACTTCAGTAAAGGCACAGATTGAAAAACACAAAACATGTATTTTTACACGCTTTTTATTAGCTTCCATCCATCATCTGACATACTTCATCTACCTTACCATTCATTCCTCTTTTTACATTCAACGTAGCGAAGCGGCTCTCCATGGGCCGTTTTTCGCCCCCGCGAGAAACGAGACGTGATTTTTTTAGACGTGTTATTTATTTTTATTTTCCATTGCGTTCCCACGAATAGCGAGGGAAAGGTTTGTCCACCCCAGCAGAGCCCCGCATGCCAGGGTAAGGCTGGCCTAATTCTGGGTCGCCTGGTCCCAGGGCAGTGTGGCACGCTAACGACTAGGCTTGCCCCTAGCCAAGCATCCATCCGTGCGCGGTGCGGCAGACGTTGGATTGGCGGAGAGGGCAGGAGGAATAGGGAACACGGAAGGATAGGTGGTGTGAAAAGGAAGATTGGTAATTTAGAGTGGGAAATAGTAAATATAGGATATTACCGCCCAGGAGGGCAAGGGATAGGGCAGTAATAGCTAGGGAAGCCGGGGTCGCATACGGCGTATAGTATACCACAACTACCGGAGAGGTAAGTTGGGATGAGTATCCACTATCCCATGACCATTTTCAATATCGTATTGATATTTTTAAGTGTACAGTACACATTGTTTGATATTGTTTCGATTTATTTCGCTGGCTTTATGTAATTATTAAATTTTTATCTTATTCCAGCCTTTTCAGTTGATTTTCTATTAATTGTTCTTCACGCAGGCGGTTTTTTATATATTTTTTTAAATTATTATTTTGTTTCTCTACATAAATGATTTTTTTTGTCTATGTAGTAATCTAAACGCTAATCCATACAGATAAAATATTATCGTTACCGGAAAAAAAATATTCTTACAAATAGGTACAAATTACAGTGGAAATCAAACCCAAGGTCCGTGTCTTACATGCACTACTTTATAAGAATAGTTGTTATCTGTACTAATATAATAAAGCTGAAGAGTTTGTTTGTTTGATTGTTTGTTTGTTTGTTTGAACGCGCTAAGCTCAGGATCTACTGGACCGATTTGAAAAATTCTTTCAGTGTTAGATAGCCCATTTATCGAGGAAGGCTATAGGCTATATATCATCACGCTAAGACCAATAGGAGCGTAGCACTAATGAAGAATGTTTCAAAATCGGAGTTTTTTGTCCTTTTAGAGCTTCCGCAGCGTAAACGGTTAAAGTTTCGCACAAATCATGTATGACAGAATTGGTCCTATTCCACGATCACGGTCCAAGTGACGAAGTCGCGCGCAGAAGCTAGTATTAGAATATAAGTAAATAGCAAATATAAATCTTATCAGTAGTGTTATGATTCCATAATTATCCATCATCACAAAATAAAATTGCAAATATCCGCGAATGCGAATGTGCGAATGTGATTCGTACATTACTAGTACACGTACAAAATAACATGTCCTGATTCACAGTTACTTCTCATTTCTGACTGGTTCTCATCTCCAAGCATAAACTATTAAATAGGTAGGGATCCCTAGTACATATTTTTCACCTGATTACTATCAAGATAATTTTCCGTTTTCCGGGAGTACCTTCATTTTGATGAGACGAACAAAAAGTTCCTCTTCGAAAACTCTCGACTGTGGTAGATAATAGAGTTAGCAGGAGATAGAGCAGCAGTAAGCGTAAGACCGGGATAACAAACCACACAATTTGTAGGACAATATTACCATCAAATTATATAAATATTAACTAACTAAAAGAAAAAAAATCAGCTGGTTAATAATAATTTTTGATGACCATATGAGGTCATCAGCTTGATGACCTCGTAAGGTCATCAAAAATTGATTTTTTTTTCTGATTTTTTTTTCAATAAAATAATCAACTTCTATGCGAGAAAAGCAAAGTAGTATGAAAGTAATACACTCTTAAGTAGGTATATTTATTAATAATAATCCGTCAGTACACCACACTTGGCTACCATAAAATATTTAAATGGTTTTTGTCATAAAACTTATTAAATAACTATATAATACGTATATAGATATAACGAGCAGTGCCCGCGACTTCGTCTGCGTAGAATAGTGACTTTGGACAGCATTATATATATAATTATATATATATATATATATATATATGCGATATTATAATATTTGATTTATTTTGGATTATAAACGCCGTCGTTTGGGTATTTACATGTTCAACGTGATTCTTTAAATGGACATAATTTTTTTATTTATGAACCGATTGACAAAAAAAAAACAACCACTAAATGTTAAACTTACCAAAATATATTAGTGAAAACCACGTCTAAATCGGATAAGCCGTTTCTGAGATTAGCGTGCACAAACGCACAGACAACCAGACAAAAATTCTGACAATAATTATTTTGGGTGCTATTTGCGTTGATAAAGGTCCCGATCATAATATTTTTTATCATATTATATCTACCATGTACAGGCAGCGATCCTTTACATTTTTATTATATGTATTGATGATAACGAAATATCAGTTTATTGTAGTTGATAATTGTTGTTGTATTTATTCATAGTCATGTTATAAGCTAACCTTAGTGGAAATTGTAATAGTTTAAAACAAAATGGTAAATTTTGTTGAAAAGTTCAAATTTTCATCTTGATTCATCATTGTGTCTATTGATTTATAGATCCTTTTTGTTCCCGGTATCAAATCCTGTATTCTTTCATTTATTTGTTTTATTACACTATTTTTTGCAGCTAAAATTGCTCATTAATACTACCATGTTTTAATCAAATAATTTTGTTCTATGGATGGATATTTTTTTTCTATTTGTTGTTCTTTAGTATTTACCACATAACACAAGTCTTCTAATAAAATTAATTATTTTATCAGACTGTTGATCTAGTGGTTAGGTGCCATTTCTAATTTTCAAAAGATTGTCGGTAAACTCTTGTGCTCGCCGTGCTGCCCCCGATAGTTGAATAGACGCATCTAACAAAAAGGTAAAATGGAGAAAAAAATGTTTGAATGTCAAAATCGGGAATTTCTTTGCTGTCTCTAAAAGAAAATAAAAATGAAAATGAATTATGTACTGAATGATGGCCGGCGTATTCATCTTTGATTTCTATTAATTAGAAATAACACTTTACATTTAATTCAATTAGTTTTTTCATAAAATCCTTTTCATCTAAGCAAAAAAAATCGAGTAAAATATCTTGGGCTTAATTGAAAGGGCGCAAATAACCATTTGCGCCCTTTCAATTAAGCGTAAGATATTTTACTCGATTTTTTTTGCTTATTACTACATGATTTTACATGTACATTAATTTTCTCTCTATTTTCATTATTTAAAAAATATATTATAGTTTATTCACGGTTGATTTTTTTGAGTAGGTACCTGTTTTTAATTTGTGTACGTCTTGCTGGTGTTTTGTAACTGAATTTACGAAATTGCTTATTTAATGTCACTATGATCTGAAGAAATTTTCGCGTTGCATCTTTTTTTACAACTTTCGTCACAACCCGGTTTCAGGCAATATTTGAAGTTATTTTTTAATTACTTATCATTGTGTCCATTATTTCATATTATTGTTGTTCAAATTTAGTAGGGAAGTGGACTGAGGTTGTCAATCAAATAATCAAATCATAAATTATGCGACGTTTCGATCTTTATTAGACCTTCATCAGGCATCTGTATTAATACAAAATGAAAGAGTCATTATACAATAATTATAATAATACACATATCCAACAAGAACTACTTAAACAACGTGAAATTACCTTTAATTATATTTGATACAATTGACATCTATTTTTTACTTGATGATTTCTATTTAATATTGCTTTATATTTTCTGATACATTGCAAAATTTTTTTATTATTTTAATTCTTATTATAATTGTGACAATATGTTATATTTTTTATTCAAGCATTCTAAGATTTAAATTTACTCTCATGATTCATAAAAAGTTGATATTTTTACCCATCAAACGTCATTTGTTCTAAAAAATATACATATAATAATTATAGGTTATCTTTTCTTTACTAAGATCGCAAACAAAGTTAAGTTAATATTAGGGATTATTACCTTGTCTAAAATTTACATTATACTTTTTTTAACTATATCCATTGCTTTATCACTTGTTTATTTATTTGTTAGGCAGTTAATATAATCTAAAAACAGTAAAATAATTTTTAATATGTCATCTAATTTCGAACAATCAATTATACCAATATCTATAAATATATTTACTAAACCAACCATTATATATCCTAGTAGCTAAGTTGTACTGTTATGTAGTTATATTTTATCAAATTGTTTCCAGAGCTCATTATATTCCTAATTTCTCTAAACCAAAGAGAGTAAATCCAATGTCATTATCTATAATTAAAAAACAAACAAGTCAATATGGTTTTCTGTTATTTACTGCAATACACACCTAAATAAGTTATTACTATAAAATGTTACCTTGTCAATGTGTTAATATTAGTTTCATAAATTCATTATTATTTGTCAGGCCGTTACTGTAATCCAAAGTCAAAAAATTAATTCAGAGTATTTCTAATACATTAAAATTCAAATTTCTAATTATGCCAACGAAAACACTAATCATTTGTACTTACAGATCATTATAAATTGTGTTAATTAATTATATTTTACTGTTATTACTAAATTCAGTTACATTTTTAACAGAGGAAAGGTCCATATGCCATGTGATGATGTGGTTTGAAATAGACAATATTATATGTCAATGTAATCTGTTGAAAAAGTTTTTGAATAATGTTACCATTACATATTTAAACTTATAAAGAATTCTATTTTTAATTATATTAATTTTAGAAAAACTATTTAAATTTTATTTGTACACATATTTTAAAACTCTATTATTATGTTGATTCTTTACTGTTCAAATTACAATTACATTACATTCTGAATAAAGGAAAGGTCCATGTGCTATGTGGTGATGTGGTTTGAAACAGACCATGCTCCATGTCAATGTAATCTATTGAAAAATCCTATTTTAACTATATCAAATCTTAAAAAACTATTTAATTTAATTTGTACATATACTATATAATTATAAAATCACAATAATTAAACGTTTCAACATATATATACAATTTTTAATTAAATTAATTTTGAAAAAATTGAAATGTTCAGTTACTTAATTCTACTTTTATATTCTTTTAAAATATCATTATATAAAATACTTAAACCGTTTGTATCCGTTCTTTTATTCACTGTTTCATTTACCTTTATAAAAATCATTTCACTAATGTTCCGCTTTAGCCAATTCCCTTCATAGTCCAAAATTTTTACGTTATTGAAATCAAAATTGTGATGATGTTCAAAATGATGTGACGCTAGAGCTGTCTTATTTTCGTTCAAAATATTAACATTTTTGCAATTGTTTCTATGCTGTTTAATTCTAGATTCTAAGAACTGCTTTGTCTGTCCTATGTAGCACAAATTACATTCACATGGGATCCCATACAGATACACCACACCACAACGTTCCTCTTTATTAAGTTTATCTTTTAATTTTGTGTATACGCTATTTACTTTTAACAAATTATAATACGCTAGTCTCACATTGGTCCCCACAAAACATCTGTTAACTCCATAAGACAACCCAGGCAAGAACGGGAAACGACAGTATGTGATAGTGTTTGTTGTTTTAACATTATTATTTAGTCGATTCATTGCTTGTTGTTTAAATTTTCCCAATACAGCACTAACAAAAGAATTTTGGTACCCATTCTTTAACAGTAAATTATTAATAATTTTATAATTTTTTTGCCAGTGTTCTACATTACTTAGTCTGATCATTCTATCAAGCAACCCTGTGATCATTCCGATTTTTTGTGATCGGGGGTGGTTAGATTCAAAATTTAAAAGTCTGCCTGAACTTGTCGGTTTAATAAACCAATCAGTACTCAAATATCCATCCCGTCTTTCTACCCATACATCAAGAAATGCTATGCGGTTGTCTTTTTCTATTTAAAACGTTATTTTTTAATTATTTTTTATTTCTTTTGCGCTCTTCTAATTTTGTATCGTAATATTTAAAAATTAATTATGAATAAAACTTTCGTTTAAATGTAATAGATAAGGCCACCTTTTGTACTTATATCCTGTTTTTATTTTCGTAATTTTGCTCATTTTTGGTGTACAATAAAGAGTTTTTATTATTATTATAACCACTAGGTAATTGTGAGCTCTAGCTAAGTAAAATAATGGGTTCTAAAATGGCTATAGCACCGTCGACCGCATCCATACTGTTCGGCAGATTATTATTATTTAAAAGATAGAAGACTATAATCAGCCGCTGTGTATGGCATTTGTGGACTTCGAGAAAGCCTTCGACTCTGTCGAGACTTGGGCTGTCCTGGACTCTCTGCAGAGATGTCATATCGACTAGCGATATATCGGCGATGATGACCGTTCATATCCAAGACCAGAGAACAAGACCCATTTTTCTCCGGCGTAGGGTAAGACAGGGAGTTGTAATATCACCGAACCTGTTTACCAATGCGCTGGAGGATGTCTTTAAGACCTTGGTTAAGTTCCATTAGGGGGAACGAGGCATCAACGTCAACGGCGGATACATATCTCACCTTCGTTTTGCCTACGATATCGTCATCTTTGCGGAGACGTTGGATGAGCTGGGCCAAATTTTGGCCGGACTAAACGAGTCCTCTCGACGGGTCGGTCTCGGTATAAACTTGGACAAAACGAAAGTTATGTTTAACAACCAAGTCATATCGAGACCGGTATCGGTCGATGGTACCCTTCTCGAAGTTGTTCAGGATTATGTTTACCTAGGCCATACCATCCAACTGGGCTGCAACAACTTCGAAAAGGAGGCCGATAGGAGGATTCGGTTGGGCTGGTCGGCGTTTGGCAGGCTTCGTCGAGTCATCATCTTCAAGATGAAAGTATTTGAGCAATGCGTCCTGCCTGTGTTAAACTACGAAGCCAAAACGTAGACACTGACGAAGGGACTGGTCCACAAGTTTAAAGTCACTCCACGTGCAATGGAACGGGCTATGCTTGGGATTTCTCTCAAAGATAGAATTAGAAACTATTCGCAACTATTCTTGAGATTCTATTTATCGATCTATATTTGAGACTATTCGCGAGAAAACGAAGACGTTGACGTGGCAGTGAGCTGGTCATCTGTGTCGCAGGACCGATGGCTATTGGAACAGATGTGTCTTGGAGTGGAGACCGCGTCTTGGCAAACGCAGTGGACTGCAATAGGCTGAACTGACTGAACGACTGAAGTAAAATAATATTATATTACTCTTACCCTTAATAAGTTACCATCAGAACACAGAAAGCGCGCTAGATAACGACGTCCTGCCTGCTTAGCCACTTGGGCGCAACTGGTCGTTTGGTGTACATATTTTGTCTAACCTCAATGTTTGTGGTGCTATATTGAAAGGGCGCTATTACACATTTGCGCCTTTTCAATTACGCACTACTTAAAAGTTAGGTTATTTCTAGAATGGCCAAAGACGTATGTACCAAATGCGCTCGAAAAAAACTTGATGTACGAGGATGAAAAGGCGCTTGTGACAGATGATGACTTTTCTTCTTAGTGTGCATGAATTTTGTAACTACTATCGAAGACGCATATGGTCAGTTGCGTCTAATCAATTTCCTATTTGAAACATGTGCCTTTTCAACTTCCGAACTTAGAAGAATATTATAAAACTAAATGGCGTTTCTACGTAAATGTGCCTTTTCAATTAAGTTTTAACGAAATCCGTCTTTTCATCTTCTGACTAATAGAAAAAAATTTATAATTGCGCCCATTTTCGTTATAATAAATCTGTAACGGGACGAGATAACAAGATAAAAAATTACTATCAGATGCGCCTTTTTTTCCTGATTCCGGCAATATATATAACTCAATTTCGGCAAAAATGTTAGATGCGTCTTTTTAACTATCGGGGGCAGCATGGGAGTCACCAGTTGGGCCTCACTTATGTAGTCGATGGAGCCAGTTTAAAAGCGCTTATTAAACTTTTATTTATTTACTAGGTGACCCGGCGAACTTCGTATCACCTAACAGTCGATTATTTAATTTTTTATTTTTATTTAATACTTATTCTGCTATTCGTGACACCGGTCACCGGGTCAGCTATAAAAATTAAAAAAAATATTGATAAAATAGGCCAGTAAATAAAGTCGTCTTTTCGGTCAACCTCGCACTAAATTTCCGATCCAATTCTAATTTTTTTTAGGTTAAGGGTCACTTACTGACCATAAAAACACAAAATGCTGATAGATCCAGGTGGAGCTTCGATCGCAATCTTAAAGAAAAGTTTTGGGCTGATATCTCGGAAACTATCCACTTTAGGGCAAAAGTTATTTAGACCTTTTTTGTAGAGAATAAAATTTTAGATCTTTTATTTCCTGTGAACTTTTTTGTAAAACTTACCGTTTACGATTTATGGCCCATTTAATGAACCCGTTTTTCATTTTTGGCCAATAACCCTTAAAATATATAAAATGTTTAATGTAGAAATGCCGGGGCTCGGCGGGTGATGCGGCAGCCCAAAGGTTTTTTCTATAGCAAATAAATTTTTAATAAATTTTTAAAAAATATTCTCCTTTCGTTTTCTTTCATTTTATTCTAACATCCGAAAATAAAATAATTACTTTATTTTTTTTAGTTGTACGAAATATAATAAAATAAAATATAAAAAGTTAATTACTGTTGCTGTAAGGAAATGAACTATCATTTTTAAGTACATAAATAATTGGGATATTTTTTTTTTATTAGTTGAATTTGTACCATTATATTCTATGTGTACCTTGAAATTTTCGACTTTACGCCCGGTAGTCCAACATTAAACGTTTTATAACTCAAAAAGTATGGACATTAGAAAAAAAGTTTTAAACAAAAGTTGTAGAAAATAAAGTAATCTTAAAAAATATATAAATGCATTTTACTGATTAATCCAATATTTTAAGAGTTATTGGCCAAAAATGAAAAACGGGTTCATTAAATGGGCCATAAGTCGTAAACGGTAAGTTTTACAAAAAAGTTCACACAAAATAAAAGATGTGAAATTTTATTATCTACAAAAAAGGTCTGAATAACTTTTGCCCTAAAGTAGATAGTTTCCGAGATATCAGCCAAAAACTTTTCTTTAAGATTGCGATCGAAGCTCCACCTGGATCTGTCGGCATTTTGTGTTTTTATGGTCAGTAAGTGACCCTTAACCTAAAAAAAAATTATTATTTATTTTTATTTACATCGAGTGTCTTCGAAGCTTTCGAAATAAATCAGGATGATTTATTACAGTTAGAAGAATTAGACGTTAATTTATTGAATAATAGTTTACAAGCAAGCTCCGATGACGAAGACATCTATCCAGTTCCACGTAAATGTCGTCATATTGTGGTAATAGAAAGCGAAGAGACTAAGTCAAAAGGGAGTCCAGTTCAGATAACTCGAGGCAAACTACGCCCTTTACACGAACATGGACACTACTGACAGGTAATAATCAGTGTCGAATCATACCTTTCGCAGAATCAGAAATAACTGATTTGGCTTCCTATCTTCGCTTACCAATGGATAACAAATCGCCTGCTGATTTTTACCCTCTTTATAATATGCGTGTGTGTGTCAAATACATGGTAGTGTGTGTAAAGTTTTTTTACTGATTTAATATATTTTTATGCATAATAAAAAAAATTATAATAGCATTCTGCACTCCTTTTCTATATAAATTATAAGTGTACGAAATTTCATACTCCTCCGTCCGCGCAATTTTCGTAAAAATAGGTACAAATTTTTTGCTTCACGTATTAATATATAGAAGATGTGTAACTTGCATGTACACTAATATTAATAGTAGTTACATAGCAAATTGATTTTAACAAAATATCATAAGGTACAAAGCGTAGCCTTATCGCTGAAAAGCTATCTTTTCCAGGCAACCTATAGGGGCAAAGGAGATGGTATTGTGTCGGTATAGGCGTACAAATTGTGATTTTACATGTTAATTGAAAATTATTAAATAATACAATATTGTTTGGATAAATCAATCTATAAAATAGCATAATTAATTACGTATTAAAAAGAGCAATCATTTATTTTCATTTATTTAAAATTAATAAATTCATTTCTACATTAAAACTTTTTATTAAATTAACAATTTTTAAGTTTATAATTTCAAATTTAAATTAATTTTTTAATTTAAAATTTTAGTAATTTAAAATTTTTAATTTAAAATATTTTTTATTATTGTATATAATGTACAGATTTTTTTCGCTATTGATTAAAGTTTCTATTTCAAATTGTAAAAAATGTAATTTTCTTATGCTATAGATCCCTCTCAGGTATAGGTATCTTTCAATAGCTATCCTTCTTCTTTTAATAAAACTGAGAAGTACATAATAGGTAAAAGATGAGTCAATAATTTGACCTTATTGAAGTAACCAAAACCATAATACAGATGACGTAACGGTTAAATTCGGTAATTTGATTCATGTTATCAAATTACTATTGTAAGATTATACCGTTGCTTATGGACACCTTCAACACCAGGAGGTTGCCAGCGCAATATAATTGAATAAATTTTCTATTTCAAATTGCAAAAAATGTTCTTATGCTATAGATTATCTGAGGTAGGGCACAGCAGGAAATTTCTTGCTCAAGATATGGAGCAGCCCGATTGGGGTAGTACCTCGACCTTACAGAAGACCACAGCTAAATAATACTGTTTTCAAGCAGTGTTGTGTTCCTGTTGGTGAGTAAGGTGACCAGAGCTCCTGGGGGGGAATTGAGGGTACGGTCGGCAACGCGCTTGCGATACTTCTGGTGTTGCAGGCGTCTATAGGCTACGGTAATTGCTTACCATCAGGTGAGCCGTACGCTTGTTTGCCGACTTAGTGCTGTAAAAAAAAAGATCCCTTTGAGGTACCTAAAGGCATCTTTCAGGATTTTTTTTTATATCTCACAAATATAGTTTCCGTAAAATAGTTGAAGGTAAACACGAAAAAAAAAACAGAAAATGAAATCGAATTGAGACACAGAGAGAGTACAGAATAAAACGCAAATAAAGTTGAGAAGTACAGAATAGGTAAAAGATAAGTCAATGATTTGATTTTATTTACGTAACCAAAACTTTAATAGCGATGACATAAACCGAATTTAATTAATGTTATCAAATTATTATTTACTCATAGACTTATCAATATTTTATCATATTAACCGCATGCTAGTAGATATAATGCAGTATATAAATATTAGATGCAAAAAGCACTTTTCAATCGCCTTACACTTCCGCAGTAAACATGGCTCTTCTGTGGCTTGCGGTTTTGGCAGTATTAGCAGGTATTGCTTACTTTTATTTACTCAAGAGTTTGTTTAAGTATTTTTAAGCCTATAAGTATATAACTATTTGTTATTGAGTGTCCTCTCGTTCAATGTTTACTTACATATTAATCTCTACTCTCTATATCTCTTTTAATACGATTTTTTTTTTAATTTTTGCTTAAAATTCTTCTAAAACGGGCTCCTAACGGAAAAAGTATTTATGAAGTTGTGTTGTTGGACTCTGAGAGTGTAGTGATCGAAACTATTTACTTTTATTATAACAAGTTCATTAATTGAGTAGATGTCACTCAGTGGTGATGGTCAGTTTTCTATACTAATATTATAAAGAGGTAAAGTTTATAACTTTGTTTGTAGGGGGTAATCTTCGCAAATACTGAACCGATCATGATAATTCTTTCACTAACAGAAAGCTACGCTATTCAGGAGTGACATAGGCTATATTTTATTGTTATTGAACAAAATTCAGCATTTCACCCATGCGAAGCCGGGGCGGGTCGCTAGTAATTAATACATTTAAACAGGGTTACTGGGGACTCGGCGTATTCGTAATAAGATAGGATTGGCTTTATTGAAGTATTGTTTAGGAATTTATTATAATTATTTTTCAATTTGCACTTAAATGCCCAATTCCGAGCAAATAACGAAATAAGCTTAAATTTTTTTTTCACTCATACATACACATGAGCGATCAAATAATTATGTTGCATTTTGGCTCCTTTATCACCTCCTGCTAGGAATACGTCGCGTCGCGTCGTTACCAGTAAACCTTTATACTCTAAGAGTAAACCTAAATATTAAAAAAAAAAATTGAAACGGACGTGAGAAATAACTATAATTTATTATTTAAAATACTAGATTAGTATTTTTTGGAATTGTATATTGTTGGTATGGTATGGTATAAATATTTCTGCGGCTTGGTAGTCCCTCATCTGTACCATTCTCATGCAGTAAACACATACATACTTTTAAGTTTGATAATTATTTATTTTCCGTGTATATTGCATAGTATATTGCACGCCTCTACAGAGGCTGGCACTCACACATTATGAAAAATACGAGAAGCGACCTCTATATTTTTATAACAATGTATCAATAGATCTATCTATATAAACAGGGTTACAGGAAAAGTCGTGCTAGATCCGTTAAGAGCGTGGAGTACCCATCATTTCTGACTTATTTCACTATGAAATACCCTACCCTAAACTTTACCCTTTTCGAGATATTCGACTTTTAATTTTTTAATTGAAAATTACCGATTTTTAGGCTACTAAATTTAATTGTGTTTATTTTGTGTGTCTTATTATTATTATTATTACATATTTATCTATACATATAATAAAATGGTAGAAAAGTCAAAACTGTACATTGAATATCTTTTTAAAAGAATACTTGAGGTGTGATCTACAATCGATACCGAAGCCAAAAATATAGTTTTTAGAATTTTTGTCTGTTTGTCTGTTTGTCTGTATGTATGTCCGGGATAAACTCAAAAAGTACTGCATGGATTTACTTCAAATTTGGCACGAATATTGTTAAGAAGTCGGGTCAGAACATAGGCTATATATTATCACGTTATCACCTACGGGGAACGAGCAGTGAACCTTTATTTCTTCAAATGTATGTCCGGGATAAACTCAAAAAGTACTGCATGGATTTACTTCAAATTTGGCACGAATATTGTTAAGAAGTCGGGTCAGAACATAGGCTATATATTATCACGTTATCACCTACGGGGAACGAGCAGTGAACCTTTATTTCTTCAAATGTATGTCCGGGATAAACTCAAAAAGTACTGCATGGATTTACTTCAAATTTGGCACGAATATTATTAAGAAGTCGGGTCAGAACATAGGCTACATATTATCACGCTATCACCTACGGGGAACGAGCAGTGAACGCACGCAGACGACGTCGCGGGCAGCAGCTAGTTTGTGTAATAAGATGCTTTAGGACGTCAATCACTAAAATAGTGCATAAGTTAATTGAAAAGGCCTTAGTAGATAAGTGAAAGTTAAGAAATAAAAAAAAATATTATAAAGTTTATTTTTCTCTAAGAGATATCTAAGAAAAATATTATGGCAGTTGTTCGTCAGATGTGTTTTAAAATATCTACGTTTCATCAGCTATCTAACGAAGTATAACAATCTAGGGTTTTATTTCAATGCATTGAAAAAAACTTAGTTTCATAGGCGACAGTGGAGAAGAAAATTAATACTTAGCCCTAAAAAGTAAAATAAAACAATAGGTAAGCATGAAATGACATTTATTAAATCACCTTTTCACACAACTTTTTCTTACTCTACGGTTCATGTTCAACATGGCCGCTTCTGTTTTTAATACATTGTCGCATCCTTCTACGGAGACCAGTCTTCACTACTCGAGTGGTCAATGTTGTCCTCATTTTATTTGCTGCATCCACAATCCTTTCTCTTAATTCTTCCACAGACGAAACTGGATTTGGCTCGCTGTAGACAAGGCTTTTCATGCGCCCCCAGATATGAAAATCCATGGGGCTTAGGTCCGGACTTCTTGCTGGCCATGGCAACGGCCCACCTCGTCCTATCCATTTGTTTGGATAATTTGTGTCCAGCCAGTCTCTGACACTTCTCCTGAAATGGGCAGGGCAGCCATCATGTTGGAACCACATGTCCCTGATCAAGTTGAGTGTTAGATCATCCAGCAAATGGCTCAAGTCTCCTCTCACGAAGTTTTCGTAAATTTCCCCATTTAGATTGTCCGGGAGAAAGTAAGGTCCAATCGAATGATTGGAGATAATGCCCATCCACACATTCACGCTGAATCTTCGTTGGGACCCCTTCACTCTTTTCTTATTGGGATTCCTTAGTTCTTTTGGGGCCCAGTAATGGGCATTGTGATAATTAGTTATGCCATCTTTATCAAATTTGGATTCATCTGTCCACAAGATATTTCTTAGAAAATCTGGGTCTTCTACGTCAGCATTTAGCATAAATCTGCAGAAGTCCAACCTTCTCGCGGGATCTCCTTCTTCAATAGTGTGTACCGGCGTGTAATGGTACGGGTATAGGCCAGCAGTATGCACTGTAAACCACACTCTCCATTGCGAAAGTCCCAGATCGCGGGCAACAATATTAGTGGAAGTAGTCGGATCCGCTCGAAAGCGTTGCACTATCTCATTGTCCTGTTCATCGTCGTCATCAATTCTTGGTCTTCCCATATCTGTATTTCGTCTCAAAACAGAGCCAGTTTCTCGAAATCTTCGATAAACTCTGTCAAAAACGGCCACATCCGGCACTCGACGACCGGGGAATCGAGTTATGTATTCGTTGCGAGCTTGCGCAGACACACAATCGCAGTATCCGTAACAAATAAGCATATCAGCATATCCCTCAGGTGTGTAGGACGTCATCTTCAACACTTCGTGAGAGCTGTCAATAGCTTCAACCGGCGAATCGAGCCGTCGAACCAATGCGATGCGTTGACCTCCTCCCTCCTCAAGCAAGAGGTATCGGAGCGAAAAGGAAAGGAGAGGAAAGGAGAGGATGTGGGAAGTGTTTCAATAGCGAAAAATTAATTAGATAAATTATCTATGCGTTATGGCGCGAACATCCTCCCCCGCGTTGAGAAAATTAATTTTCTCAAAACAGAAAAAAAGCGTGAAATTAAATATAGAAATATGTAAGCGAAATTAAGTTTACGTTATGCGTTACCAATATAAAATTAAACCTAAGAATAAGCTAGTCTTAGAAATCAGAAGTGAAAGATAGTTTTATTTAAAATAATAAGAAGCGGAGTAACTTTACAAAACTAATTTATTTAAATCAACTAAATGTTAATTAACACAAGTACGAATACGCTTAACAAGTTAACACAAGTATGAATACGCTTAATAGTTAATACAAGTATGAATACGCGTCCTATTGGCACTAGAGAGTACGTCCGTCGCAGCAGAGAGCCAGAAGCAAAGAGAGCGATGCAACCGCATGATGCAACTTGGCCCACGCGGCGTGATTCCCCCGCCCTCGCATGACGTCACTGGATAGAGGGGCTGGGTCGTAGGAAAGTTTCTAAGACGGCTTCTCCTGACAGCTGAACGTCCTCGTCAGCTTTATTCCCCTCCGCTTGGCTCTGCTCCTCTTCGTCATGGGCTCCTCGGGCTTGACCTTCATTTACCCCCGTCAACTCATCGTCATCTAAGGCAAAACAAATCTTTTGGTTGTTGTTTCATATTTTCTTATCGTTTGCAACCACCTATTGCAAAATGATCACAAGCGGGCATTTCAAGCGATCAGATCAAAATAGGTAGCTACAACTCGTATTCACATATCATGTTAACCGGAAATACATAGCTGACCAACAGCTGGTAACAACAACATTAAAGAAAACAATTATACCACTGTTCGGGACTATCAAACGCCACAATGTCGGGGCGAACAATTGCCGCAATGTCGGGGCAAGCTACAGCCACAATGTCGGGGCTAACAAACGCCACAATGTCGGGGCGAACAATTGCCACAATGTCGGGGCAAACTACAGCGACAAAATTAATCAAATAAAAACAACAAAGTGTGTCACGCGCAGCACACACTCAACGTTGCTCACGCCGCCGTACAATTCGACGCTCTTTGAGCGCGTCACGTGCAGCGCACGCTCGTCGCACCTCTGGCTATGTTACTAGCGAAGTTGGTCGCTAGTTGTCACAGCTGCAACATTTAAAAATAGGCAAAAAACATCTAATCGTACATGCGTTTAGGTTAATTTTTTAAGCTCCAAACGACATCTCATGTCGGTGGTAACAGTATGAACTATTTAATATCGTCCGGCAGTATTGCTTAACTTATTGCTCCAATATCAGATGAACTATTTAATATCGTCCGGCAGTATCGCTCTACTTATTATTTTTTTATTGCTCCAATATCAGATATTACGTATTACAATGTGATGCACGACATATCGCACGTATTCTCAAAATTGTGGACTCTAAAACACGTGTCATGATCTACTACAATGCGTATGGGAGTAACCAAACAGAGAACTCACATCATTACTTAAAAGCATCAGTTACAGTTTCGTTAGATTAAGACGTAACGCGTATGCTTCTATTACGAAAGTATTAACTCAAAAGGAGCCTCAACAAAAGCTTCGTTTTTTGTTCGCTCGGCCGTACCTGACCCTTACTTATGGTACGTCCGATATTGTCTCAGTTGATAAAAAAAAACATTTCTTATGATTGATATTGAAACTCGAATTAGTTACCAAATCAATCCTTGAATCAAAACTCAAAAGAAAAAACTTTATTCAAATAGGCTTCAAAAGGACTATCGCGAATCGTCATTTTACAAATTAAAATTTTTAAAGCGATTATTATTTTTAAAAGTGAAGCTACCACCGATTCGGAAATCATTACCACGTTAGGCCTACTTTTCCACACGTGTAGAAAGACAATCAATCGTACCTATTAATGGCATCACGTTTACGCAGATTTAACGTATTACTATCGCTTGGCGAGTGAAAAAGGTTGTTAGCGGAAGACGCGCTCTTGGGTTTTACGTACCTATACTGACAGAAATTCGACCATATTATTTAACTGTAAACTAGCGTTTGTTGACGCGGCTTTAATCTGAGGATCGGAAATGCCTCAGATAACTATAGCAGTTTTTAATTCGTTCGAAAACCCCTTTACAACTTTTGAGCGTACTCTGTTTTAGTTTGTGCTCATCACATCGTACAGGACAGTGACACAACACATATAATAAAAAACTGAAAATCAGTTCCAAAGTTCATCCACGTGCAGTCCAGCCATCCAGCCATGTATCACCACCAACATCAACCACCTACGCGTCCCAGACATTCTCGATCGTCCCAGTTATTTAATTTCCGAGCGTGATCTACTTCTGCGCACCACGTGTCAAAATCATGAACACTAGGGTTGAAGTTCGAGATATAGTAATGCTTCGATCTTACTTGAATCAATTAGGAAAACGCGTCCACAATCCTGTCCGCTGTCCCTGCGCTGTCGTTGCGAAGCACCCCGGGTGCTTGATCTGTAGCGTGCGACTCCACATCGGCAGTAGGCACCTCGTTGATTCTTGGTGCGAAATTTCGGGGTGCACGCCCCAGAGCTGGGATGAGGTAGCGGAAATGACGTCGATGGCGCCGTAGTAGGCAGCCTACTCTCTAGTGCACTTAACCCCTCGCGTATTGTACTAAAAGGATCATCACGTCGTACATTATCGTGACGCCGCCATAAGAACTATCACAGGGAGATTTACGCGAATTCAACTTTTTATGTAGTCCTTCAGATGGAGTGTAACGACCCGTGGACCTGACTCGCGATCAGACATGTCTAACTAAATACCACACTCGACACAAATAACCTAACGAGCAACACGAGGTAAATATTTTTTTTTTTTTACAGAACAAAGAAATGCTACGCAATCACTATCGTTGATTTTAAACAAAGGCGAACGGTCGAAAAGCGCGTGTATCTATCCCACTTCTGATCTTAGAAATCAGAAGTGAAAGATAGTTTTATTTAAAATAATAAGAAGCGGAGTAACTTTACAAAACTAATTTATTTAAATCAACTAAATGTTAATTAACACAAGTACGAATACGCTTAACAAGTTAACACAAGTATGAATACGCTTAATAGTTAATACAAGTATGAATACGCGTCCTATTGGCACTAGAGAGTACGTCCGTCGCAGCAGAGAGCCAGAAGCAAAGAGAGCGATGCAACCGCATGATGCAACTTGGCCCACGCGGCGTGATTCCCCCGCCCTCGCATGACGTCACTGGATAGAGGGGCTGGGTCGTAGGAAAGTTTCTAAGACTAGAATAATTATAAAGCGGATTTAGCAATTATTGCGAAGGTAGCGGACTTAATTTTACTATAGGGCGTTTAAGAAGACCATTAACGGTTTTTACTAATGCGACTCTAACAATGTTGTCTGAACCAGGATAAACCTTCACTATAACTTCCATCGGCCATCGCAATGGTGGAATATCATCTTGGTGAATAAGCACTACTGTACCTACTCGAATAGCGTTTTCTTTATTCTCACGCCAGTTTTGACGCATTTGTAAACTGTGTAAATATTCTAAGTGCCATCTCTTCCAGTATGATTGTACCATTTGGTCGAGTAATAATTTTCTACTTCTAAGACTAAGGCCCTTTTCCATAGATACATCATAGGCTGGTAAAAATGTAAGCGGAGTTGACATGATAAAATGCGCGGGAGTAAGAGGTTCAGGATGCGGGTCTTCTGTTAAAGTACATAGCGGGCGCGAATTTAATATTGTTTCTATTTGCGTAAGAACTGTTAGAAGTTCTTCGTAAGTTAATAACTGCGTACCAATTACACGATATAAATGCGTTTTTAAACTTTTAATATTTGACTCCCACATTCCGCCGAAGTGTGGAGCGCGTGGTGGTATCATATGCCACTGAATGCGACGATTTGCTAGTTCCGTACAAATAACGTTATTATAAGATTGCGATGATAGAAATTTGAACAATTCATCAATTTGAGCTTTGGCTCCTACAAAATTAGTGCCATTGTCGGAGTATATATTTGCGACTGGGCCTCTGCGTGAAATAAAGCGTTTAAATGCGTTTAGAAATTAACTGTTTACAACATGCGGTTGTTATTATATTATTTTGCGAAGCGTTATCAATAAGCGAACGTACAACTACACAGGTGCGATTATTATTTTTGTACGCACACAAACCTGTGCCGTTGACAAAAGAACCGTGGTGCGAGAAAGAGAAGCGTCTTGCGTCGCGCTCATATGAACAGCTGACGAAGAAATCATAGACGTGATATTTTGTTCATTAGTATTTTGCTCATCGATAGAAATATTATTCTTAACGGATGAATTATTTTTATTATCAAAATGTAGAAGCGTATGATGATGTTTTTTTACAAATTTTACATTTATTTGTTGAACTACATTTCAACGTTGTATGCAATAAACTTAAGCAATGAATACAACCTTTTTTGTCTTTAATAAATTCAAATCTACGTTGCGCGGGTAAAGATATAAACTGACCACATGCGTATAAATGAGCGTGATCATCCTTATTACACACTAGCTTCTGCGCGCGACTTCGTCGGCGTGGACTCCGCTCCTATTAGTCTTAGCGTGATAATACATAGCCTATAGCCTTCCTCGATAAATGGGCTATCTAATACTGAAAGAATTTTTCAAATCGGCCCAGTAGAACCAGAGATTACCGCGTTCAAACAAATCAACAAACAAACAAACAAACTCTTCAGCTTTATATATTAGTATAGATAATACAATTATTATTCTTATTACAATTCGTGTTAATATCACGAGTTAATAAAATAATTATTAAAAGAAAACAAAAAACCCGCCTGCATAAAAAACAACTAATAGAAAATGAACTGAAAAGACTGGAACACGTTAAAAATTCAAAATTACACAAAGCTAGCGAATCAAATCGAAACAATATCAAACATTATGTACTATACACTTAAAAATATCAGTACGGTAGTCCTTCAAATATTTATGCAACATCGTACATAATATGCAGTCGGAGACATGAAATTGAAGGATAAGTCAAATCATTCTCTCTTTGTGCATGTCTCCGACTGCATATTATGTACGATGTTGCATAAAATTTTGAAGGACTACCGTATTGATATTTTTAAGTGTATAGTACATAATGTTTGATATTGTTTCGATTTGTTTCGCTAGCTTTGTGTAATTTTGAATTTTTAACTTGTTCCAGTCTTTTCAGTTCATTTTCTATTAGTTGTTTTTTATGCAGGCGGGTTTTTTGTTTTCTTTTAATAATTATTTTATTTATGTCTTTTTCGTTAGACAAATTACGTAATCGGTTCAATTCATTAAAATAGTTTACATTATGTGGTTGATTAAGTAATTTATTAACGACGAAAAAAATGCGGCCATTCTAAAGTTGCCGCATATAGGTACCTATATTGTTTTTATGTTTGACCAAGCATAACTTTTTACAGGGTTGTCCGATGTTGATAATTCTTTTTTTATGCGAAAGGCTAGACCCCGAAATTGACCGTCGGACGTTGCCTAGGAGGCGAGGAAGAAGCTCGGCTCGCATCTTGCTTGCCTTAGGCATGGGAAAGAGCAAATTCAACATTTTTTAAACTTTCTTATTGTATTTCTTTATTATTATTACAGTAATAATAACCATAATATACATTTTTGAAATCCTTGTATTGAGCCCTTTAATTTGATACCCATATTATAGTATTCTAAAAAAATATATATTTCTTCATTAACTACAATGGCTTCGCACAGCCGCCATGTTTGTTTTTTTTAAATGTCACATATCTAAGAACACTTGGGCTGCTAAGACGAATCTAACGATATCTCAATTATACAAATCCGTTCAGCGGTTCTAGAGAAATCAGGTAGTTAAGAATATTACATACATACATACAAGATACGCGCGAAAAACATAACCCTTCCTTGGCAGTCGGGTAAAAAAGCGTGGTGGACTGTATTTTGCGTGCGAGATAATGTTCGAGATGACTTATCTTTGTTAGTAAATTACTACAGCGAGGCAAATTATGCGATACTTGCGTATTTGTATATATTTTACATTGTGTACGAATAAAATTTGCGAAACAATCAAATGTAGGTATTTTATTATTACGCGATTCCATTTCAAATGTATGTACTAAATTTGAATTAAACTTTTTTAAAGATATATGCAAAAATATATAATCAGCGAGATCATCAATTTTAATGTTTTTAAAGCGTTAACTGCGGATACATAGTTATCTAAAAAATGTTGAAAGCTCTTAGCTGACGCGGGACCTTCTAATTTAAAATTAATTAATTGATCGATATAAGTCGACGCCAAAATGCGCGGATCCTCGTAACGGTCAACTAATTCGTTCCATATTAATAAATAATTTTCAGCGCAAGGAGTTATTCCCGAAAAAACGTTTCGCGCTTTACTTGTTAATTTACCTAACAAATAATACAATTTATCGTCATTAGAAAGGGATTCATTGTTATGAATATTAGACTTAAAACTTATATGAAATAAAGACCAATTTCGAATGTCACCGTCAAAGGAAGGAATATCCATTGGCGGTAACCGAGGTCGCGATTGTATCAATGACGCCTCTTTAATACTTTTCGAATGAGATTCATTACATAACGAGCGTATGCGCACAATATAAGAACACATATCCTCCAGTTTTGAAAGAATGATATAGTCTACTTTAGCGTCGGGATCTAATGATATAAGTAAAGCGTTATAGTTATCTAATATTGTACTAAATTGATCTATAGTACGCATCTCATCGAAAGTTTGAATACTTGAAATAAATAATTCTTTATTCTCGCTATTGTTTAAAGCACCCTCTGCTTTGCGATATATATTTTCTACGCGGCTATATAATGCGTCACGTTTAGCGGTTAAAATAGTAAGTTGATTTGCGTCAGATGTTTGAACATCTTTCTTAGGCGGCATTTTGAATATTATATACACTTATAAACGAATGCGACAAAATGTATGTATGCGTGTAATAATATTTTAAAGAAAGAAAGCGTCTTAAGAAAAATAAATGTAAAAGCGGGTAGGTAGATTATCGTTTAACAAAGGAATTCGTTTGCTTAACGCGAACGGCGGCGATTATATTATTAATGCAATTATACGCTTTTAATTAAATAAGCGAAATATAAGCGTTTAAGATTAAATTTATATGCGTTCAGTACCTACTTGTATGAATAGGTACCTACAGTATATATTGCGATGGCCGATACGTTATGTGAAAAGCAAATTTAAAGCGAAATATAATTATTAAATAGCGAATGAATAACCCTGATCAACAAATAAAATTATTCTTATATTAAATTAAAACAGTGTCGACGCGTAAAACAAAATGGCTGCGCAGGCGTGTCGTACACCTTGTTATAAGCGTTTTAGATTATTTAGATACTAATAGCTATTGAAACACTGAAAAAACAATCCGGATCGGAGTGACCAAACTTAAGGGGGATGCGGGGCGATGCGTGTGATCAGGGGTTAAAAAGGTGGGATATTGGGAAATACCTTTGCTGATGCTGTGGCGCGATAACTCAGCGTAGCTCTGCAGGCTTCTTACTCGTGATACTCGCAGGATTCACAGTTTCACTCGCGGCGTGTGATTAGTTTAAAGTCCTTTGTTAAAACGATTGTTCACCATGCGTGCTAGCAGCAATTATATGCGTTTAATTAATATGCGTGTGACTTTGATGCGTGCGCGTTGCGAAGAGAGCTGTCAATAGCTTCAACCGGCGAATCGAGCCGTCGAACCAATGCGATGCGTTGACCCCCTCCCTCCTCAAGCAAGAGGTATCGGAGCGAAAAGGAAAGGAGAGGAAAGGAGAGGATGTGGGAAGTGTTTCAATAGCGAAAAATTAATTAGATAAATTATCTATGCGTTATGGCGCGAACACATATTTCAAAACGCATCTGCCGAACAACTGCTATAATATTTTTCTTAGATATCTCTTAGAGAAAAATAAACTTTATAATATTATTTTTAATTTCTTAACTTTCATTGTCTACTAAGGCCTATTCAATTAACTTATGCACTATTTTAATGATTGACGTCCTAAAGCATCTTATTACACAAATAAAACTGTAATAATAATAATAATAAGACACACAAAATAAACACAATTAAATTTAGTAGCCTAAAAATCGGCAATTTTCAATTAAAAACTTAATAGTCGAATATCTCGAAAAGGGTAAAGTTTAGGGTAGGGTATTTCATAGTGAAATAAGTCAGAAATGATGGGTACTCCACGCTCTTAACGGATCTAGCACGACTTTTCCTGTAACCCTGAAAGTCGTGTAATCGTGTTAGTTACACTATTTATAACTCAAGAACGGCGGAACCGATTTGGCTGAAAAATGGTAGGGAGGTAGCTTAAAACCAGGAAACGGACATAGGATACTTTTTATCTCAATTGGACCCGGTAGGTGGCGCTGCTATCGGTATGTAACTCCGAAACTACTGAAACAATTTGTATCAAATTTTGTAAGCATCTGTAAATTGGTCTAACTTGGGAGATAGGGTAGTTTTTTTCTCAATAAGACCCGGTAGGTGGTGCTGATATCGTTATGTTACTCCGAAACTATTGAACCAATTTGTATCAAATTTTGTAAGCATCTGTAATTTGGTCTATCTTGGGAGACAGGGTAGTTTTTATCTCAATTGGACCTGGTAGGTGGCGCTGCTATCGGTATGTAAGCAATCAAATTTGGTAGCAGTTTTGCGGGCAGGACAACGTCTGCCGGGTCCGCTAGTATGATGTAAAATATACACCTTTCTACATATTGAACATCAAATTAAATATCATTTGAAGTCTGTTGTGAATACTTGCTTGACTATCTCGATAGCGCAGTTTGTGGTGGCCCTGCTTTCTGTTCCACGGGTTGCGGGTTCGATTCCCGCCTGAGTCTGGGTGTAATATTTGTATCTATATATTTATATATGTATTATTTCTCAAAAAAACACCCATATATATGTATAGTTATAACAATAGGCTGTTACCTGTAACACAAGCATTAAGTTGCTCACCATAGGAACAGGACCGTGTGTGTATGTTAAAAAAAATACTAATACAGTAAAAGTAATCGATTAAATAAATATTTTGTTGGACGTCAAGATTTTACTTGTACGGATAATCTATACTAATATAATAAAGCTGAAGAGTTTGTTTGTTTGATTGTTTGTTTGTTTGTTTGAACGCGCTAATCTCAGAATCTACTGGTCCGATTTGAAAAATTCTTTTAGTGTTAGATAGTCCATTTATCGAGGAAGGCTATAGGCTATATATCATCACGTTAAGACCAATAGGAGCGGAGTCCACGCCGACGAAGTCGCGCGCAGAAGCTAGTAAGAAAATAAAACGAGAACCTTTTGTCGTCGTAGTTTGTCTTCTTATTATGTCAGGAAACTATTAATTAAAAAGCCCGCCTATTGAATATGAAGGCTGAAAATTCTTCAATTTTGCTTAGTTTCTACCGTGATAAAATATATCATGTAAATGAATCAGAGCCATCTGTGACTATCTGCAAGAACTAAATCAACTAATCAAACTTATAATCTTTGTGTGGTTAACAAAGTGGCAACTAACTAACGTTGTTTCTTAATGCGTAATTTTTTAATATTCTGTTCGAAGTAATATTAGATTTCTTGTTAACCAGAGCCGCAAACTTTTGTGACTAAACTTACGTCATAGTATAAAACTGAAGTTCATACGTGTCATTTCATATTTGGCCATTAATTCTATCGGTGTTGGGAGCATGTACTGAGAAATTTTCAGCTTTTATAAACTGACGAAGGTCAGGCCCTCGCGGGTTCTCGGTCTATTACGTACATCTGCTCCGTGTGAGCTATGTGCCGCGAGACATAAGGTGCAAGAAAAATACTTAGAGCAGATAGCAGATTTATATGAAGATTTTCATGTAACTAAGTTACCTTTGCTAGATAAAGAAGTGCGGGGCGTAGCTGCGGTTAAAGCTTTCTCAGAGTATTTACTCAAACCTTATGTACCACCAAACCCAGCCACATAACTATAATAGTGTGTCTTATATTTTTGGTGACGGTATAAATTAGTTTCGAAAGATTGATATACATGTTGAATAGAAAGCCTTAAATAAATAATATTATTATAAAACAAAGTATGATACAGGCAATTTTAATTGTGAAATTGGATTTTTGAGTATATATATTGTATATACAATCACAGCTTTTTATTTATTTATTAATTTGGGAAAACCGAAATATTTGAGTACAGAAGCACTAAAATTAAATTATTTATGAACGTCTTGCATTAGACCTTATTTTCTGTATCTATTCCTTATTTACTTTCTGTTTTCGTTTAAGGGTCTTCGTCTGCCAGGCCTAATCGTATCGTTGGCGGTGAACTAACAACCATTGAAAACTATCCGTCTATAGTTCAAGTTGAATTCTATAGCCCTTATGGGGGCGGTTATTGGGGTCAAGGTTGCGCTGGTACCATAATTACTTCTAGATACATCATCTCTGCAGCTCACTGTTTTATTGGTTTGTAAGTGACTTCTTTATGTCTTACACTATTATAGAACTAGGCATCGTTATTTTTTTGAAGACGTTGGCAATATTTTTAATTAATTAAAATTGTTTTATCTTTTCTTTAGTATATTAAAAACTAAATCGGGAACAGGTTTGCTGAAAAATTACCGTCCAGGTTATAAATAATTAAAAATTGAAAAATTTCATTAAATTTAACATTGCACCTTCTTCTCTCTTACTCTACTTCTACTCTTGCTCTGATCTTCGTCACAAAGATCATGTGCGCGATTGGTCAATGATGTTACTACAGTGTTTAAGTGTCGAGGATGGTGGTGTGAGTCAGCATGTAGATATCGGTCGGTGTGCGTCCTGTAGACAGTATGGCTCACCGAGCCATCCGTACGTACTCCAATCTCATCATCCAGGAATGCCATTTTTCTGTTCTTGTCCATTTCACAGGTGAACTTAATTTTGCTGTGGATGCTGTTCAAGTGATTTAAGCATTTCATTGCTGATTGCACTATCACTGTCCCCATTTATGATGGCAAATACGTCATCTACGTACCTCTTCCACAGTTTAATTGTTGTTACAGCGTTTGCCGTTGACATGGCTATCTCCTCGAAATGTTCCATCCAGATATTCGTGACTAGAGGAGCGACTGGGCTACCCATTGCTACACCCTCTATCTGCAAATAGTACTCGCCTTTGAAAAAGGTTTGAATTTTGCTCCTACTCCAAAAGGCATTCCTTATGAAAACGTGATTGGAAGTGTTGAGGAGGTGATTAAGCGAAATAATATACCTGTTGTTGAGGCAGATATATGAAGACAAGATGCCGCCCTTATATTGCGTCAAGCAAAGTCCCCTAGACCTAATATCACGCCGGATCAGCGGTCCGCATTACGAGAACTACAAAAGGACGAAGACCTTATAGTTCTTAAAGCGGATAAAGGGAATTCTACCGTGGTTATGGATGTCACAGACTATGATAGAAAAATACGACATCTACTGAGTGACGGAAACACTTATCGAAAAGTGACCTATAACCCTACGGCAAGAACAAACCGGGCTACGACCACTTTAATCAAAACGTGTGTGGATTGGGCATGAGACAACCAAATATCTACTCAGGCCAAGAAACATTCAATCACCTAAATTATATGGACTACCCAAAATACATAAGCCAAATGTCCCGTTGAGGCCGATAGTAAGTCAAATTGGCTCACCCACCTACGAATTAGCAAAAAATGTAGCTAAAGTACTACGACCGTTAGCGGGCCAGACAAGATCTCATGTCAAAGACTCCAGACATTTCGTTGACATCTTGCGTTCGACTAAGGTTGAAACTGATGACTTGATGGTAAGCTTTGAGGTCGAGTAATTATTTACGAATGTGCCGGTCGTCGAGTGTATGGAAGTTATAAAGGTGAAGTTACAGCAAAATAACATACCGGATGAATATATCAAATTGCTACACCATTGTCTGGAGACTAATTATTTTGTTTAACAAGGCGAGTACTATTTGCAGATAGAGGGTGTAGCAATGGGTAGCCCAATCGCTCCTCTAGTCGCGAATATCTGGATGGAACATTTCGAGGAGATAGCCATGTCAACGGCAAACGCTGTAACAACAATTAAACTGTGGAAGAGGTACGTAGATGACGTATTTGCCATCATAAATGGGGACAGTGATAGTGCAATGAAATGCTTAAATCACTTGAACAGCATCCACAGCAAAATTAAGTTCACCTGTGAAATGGACAAGAACAGAAAAATGGCATTCCTGGATGATGAGATTGGAGTACGTACGGATGGCTCGGTGAGCCATACTGTCTACAGGATACCAACGCACACCGACCGATATCTACATGCTGACTCACACCACCATCCTCGACACTTAAACGCTGTAGTAACATCATTGACCAATCGCGCACATGATCTTTGTGACGAAGATAATAATAATAATAATACTACCAAAACACATAATCCGTCTCCCTAATCTTCCTACCGACTTATGTAGACGATGCCATGGCAGTTCTGAAACCATCCAACACATTACTGGATCTTGTAAATCTATTGTACAAACCGATTACAAACACAGGCATGACCAAGTTGCCGCAATTACCTACCAAAATCTAGCTCACAAATATTCATTCATCCCCAATAAAACTGCTTATTATAAATATAAACCCAGTACAGTTCTTGAAAATAATACATTTAAAATATATTGGGATAGGACAATAATTACCGACAAAACCATACACTACAATAGACCTGATATAACAATCCTAGATAAAGTTAATAAGACAGTTTTTATTGTAGACATAGCAGTATGTAACACGCACAATCTTCTTACGGCGCATACAGAAAAAGTTTCAAAATACATAGATTTAGCTACTGAAATCAAAAGACAATGGCAGGTAGATAGAGTTAAAATTGTGCCCATTGTCATCTCTACAACTGGTGTGGTTCCAAAGACTCTTCAAGATAGCCTCAATACACTGCAAATGCCGAAATCCATCCTAATGCTGATTCAAAAAGCAGTTCTCCTAAATACATGCCGTCTCACACGAAAATTCCTCGCATCATCCTCATCCTAATCTCACATCATTCCCCCTCTGGCACACTTGGCTAAGGCCCGTGTGTTAGATTAACTTCCCCTTTAAAATAAAAGGGAGACCAAAAAAGGTAAAAAGATATAATAATAATAATAACAATAGTAAAAGCCGTGTGGTTCCCGGCAGAGTAGAATGGGGCCACCCCTTCCGATGCCTAGGGTGTCGTAAAAGGCGACTAAAGGCAACCAAAGCTGCATAACACCTGCGCAGCCTCCTCGGAGAGCGTGAGTGCCTCTCCGAGTGAGTATATTAGCACTCAAAAACAGTAATGGATGGAGGATCATTTTGAAAGGCGCATAGGGCCGCTGCCTGGGGGACGCCAGGGCGCGTCTGGAGCTGGCGCTGGACGTGGCAGCATGCGGGTCGCCAGCCACCCCCGCCGACCGGCACCACCACCTGACCGGTCGGCTAATCCACCATCCCCACCAGATGGCTTGGCGCCGACAGAGCCCCAAGGGACTCAGCATTTGGTGCCCGCCACTGGTGGAGTACGTCGCATGAGTAGGACACCGAAGATGAATGAGAGTGTCATGCGTGCGTACTATAGGGCTGTGGGACGGGAAACCGAGGGACTGGCTATCGAGCAGTAATGCACCGCGAGTTCCTGCTGCTTACCTGTTCCTGCTACTGTCACGGAACAGAACCTGGCAGATCGAGCTCGGTACATCCAACGAAAGGGCGTATTCGACGCCACCGAGCTCGAACGGTTTCGACGTGAGGCTGCTCCTGAAGACGAACCCGTGTCTGCAGAGCGCGACGCCGCGCAGTGTCAACGCAACAAGAAAGCGTTCGTAGCGAAGCGCCTGTGGAGGCGATCACTGAGGGAGCTGTCGCCCAAAAAGTGGAGCAGGTGAGAGGGATCTTTGAAGAGGCGATTTCCGAGACTCGGGGCGCTCCTCTAGAACTGAGACCGCGACTTACTCGCCTCCCACTAAATGCTGCGACGCGGAGTGCCATTGAAGCAGCCAACAGGCTGTTACCTCCCTATTTGGAAGGCAGCCTCGGCTTGGAGGATACGGGTTCTATTCTCTTCGGTGCCGCTCTGGCGGTGCACCGCCTTGTCGGAGCCAAGACCCAGGAGCCTGGACTCGCTACTCATAAGAATAGCGATGTACCAGCCTGGAAGAGAAGAATAGAACGCCGTATCAGCCTGGCCAGGGCCCTCATTGGTAGGCTGCTAGCTTTCAGGTCGGGCAACACAAGGCCAAGGATTGTGCGCTCCGTTAGAATGGCCTTCGACGGGCTAGGCGTCAGCCTCGACCAGCCTGACATAACCGATAGACTAACGGAGCGCATCGACGGCCTGAAGCAGAGAATCGCGGCATGGGGAAGCGTATTCGCAGGTACTCCGAGAGAGTTGAGCGCTACCGACAAAATTGCCTCTTCGTGAGTGATCAGAAAAGGTTCTATAGAAAGCTGGAGAACCCGATACCATGCTCTGCTTCCCTAAAACCGAATACGGTTGACCTCGTCGCCTTCTGGCGTAACATATGGTCAGGGGAGGTGGAGCATGAGGAGGGCCCTTGGATTGCGGCGGTACAGGACGCATGTGCTAAAATCGAACCGATGAACCCGATCGCCATCTCTACGGAGGACGTCAGTGGTGCGGTCCGGCGGGCTCCGAACTGGAAAAGTCCGGGGGCTGACGGTCTGCATCACTATTGGCTGAAAGGGCTCTCGGTCTGCCATGCGACCTTGAATCGACAATACCAAGAGGCAATAGATCGGAAGACACTCCCGAACCTTTTCACTACCGGGATCACTCACTTAGCTCCTAAGTCCACCAACACCGCTGATCCTACCAACTACCGCCCCATAACGTGTCTGACCTCCATTTACAAGACACTGACGTCCGTTCTGAGCTGTAAGATCTCACGACATATTGGTGAGTTTAATATCTTGTCTGCAGCTCAGAACGGATATCGTGGAGGCGGTCGCGGTACAAAGGAGCTCCTTCTCATTGACTCCGTGGCGGGCCAACTTGTCAGACGCAACCGTCGGAACTTTTCGGCCGCCTGGATTGACTACAAAAAGGCTTTCGACTCGGTGCCTCACTCATGGCTCCTGAGGGTTCCTCGAGCTGTACAAGATTGACGAGGCAGTTCGAGACTTCCTTGGAGTCTGCATGGGGCAATGGAGTACGATCCTTTGTCTCCAGGGCGAGCGACTGACGGGCGCGGATGACCCAATAAGGATAAGGAGGGGTATCTTCCAGGGTGATTGCCTGAGCCCGCTATGGTTCTGCTTCTCCTTGAACCCTCTGAGTACCCTACTGGAGCGTTCGGGGACAGGCTTTCAGTTTCGGAGAGGAGGTACTACAGTCTCCCACCTCCTCTACATGGATGACCTCAAATTGCTGGCACCTAACGCTGCACGCCTGCAGGAACTGCTGAAAATCACCCCGGAATTCAGCGGTTCCATCAGGATGCAGCTTGGAGTGGATAAGTGTGCGGTCGTGCATGTAGAGAGGGGTCAGGTGACTCAATCGGCGCAGTTTAGCCTTGAGCTAACATCCTTCAAGACCCTTTCCGAAGCTGAATCTTACCGGTATCTGGGTATGTCACAATGTATAGGGGTGAAGGAGGTGGACATGAAACACGCAGTTTGCGAAGTCTTTTTTGGACGGCTGACAAAAGTTCTTCGGAGCTATTTGTCGGGCGCCAACAAGGTCCGAGCCTATAACGCCTGGGTCATGCCCACTCTCTTGTATACCTTTGGCATACTCAGATGGACTCAGACCGAACTTGACGCCCTGGACAGAAGAGTCCGCACAACTATGACGCACCATCGCATGCACCACCCTAAGTCGTCGGTCATGAGACTGTACATCTCGCGGAAGTGTGGTGGCCGAGGCATGTTAAGCGCTAAGAGCATGCACAACCGCGAGGTGTGCAGCCTCAGGGCCTACTTTGAAACGAGACGGGACAGCGTTATGCATGGTGAAGTTGTAGTGCGTGACAAAGGACTGACCCCCCTATCCTTGGCCAACGAGAATTGGCAGAAACCGGTCGTACTGAGCACCTCTGACCGGGAGACCGTATGGATGGAGAAAGAGCTGCATGGACGGTTCTACAAGGCGCTCCACGCACCTCACGTGGACAGTAAGGCCTCCGTGCAGTGGCTGCGATTCGGCGACCTCTTTGGGGAAACCGAAGGTTTTGTCTGTGCAATACAGGATCAGGTAGTTAAGACGAACAACTACCGAAAGCACATCCTGAAGGATGGCACTCCCGACTTCTGTCGAGCCTGTCGTCATCCCGGTGAGTCACTCAGGCATGTGCTTTCGGGTTGTTCTGCGCTTGCTAACACTGAGTACTTGCACAGACACAACCAAGCGGCCAAGATTCTCCACCAAGAGCTTGCTCTTATGTACGGTCTCCTGGAACAGAGGATGCCCTATTACCAATACACACCGGTGCCAGTACTCGAACGCGACGGAGTCCGGCTCTACTGGGACCTGCCTATCGCCACAGACAGGACGATACTGGTGAACAAGCCTGATATCGTGGTGATGGACAGGGCACGGTCGAGGGTGTTTTTGGTGGACATCACCATCCCGCATGACGAGAACCTCGTGAAAGCCGAAACTGAAAAGAAACGTAAATATCTGGATCTGGCTCACGAGATTGTCGACATGTGGGGTGTGGGGTCCGCTGAAATCATCCCTATCGTAATATCTGCCAACGGTTTGCCTCGGTTAGCCTCGCTCACCATCTGAGGCAACTGGGGATCCGGGACGGTTCGCTCGCAGCCAGGATGCAGAAGGCTGTGTTACTTGACTCGGCTAGGATTGTCCGCCGGTTTCTCAGCCTACAACCCTAACCCCCGGCCGTTTGATCTCCCTGCTGGGGCGTAATCCTCCACCCGCTTATATTTATATATGTAAGTGTATGTAAATTTATTTTATTATTTATATAAGTATTTATTATATTATATGTATATATTATATGTATATATTATATGTATATATTATATATTAAACGGGTGGAGTGACAACCAACATAATAATAATAAGATTTATTTATTTTCTCACCACAATATTGTAAATATGACATTTGACAGTTATATAATAACTAGCTTCTGCACGCGACTTCGTCGGCGTGGACTCCGCTCCTATAGGTCTTAGCGTGATGATATATACCCTATAGCCTTCCTCGATAAATGAGCTAACTAACATTGAAAGAATTTTTCAAATCGGACCAGTAGATCCTGAGATTAGCGCGTTCAAACAAACAAACAAACAAACAAACAAACAAACAAACAATCAAACAAACTCTTCAGCTTTATTATATTAGTATAGATAAGAGCATTAATATTGTGGGAGACTGGTGCCTAAGCTAGGCTCGAGGCCTGTGTTTCAGGACACCAGGTCTCCACCCCTTAATAAAGAAAGTACATTACAATTATTATCATTAATAACGGGCATTAACATTTTTGTTTTAAACAATATAATATTATGATATTGAAAATTTATGTATTTATATAACTAAGCTTGTTATATTTTACATTATGCATGTATAGCTTAGTTATTTTATACCATTCATAAGATATGGATTAGTCGGTGTGTGTGTGTGTGTGTGTGTGTGTGTGTTTTTTTTTCTCTTGCGAGAGGAGGAAAAAATCTTTCAAAGACACCGCCGTGAAAGATGATGGTTGGTGATGTGGGATTTCCACCCACTAAAAAGCCCCTCGCTCTTCAGCCTCTGATCCCCCCGGTACCACCGCTAGGCATTACTTCGTGGAGGGAGGCACTAGCTACTGCTCTTCCGTCGTGCTAATGTCACGGGTTTTGTTTTCCGCCCGCTTCCTCTCCAACCGACGGAGTTCCTGAAGAACTTCCGTCGCAAAAAAGCTTGTCACCTGCCATGCTGCCTCCGATGAAAGCATAGTTGCTATTCTGACTCTGGCTGAATTTTCTTCGCAAGTGCCTCTGCCCAGGTACTGCGTTGTTGGTCGAAACGAGGACACGTAAAGAATACGTGCTCTGCATCAATTAATCAGTACGGATTTACCACTTACACTAATTAATATTACAAACAAGTCACATTAATTAACATTTCAAAAATAATAAATAAAAAGTCACATAAATTAATCATAATAACATACATAAAAACAAACCAAGAAAAAAAAACAGTAATAATAATAATGATAGTAAAATTAAAATTCAGTCAATATTAAACAAAAATACAAACCAAAAAAAATAAAAAATAATAATAATAAAAACAATAAAAAGATAATTTCATGTCAGTTCGTTTAAGCAATAAAAATAAAAATAAGAAATAATAATTCAACTACAAACTCATCACTTATATTTTAAGATACACACATCACGCATTCAATTCACAGTAATTCAGGCACTCCGACAAAATCATCTTCCATCCATCAGCAAACAGGTCACAGTGCGGATCAGCGTCCAGGAGAGCGTTGAACGCGGTTAGTGACCGCGGAATGGGCGACCTCGAACGAGCAACTGTACGACACATCGGAACAGCAAACAACGAGTGCTTTCTGTTTCGATGGTACTTGTTAGGAGCGAAAAGTCTACATAGCTCTTCGTGTAGATCTGGGGCATCTACCAGAGCTCGCAAAATTTTGCACATTATTACTAATTGGTCTCTCCATCTTCTAACTTCAAGGGAGCTATATTCCAGTACACCCAAAAGAAATTTTGTTGGGTACATGTAAGGGTAGTACCCAAACATACGCTTGTAAAGGTATCTTAGGAAGGCCTTTTGAACTTTTTCCAACATAAGCGCGTATTTAGCTTCATGTGGATTCCAGACACAAGCACTTGCCTCTAATTTGGCTCGGACCAAGGCTCCATAAATTAACTTAATAACTGTTGTGTTATTAAACCCCTTTGAGTTCCGTAGAACAAAGCCAAGGCGTCGAAATGACTCCTTAGCTACCGCAGTGATGTGGTCATGAAACGTGAGCCTCTGGTCGAATATCACACCCAAATCCTTCGACGTGTCCGGTCTCGCTATGGTGTCCTTGTCAAGTTTATAATCAAATTTGATTGGGCGCCGCATTCGTGAAAAGGTCATAACTGAGCATTTCAAGGGGTTAAACTCCATCTTGTTGTCAGCACCCCACTGAAACACTGCGTCAATGTCACGCTGAAGCAATAAACAGTCCTCCTCCGTTCTAATCTCCAGGAAAAGCTTCAGATCATCAGCGTAAAGGAGACAGTTCGCATGTTTGATGACTGTGGGGATGTCGTTGATCATTAAAATGAACAGAAGAGGACCGAGTATCGATCCTTGGCTGACTCCAGAACGCGTGTGATAGGGCTGCGATTCATAAATGCCGAGCCTGACATACTGCTGACGATCACGCAGGTAGTCAGCAATAAACTTGAGAAGTCCAGGCGTTAAGCCCACATTACTTAGCTTCTCCAGCAGTATGTCATTATTTACCCTATCAAAAGCCCTCCGGAAGTCAAAATATAAGACATCCACTTGACCCCCATGGTCAAGTGTCTTAGAAATGTAGTCAACAATAGTTAACAGGTTGGTATCGAACGATCGTCTCTTTCTAAAGCCATGCTGTTCATTGCATAAAAACGGTTACACCTGCTTATAGATCGTAGCATGAAGAATATGTTCGAAAAGTTTCGCAACGATAGTATAGCTATCGGGCGATATTCTTCAACACTAGCTTTGTTGGAAGTTTTTGGAATTGGCGCCACTCTAGTAAGTTTCCACCGAGAGGGGTAATGCCCAGTTCTTAATGCGACATTGAATATATGGCATAGAGGTTCAATGAGAAAATCTTTACCCTGTTTTAAGAACCAAGGAGGAACACTATCAGGACCCACAGACGTGCTTGATTTTAGAGCCCCGACTCCCGATGTCACATCCTTAGGTGTGATTTCAGTTATGCCAATGTACCTACTCGAGAACAATTGATTCTGATTCATTATATTTGTCGCATCAAGTTTAGGCAGTTCCGTCAAAAATACACTGGAGAAGAAGTGAGCAAATGCTTCAGCAGCTCTAACTCCACTCACAGTGTTGCCACTGTATTCAACAGTTGGCTCAAAACCACCTTTGGCTCGCAGGCTTGAGATGTGCCGCCAAAACTGGTGCGGGTTGCTTTTAATATTTCTCTCTATATTAGTTAAGTACGAGTCATACGCCAATGAAATACGTACCTTTAGTTCGGCTCTCTTAATCATAATTCAAGTTCTGTAACCAGTCGGTTAATTTTCGCTTACACATATTTTTAGTTAGGTTAAATATTGGTAGACATCTATTAATTTTGTTGTACAAGAAGCCACCTAAACTGCAAAAGAATCTCCTTGAGAACCTTGTTGAAAATTTACTAGATTGCACAGGATTGAACAGCCTTTTGGCTTCTGACAATGCCGGGTGGTATTCAAGAAGTGTATATGTTGTTTCATTATGGTGTTGAGTATAAATAATTGACGCACCGTTAACACGCGGCACTCTTTGTACAACAATGCAGTGGGGTAAGTGTTATATAAATAAATCTTACATCAAATGAACGCTGTTTCATTGCGAATACGATGTTTTATCTGGTTTGAATGGCCAGAAATTTTTCAGCCAACCCGTTCGCGTTTCTGTTTTTTTTTAAATATACTAAAGTAGATAATATCAAATAATTTTAATCCATTAATAAGATTGGTAAAGGTCATTCCTAGTTCGGTTCCTAGACCATGAATGTCACCTTCGATTGATTTTAAATCTAGCTATTTAATAATATTAATTCTGCATGTCAAGATAAATTACAATTTAGATTATTTGTTATTATAAACACAACTTTTATTAATAACGACATGTAAGATTTTACGACATTTGAGCGCCTTGTAATCAAAGTATTTACTTCGTTTTTATTTTTTATTTTTGTGTTACCCACACATGAGGAAATTATAAACATTTTAAATCATATCAAAAATTTTCGATCCAGCGGGATTTGAACACGGGCCTTCTGACGTGCCGTGTCAGCGCTCTGCCACCTGAGCTATGGATCCACACCTAGCTGGGTCGAAATTCTTGATATGATGATTTTTGTTTTTATAAAGTATTTACTCTTTTAGATCCTACCAACCGAATTATCGCCGTATTAGAGCTGGTGCAACTTATCGCGAAACCGGTGGTGTTATTCACAGTGTAGAGGCTGCCTACAATCACCCAAGCTATGCTGATGATTATGATGATTTTACTCGTGATGATTATGATGGAGACATAAGTGTAGTCAGGCTGGCGACTCCGCTAGTATACAGCTCTGATATCCAACCCTCACCTATTCCCGCCGCAAATTCCACAATTCCGGATAATCTTCCAGTTGTGTATGCAGGTTGGGGTGTAATGGAGGTGAGGAAATATTCTTAAGGGCGTTTCTATTCCTTCTATAGAGTCGTTGAGTTTGAGGCGCTTATATATTTATTTTTACAATTCACAATTCAGCCTTTAACATCTCACTACTGAGCATAGGCCTCTTTTTCTGTGTAAGAGAAGGAAATCATCGAAATCATTTATTACTAAATTTTTAAATTGCGTAACCTATATTGAGTTAAAAAAGTGTAATTTCTGTCATTATATTAATTGGGATTGGTATTTGTTATAAGCGCGGTGTTTTGTAAAAACATTTTTAATCGAGTATATATTTAAATCAAATTAAATTATCTTACGCGACAGTTCATTTCATTCACAATATTTTTGTTTTTCTGTCAACAGGATGGTGGTGAGACACCTTCTGAGGTTCTACGACATGTACAAGTCTACACAGTCAATCACAAACTTTGCACTGACCGTCATTCCGATTTAGGTCGACCTGCGATTGTGACTGAGAATATGATCTGCGCTGGTCTCTTAGACGTTGGTGGTAAAGATGGCTGCGAAGGTGATTCAGGCGGTCCTTTGTACTACGGCAATATCTTAATTGGAGTTATTTCTTGGGGTCATGGTTGTGCTAGGCCCGGCTATCCAGGAGTTAACGCTAATGTTGCTTCTTACACTGACTGGATCGTCTCTGTTGCCGTGTAATTTCAGTCTAAATAAACGTATAATTTTAGTATATAGTTTTCTTTTTTCTCCTCACTTACTTTCGTTGTTGATAACTCATTTTCAAAGATGTTGTTTAACTTGGCCTAAGTTATAATTACTTAAGACTGAATCGGGGAAAACAGATAAGATTTTTCTTCAAAACTAGATTTCAAAAATGAGTCGTTATACTTTTAGTAATATATAAGTTTTGATACAAATATAAACATCTTAAATTTGATCCTTATGGAAGTCTCACACGTAACAGATCAGAGAAAAAGTCTTAAATTAAATCAAGGTGACTGTCAATTTTTATTGAAGGAGTAAATTCTATAATGAAGATATTAAATTTAATTTAATTAGAAAGTCACTTTTAATACACAATATATAAAGAGATCCAACTACTTTTACATAATATACTACTTTCAGTGGAGATAGGGCACAACAGGAAATTTCGTGCTTTTCGTGGAAGATCACAGCGAAATAATACTGTTTTCAAGCAGTGTTGTGCTCCTGTTGGTGAGTAAGGTGACCAGAGCTCCTGGGGGAAGTGGGGGTAGGCCTGGCGGCTCGGCAATGCGCTTGCAATGCTTCTGGTGGTGTAGGCGTCTATGAGCTACGGTGATCGCTTACCATCAGGTGAGTCGTATGCTTGTTTGCCGACCTAGTAGATATATATTTTATATTGTTATTACCTATTACAACAATTTATTAGTAATTATACTTTATAATTAAAATTATACTTTATACAATGATAATTATAATTATACTTTATAAAATATATTAATAATTATACTTTAAAACATATAATAAACACATATATTTAGGGACTTGCGCTGTTGTCGATATTCATCTACCCTCAATCATTCTATTATTCAAGTCATTTTGACGTGTATGTCGGTACCTGCACTGTTGTCGATATTCGTCTACCCTCACTCATTCTATTACTCGAGTGAGACTGTCGTGTGTGGAGCGCCCGGTGTAACCGCGGCTAAGGCGGTCTTGGATCTGGCTTGGCACGGTGCACTCGTTGTATCCTGCTAGTAGCTTAACTTAAGACTCTTTCGATAATTCATTTGTAGATATCAACGAATTAATTGTTGCATATTGTATTACGATCAGCTATAATTTGACTCAAGACAGGGCGGGCAACTCGGGCAGTGAAGGTGAGCGCTGATACTTATCTTAAGGGAGATCTCCATAAACCTACACCCGTGGTCGCAAGTCCCGGGCACTGCTCTGAGTTTGTCCCTCTGCCACGCGATAGACCTGACACCCGCTCGGTGAGTCCATTTAATGCTAAGTAATTCATCTCCACCCCGTTAACTTGAAATTGAAAAAAAAAATTAACTAAAATTTGAGTATACTATTCTAAAAGAAAATTTCTGGAATAATAAGTTTAGGCAGCGTGTTGAGCACCCTACATTTACACGGGCTGTAGCGAGAAACCAAGTAAACACAGCTCGTGCCAACAATGTGTATGGTGAGAGAACAACGAATTACATAGTCCCTCGATTAATAAATATACTACCATCACATTTGGTTGAATGTGTCAAAAGCAACAATATAAAACAAAAACTTAAAAATTTCTATCTTGAGAAAACATAAATTTTTATTATGAAAATGCATTGTATAAAAATTGTTGTACCAAGTGTAAATGTAACTATGATTATTATTATTTTTATTTTTAAATATTATTCTTACCATTAATACTACTTTTTTTTACCAGTATGAAATGTAAAATGTAGCATTGTACAAACCTTAGTGGTTTTCTTATGCTACTTATAACAATAAATTTGTACATATTGTTTCTTTATTTGATAATTAAATAAAATAAAATAAATAAAACTAATCTGTGTAACTATCTTGTGTTAAATTACATTGTTAATAAACCAGTTCGGCCTTCCTCCTATCTTCTGATTCCTACATATACATACATTTACAATATTATTTTCTTTATATTATTGTACAAAATTATATTTACAAATATAAATTATCTATTATTATAATGTTTTCTATTTATATATTTTTTATATATTTAATATTATTTAGAATAATTGCGGTCTCAAGTAACGGGATTCACAAACTACTCGTCAGATCTCGAATTGAAATGTGACCATGACGTGACAATCACCAGCTATTGAATAAAAATAGAATCATGGAAAATCGGAACATCTAGTAGTAAGTTATGAGGTGACAGACATTAAAAAAGGAAATCAGAAACTAGTTTTTGAAGTTGATTAAAAAATATCACTAGAAAAATCATCCTCAAATTCTACAGCAGCAGTAGGGGTTAAACCCGATTATATTTATCGCATTAATTAATAATCTTAAGCCTTTTTTTCTGCAATATAGATTACAATTTTATCAAAATTACAATACGTTTTATATCTTGATACACACCATTTAAATGCGATAGTCATCACTACGGTAATAGTCTAAGATCCGAACCTAAATCGACCTTCACCGAGCTGATAATAGAACGAAATATATTTTATCATGAATTTAGAATATTAGAAAACATATTAAAAATGGGTTCGCTAAAAAAATCCTGGGCAGACTATTTTTAATTATTTTTCGAAAAATGATTTTTAATTAAATGTTGCAACATCAGGATAATAAAAAAATTTTGTCCTGACTGAAAGTATAAAACGTATAGAATGTGCAGCCGTTGGGTTGTCTACTATTTACCTGGGCGAACTACTGGGTTGTCAGGTAAACACAGGTATATCGATGCCAGTTACTTTCACTGGATTGGATAATTAAAAAAATTTTATATCATCATAAGCGCTGTTTAATTGCGAACACGTTGATATAGGGTTGTCTGCGAAAATTCCGGTCCTATTAGGGGTTTGCGAATTTTAAAGATTTTAATTTCAACGCGCGTGGAAGTGTGTGACAGAGAGTTTACAGCAAAAATGTATGGCGTGAATCAATGCCAGTCAGTTAATGATGCGAGAATTCGTATTTTTATGAAGAAGTACGGCGCAAAAGAAGACAGCGAACAATTTTTAAAGAAGATTAAAAGTTTTGACTCCAACTTTATACCGCCATGTTGGATTTCCCTACTACAAAAAATTTTAAGAACAATATATGTAAATTCTATGTGGCTTAATGCAACTGATTTTACATGTGCGAAGTCAAATCCTGAAAACTATGGTTGGCATTTTGATGATTTCTTAAAACCAACAGGTTTTATCGGAGATCAAACTCCTTTGAAAATCCAGGACATTGTCGAAATGGAAGCAAATGAGGAAAAATCTAATGAATCAGACGAATTCGAGAGTCAAAATGATACTTCTGATGAATCAGATATTGAATAGAAAATATTTATTAGAATTTATTTTTCATTAATATTATTTTTGTATTTATACTGTTTTTTAATAAAATTTTAAATCGTAATACAAGATGTCTAGTCTATCTTTTTTGTTATTTCTTAATTTAAATTTTTGGCGGTCCACTTTGTTTCTATTTCCAGAAAGAGCAAAAAAATTTCAAAGTAAGTAATTGATATTTTTATTGTCTATTATAGATTATAGATATATTACTATGGTTATAACGCAATATATTGATATTATATGGTTTTAATATATTAGTATTATATTAAATATATTTAATTATTATGTAATTAATTAATTTTTTTTTTGCTACTGAAATATCAGTTGCTCCAAAATAACACGCACTGTTTACTATATGAAGGGTAGCAGAGGTACCTCTACCCTCCATAGTTTACACACCGAGCATGCGCACTTTCAACTATTCAAGGTCCCATCACAAGCGACTGCGATGTTGGGTCCTTTATTATTACACAGTATACTTACCTCGGATCTCTCTGTCACACACTTCCACGCGCGTTGAAATTAAAATCTTTAAAATTCGCAAACCCCTAATAGGACCGGAATTTTCGCAGACAACCCTATATCAACGTGTTCGCAATTAAACAGGGCTTATGATGATATAAAATTTTTTTAATTATCCAATCCAGTGAAAGTAACTGGCATCGATATACCTGTGTTTACCTGACAACCCAGTAGTTCGCCCAGGTAAATAGTAGACAACCCAACGGCTGCACATTCTATACGTTTTATACTTTCAGTCAGGACAAAATTTTTTTATTATCCTGATGTTGCAACATTTAATTAAAAATCATTTTTCGAAAAATAATTAATAATAGTCTGCCCAGGATTTTTTTAGCGAACCCATTTTTAATATGTTTTCTAATATACTAAATTCATGATAAAATATGTTTCGTTCTATTATCAGCTCGGTGAAGGTCGATTTAGGTTCGGATCTTCTACTATAAAACATATTTAGCAATTTTTAGGGTTCTTTAGCCAAATGGTAAAAAACGGAACCCTTATGGATTTGTCATGTCCGTCTGTCCGTCTATGTGTCACAGCCACTTTTTTTCCGAAACTATAAGAAATGTACTATTGAAAATGGAGGAGGCTTTTGCCCAATAATAGGCGTTCCAGTCACATAATGACAAACACAATTTATTTATTTATTCAGTTATTTAATATGAACCACCAACAGAATTATATGTTTAAATAAAAAAATACAATTAGTTATATGCCTAGGTATAAAACATACATATAATTTATTCCTCTTAAAGGTAGTTACAGCATGCGCTATAGACAATTAAGTCATCTGCCTATTTTAAAAAATTTGAACATTCAATGTTACAATAAAGTAAAAAATTACATTAAAAAATTTAGAACTAAATAACTATTACTATTTTAAATAATATTATTGCTATATTGATTTTGAATAGAGGAATCAAATGATTTTAACAGTTTCTTCTTAAATATAGTTAGGTTATCTGCAAAGATGTCTAATGACTCATTTTTAACTGTAAATTCTTTGTAGAGCCTACTCAGTCTGGGTATGATGGAATAATAACCAATGTTTGTTCTCTGGGTTTTATAAGCAAATAGTGAAATGGGATATCGTGGTATGCGAGAGGGAACGTTAATTGAAATTTTACTCAGGAGTTCTGAACTATCTAGAGATCCATTCACTAGTTTGTAGCAAAACCATATCTAGTAGCTTGCGCCGGTTTGAAAGTGAGTTTAATCGAAATTTATTTAGCCGCGAGTAGTAGGGTATTCTTTTGTCTTGTCCAATGGAGTAAAATTGAGTAAACCGTCTCTGTATACTTTCTAATCTATCTTTATGGATCTGGTAGTTTGGGTTCCAAATTGGCGTTCCATACTCTAACTTACTCCTTACTAATGTAGTGAATAATATTTTTTTGGTTCTAAGTTTTTTAAATTGTTTGGGATTGCTAAAAATAAACCCCAACATCTTGCGTGCCGACCTACATATGTTGTCAATGTGTACGTTAAAACGTAACTTGGCATCAATAGTGATACCTAAATCGCGAATGCAGTCCAATTTCTGTAATTTGTGCGTACCAATAAAATATTGTCTGTCAATAAAAAATCTTTACGTGTGTAGATATGAACATTTGGAAGGGTTAAGCTCCATTCCATTTAAGATACACCATTCAAAAACTCTATTGATAATATCTTCTTGTAAAAATCCTATAAGGGTTCCGTTTTTCCTTTTGAGGTACGTAACCCTAAAGTATTAACTTCGATTATTAATATAATCGATTATCGATTATCCATTTATTTGTTTATTAAAAATGATTTTAATGGCAACCCTAAAATACAGACTTCAGACTTGTTAATGCGAATGAAATTTGAGCGAAACGCTAAATTACGCGCCATTTTATTTAAAAGCGTCTATCTCTCAGTCGTTATCATTAAACATAATTACATAAGTTGTAACGTTTGTTAAAATAACTTTTAAAAACATTAAAATAGTGTTTAAACTCTTAAAGTGATGTTAACTGAAATGTTATGTCAAAAATTACATTTTATAGCTACGGAACGGAGCATGAGTAACCATGAGAGAGAGAAAAGTGAGTAAAATTAACCATAGTTATCTCCATAACCATGGATTTTCAGTGTGGCAGTGGTACTGGAGGTAGTCCCCCCACCCCCTCCCCCCTCTTCCCCCAAATCCCCGTAAATCGACCGTTCTTAATCTAAATACTAGCCAAAATATGTGCCCCCCCCTGTAACTTCTAAAATAAGAGAATGATAAAACTAAAAAAAAATATGATTTACAATTACCATCCACACTTCCACGGAAAATTGGTTTGAGCGAGATCTAGTAAGTAGTTTTTTTTAATCTATACTAATATATAAAGCTGAAGAGTTTGTTTGTTTGATTGTTTGTTTGTTTGTTTGTTTGTTTGTTTGTTTGAACGCGGTAATCTCTGGTTCTACTGGGCCGATTTGAAAAATTCTTTCACTGTTAGATAGCCCATTTATCAAGGAAGGCTATAGGCTATGTATCATCACGCTAAGGCCAATAGGAGCGGAGTCCACGCCGACGAAGTCGCGCGCAGAAGCTTGTACTTCATAAATCGTAAACCGCAATTTACCTTTCATTCAATCAACTCAAATATATTTAAAAAAAAAATTTAATTTCATAAACATAAGCCTTATACATAAGCCGTGAACCATTATTAGTTACATCATATAATAAAAATATGTTTAACAATTTCTTTTTGTACAGAACCCTCGGTGCGCGAGTCCGACTCGCACTTGGTCGGTTTTTATTTTATTTTATTTGTATAACTTATATTTCTGTCTTCTATTTTCTTCGTCGACTGTTTTGGATAACACACGGTTGATTATTATATAGAACAATAAGTAATATATAATAAATAGTTTATTCGCAAGAAATGTAGTTTTACACAAGATACATACAGTTACAGAACATCTCAGACACTTAGCATGTTCACTAACATGTTCACTAAACACTAAACAATGCTTTATAATTTATTCATAAAAAAATATTTTACATAGAATAATGAGTGTCCTGGTTCTTGTGATAGGCAAAAGCCTGTGCCACATTGAACCAGTGTGCTCTTCCATTCGCACTATGATACTACACACTTCGCCTATGATAGGCAAGCAAATAAATATTAATATTATATTAAGATAAAGTACCATTTAACATTTAGCAATATTAACATAACATAATAAATAGTACGCTTTACTGAACACCAAAACAGAAATAATACATATCAAATTGATTTTAACAAAATATCATAAGGTACAAAGCGCAGCCTTATCGCTGAAAAGCGATCTCTTCCTGGCAACCTAGAGACAGAGGAGATGGTATTGTGTCGGTGTAGGCGTACAAATTGTGATATAGGTAACATGTAAAGTGAAAATTATTAAAAAATTATTAAATAATACAATATTGTTTGGATAAATCATGCTATAAAATAGCATAATTAATTACGTATCAAAATAAGCAAACATTTATTTCATTTATTCAAAATAATAAATTCACTTCTACATTAAAACTTTTTAAGTTTATAATTTTAAATAGTTTTTTTATTTTATTATTGTATGTAATGTACAGATTTTTTTGCTGTTTTGTGTATTTACTGAGGTATGTAATACGTTTACAGGTAAATATAGAATGCATTATAATTTCAAATACTTTTTTTTATTATTGTATGTAATGTACAGATTTTTTTGCTGTTTTATGTATTTACTGAGGTATGTAATACGTTTACAGGTAAATATAGAATGCATTATAATTTTAAATAGTTTTTTTTTATTATTGTACTAGCTGTACCCGCGACTTCGTCCGCGTGGAATTTAACAAAAAAGTTCAAAAAAAAGTTCGATAAAATAATCTTTGATATTCTTTGATTTCCTATAATAGCATGAGCAGGCGGTCGAGCGATGCGGGGCAGAGGGGATGGACTCGCCCGCGTCGTTATAGGCATCTCAAAGAAAGAACGCTCAACGCTGGCTCGCCGAGCATTAAATGTTTCGCTGCTACTTACTTCTAACGACGATATCTCAAAAACTATTTATCTGATTAATATAGTGTAAAGAGCAATTTTAATCTGCATTAAATGCCTAAGCTAAATAACATATTCATTTGCATAAGGATTAATACTGAACTAAAGAAAATATCTTTAAAAATAAAGTAATGTTTTTAATTAAAAATTTTAACATAAAAGTGGTTATTGTAAGTAAACCCTAAGAGATAGATATATGCTATCGCGGACTTTTTTGTAGCATTTTTATAGATTTTGAATTCGCTAGTACATTATACAACTATATCTTTTCTAGTTTAGGCAGCGTTCGCGTGGAAAGCTCCCCGTTGGCGAGATTTTTTGCGACCTCTTCAACATTTATCACCGTATTTCTGCTAATTTACATTAAAACATAATAAATTATATACCTAAACCTTCCTCAAGAATCACTCTTTATATTGTTGAAAACCGTATAAAAATCCGTTGCGTAGTTTTCGAGTTTATCGCGTTCAGACAGGAGGACAGACAGACAGACAGGAGGACAGAAAGACGCGGCCGGGGGACTTCTTCTATACTTATTATAAAAATAAGTCCCCTTGGCCGCGTCTTTCTGTCTGTCTGTCTGTCTGAACGCGATAAACTCGAAAACTACGCAACGGATTTTTATACGGTTTTCAACAATAGAAAGAGTGATTCTTGAGGAAGGTTTCGGTATATAATTTATTATGTTTGAATGTAAATTAGCAGAAATACGGCGATAAATGTTGAAGAGGTCGCAAAAAATCTCGCTAACGGGGAGCTTTCTACGCGAACGCTGCGTAAACTAGCAAAGATATAGTTGTATAATGTACTAGGGAATTCAAAATCTATAAAAATGCTACAAAAAAGTCCGCAATAGCATATCTCTATCTCTTAGGGTTGACTTACAATAACCACTTTTATGTTTAAATTTTTAATTAAAAACATTACGTTATTTTTAAAGATATTTTCTTTAGTTCAGTATTAATCCTTATCCAAATGAATATGATATTTAGCTCAGGCATTTAATGCAGATTAAAATTGCCCTTTACACTATATCAATCAGATAAATAGTTTTTGAGATATCATCGTTAGAAGTAATTAGCAGCAAAACATTTAATGCTCGGCTCTTTCCTTGAGATGCCTACGGCGCGGGCGAGTCCATCCGCTCTGCCCCGCATCGCTCGACCGCGGGGTCATTTTATCGAACTTTTTTTTAACTTTTTTGTTAAATTCCATGCGGACGAAGTCGCGGGTACAGCTAGTATTTTTATAATAAGTATAGAAGATGTAATGTACAGATTTTTTTGCTGTTTTGTGTATTTACTGAGGTATGTAATACGTTTACAGGTAAATATAGAATGCATGCGACGGCAATAATATTATGTACTTATATACAACTAGCTGTGCCCCGCGGTTTCACCCGCGTTGCTTTGAGGAAAAAAATACCCTTCCTCCTTCATAAAGGCACCACTTCACCTTTCTCTTTAAATAGGCTATCCACCTGAGAGAAATTTTTCAATTCGAACCAGTAGTTCTCGAGATTAGCGCGTTTAAACAAACAAACCAACTTTCAGGTTTATAATCCATACTAATATTTATCCATACTAATATTATAAATGCGAAAGTAACTTGCCGCGTTGGCGCAGCGGTCATAGCACTGGTTTGTGGCCGTTGCGCTGGCGGTTGCGGGTTCGATCCCTACCACCTACACACGACAACATAATATGTCCATACAGGTGCTTGCCGTGGTCTGGGTATTTGTGCAGTCCTTGTGGGTCTCCCCACCGTGCCTCGGAGAGCACGTTAAGCCATCGGTCCCGGTTGTTATCATGTCCACCTGATAGCGATCATTACTCATAGCATAGATTAGTACAGAGTAAGATATATCAAACATATCCTTTACACTTTCGCGATGAAAATATTAATATAATATATTGACTTTGACTGGATTGACAGAATAATCTGGAATGTTTCAATGAGAACAATCAATTGAACGTTTTTTTTAAATTCATTTGTACATTTATCATTTATTGTATATTTAAGTAGCTTGATATATTTTCCTTAGATTACATGCACTAAATAAATTTCTAAACGCATTCATAAATATTTGACAACCAATATATATTATGTCAATCCGTTTTCATTAATGACATTATTCTACATTTTTAAAATCTAAAATACGGCACTATCCCTATTTTGTGGATACATGTTGTCGATTCGAAATCTTTATTTAAATACGTTCTTTAATTTTAGGGCAGATTTTACCATATCGACGGTATGAACATTAAATGTTTGACAGTTACGAAACACGAACATTATACATACTTCCATACAAATTTTCATTCCCACTTTTCAACACCTTTCACCCTTTTTTCCGCATTAAATATGACCTATGACCTATGACCTTTCTTAGACTCTAGACTATCTGTATACCAAATTTCATTTAAATCTGTTCAGTAGTTTTGGCGTGATTGCGCAACAGACAGACAGACAGAGATACTTTCGCATTTATAATATTAGTATGGACTTATTGGACTTATTTATTTCAGGAAAATGTTTTCTGGTTTTCACGTTAAATTCGACCAAGCACACGATAACTTATAGCATCGCAGGTAACCCCAGTTTCTATAGGTTGAGGCGACAACATTTGTACTCATAACATCACTTTTTGTGAACGAAACAGCTATAGCGCGATTTAATTCGACGCCACCGCCGTCTAGTTAGCAAACAGGAAACATTTTTTATATGGTGAAAAATTATAACTCATCTAAGTTATGACTTTACATGATCTTAAGTCTTAACATAAAATAAATGGCTGTGTGTGCGCAGTGTGCGTAAAAAAAATCTAGCTCCACATGTCACTTAAGCTTATATGCGACATGAAAATATATTAATTAAGACGCAATAATTACACCAATAAATACCTAACAAAAATATTAACTTTCAATTTTTATTTTGTACTAACTCTATTACTATTTATTCTGTACTGTAAAAGAATAAGCATGTCTTATCTTTATTATATACATATATGGCATGCTTAATTTTTCTCTTTTTTCGTTATTTAGCTCAAATTGCTTACAGCAATAGCGTGCCGTTTTCGAGTTTAAATTTTGTTTAAATCTATGCAGTTCTTTTTGAATTCTGTTTGTTATTACATATAGACAAACTCGATGAATTTTATAAGACATAGATGAAGCAGCTTAAAACTTATATAAACAGATTTTTTTAATTGTCTTGCTCATCTTTGAAACGAATTAACGATACCTACAATTTTTAAGAAGAAAATGCACAACTCCATCTATGACTTTTAAAAATAACAATTAACCTCGCCAACATGATCAAATTTACATTATTTATATCCAAAAAGGGATTGATGATGATGTTTTTGAAATCTCATAGATGGCGCTGCTTTAAATTTGTCATGAAGTACTGATATTCATTTAATTACGTTTATCGGCCTAAATTACTTATATTGCGTAATTTTTATAGTGTCAAGCTAGCTTGTAGCATGGTTATTATTAACATAATAACAACAACATTCAAATATGCGTCGTTACATTACACGTTGTTACAGAATGCGTTGAGTAATAAAGGTGCACTGCTCGTTCTCCGTAAATGATAGTGATAATATGTAGCCTATATGTTGACGCGACTTCTTAATAATATTCGTGATTTCGTGCCAAATTTGAAGTGAATCCATGCAGTTATTTTTGAGTTTATCCCGGACATATATTTGAAGAAATAAAGGTTCACTGCTCGTTCCCCGTAGGTGATAGCGTGATATTATGTAGCCTATATGTTGACGCGACTTCTTAATAATATTCGTGCCAAATTTGAAGTGAATCCATGCAGTATTTTTTGAGTTTATCCCGGACATATATTTGAAGAAATAAAAGTTTACTGCTCGTTCCCCGTAGGTGACAGCGTGATAATATGTAGCCTATGTTTTGACCCAATTTCTTAATAATATTTGTGCCAAATTTGAAGTAAATCCATGCAGTACTTTTTGAGTTTATCCCGGACATACGTTTGAAGAAATAAAGGTTCACTGCTCGTTCCCCGTAGGTGATAGCGTGATAATATGTAGCCTATGTTCTGACCCGATTTTTTAATAATATTCGTGCCAAATTTGAAGTAAATCCATGCAGTACTTTTTGAGTTTATCCCGGACATACGTTTGAAGAAATAAAGGTTCACTGCTCGTTCCCCGTAGGTGATAGCGTAATAATATGTAGCCTATGTTCTGACCCGACTTCTTAATAATATTCGTGCCAAATTTGAAGTAAATCCGTGCAGTACTTTTTGAGTTTATCCCGGACATACATACAGACAAACAGACAAACAGACAAACAGACAAACAGACAAACAGACAAAAATTCTAAAAACTATATTTTTGGCTTCGGTATCGATTGTAGATCACACCCCAAGTATTCTTTTAAAAATATATTAAATGTACAGTTTTGACTTTCCTATCATTTTATTATATGTATAGATTACCTATTACAAAGGTGTAAGGGGATACCGTTACTAATGGACTACCAGGAGGATTGCCAGCGCATTAAGATTGATTAAAGTTTCTATTTAAAATTGTAAAAAATCTATACATATAATAAAATGGTAGAAAAGTCAAAACTGTACATTGAATATTTTTTTAAAAGAATACTTGGGGTGTGATCTACAATCGATACCGAAGCCAAAAATATAGTTTTTAGAATTTTTGTCTGTTTGTCTGTATGTATGTCCGGGATAAACTCAAAAAGTACTGCATGGATTTACTTCAAATTTGGCACGAATATTGTTAAGAAGTCGGGTCAGAACATAGGCTATATATTATCACGCTATCACCTACGGGGAAAGAGCAGTGAACCTTTATTTCTTCAAATGTATGTCCGGGATAAACTCAAAAAGTACTGCATGGATTTACTTCAAATTTGGCACAAATATTATTAAGAACTCGGGTCAGAACATAGGCTACATATTATCACGCTATCACCTACGGGGAACGAGCAGTGAACGCACGCAGACGACGTCGCTGGCAGCAGCTAGTGTAATATATTTATGTTAGACCCCTTTCAGGTATAGGCATCTTTCAAGGATTTTTTTTTATATCTCACAAATATTGTTTCCGTAAAATAGTTGAAGGTAAACACGAATAAAACAGAAAATGAAAGCGAATTGAGACACAGAGAGAGTACAGAATAAACCAAAAATAAAATTGACAAGTACAGAATAGGTAAAAGATGATTCAATGATTTGACCTTATAGGCCAGTAAATAAAGCCGTTTTTTTTGGTCAACCTCGCACTAAATTTCCGATCCAATTATAATTTTTTTTTAGATTAAGGGTCACTTACTGAGTATAAAAACACAATACTCGTATGCTGACAGATCCAGGTGGAGCTTCGATCGCAATCTTAAAGAAAAGTTTTTGGCCGATATCTCGGAAACTATCCACTTTAGCGCAAAAGTTATTCAGACCTTTTTGTAGAAAACAAAATTTCGCATCTTTTATTTTTTGTAAACTTTTTTGTAAAACTTACCATTTACGATTTATGGCCTATTTAATGAACCCGTTTTTCATTTTTGCCCAATAACTCTTACAATATTGGATTAATCAATATAATGCATCTATCCATTTTTTAAGATACTTTATTTTGTACAACTTTTGTTTAAAACTTTTTTTTCTAATGTCCATACTTTTTGATGGTCAGTAAGTGACCCTTAACCTAAAATAATTGTGTTTGCTCGCAAACGAAAAAAAAGCGACTTCAATTACATCGACAAGTAATACAACGTAATAAGACGAAAAAATAGTCAAGTAAATACGCGCTATTAAAGATTAATCAAAAAGTTGTAATCAGTTTTCGATCTAATTTAAACAAGACTACAAGACAAGTATTAGCTTTCGATTAAAGTAAGAATCATCGAAATCGGTACAACGAGTAAAAAGTTATGCGGTATAATATAACGTAGGTCGACGAAAAAGTAGTCACGTAAATACGCATTATTAGATATAACTATAAAAGTACTTGTCAGATCTCAATTAAATTAAAATGGGACCACATGACACGCAACACCTTTCAATTAAAACAAAATTGATCGAAATCGGTCCACCCAGTCAAAAGTTCTGAGCTAACATACATAAAAAAAAAAAAAAAAAAAAAAAAAAAAAAAAAAAAAAAAAAAAAAAAAAAAAAAAAAAAAAAAAAAAAACCATACGTGTCGAATTGAGAACCTCCTCCTTTTTGGAAGTCGCTTAAAAAATTGAAATTGGATCGGAAATTTAGTGCGAGGTTAAATGCTTTATTTACTAGCCTATTATTTACGTAACCAAAACTTTAATAACGATGACATAAACCGAATTTAATTCATGTTATCAAATTATTATTTACTCATAGACTTATCAATACTTTATCATATTAATCGCATGTTAGTAGATATAATCCAATATATAAATATTATATGCAAAAAGCACTTTTCAATCGCCTTACACTTCCAGAGTAAACATGGCTCTTCTGTGGCTTGCGGTTTTGACAGTATTAGCAGGTAGGTATTGCTTACTTTTATTTACTCAAGAGTTTGTTTCAGTATTTTTAAGAATACAAGTACATATACATATATACGATTTGTTGTTGAGTATGCTCTCGTTCAATATTTACTCACATATTAATCTGTACTCTCTATATCTCTGCTTTAATAAGTAAAATTTTAATTGTTGCTTAAAATTCTTCTCCAACGGGCTTCCTAAATCCTAACGCAAATGTACTTATGATATTGTGTTGTTAGACTCTGAGAGTGTAGTGATAGAAACTATTTACTTTTATTATAATAAGTTAATTATTCGAGTAGATTTCACTCAGTGATGGTCAGTTATAATTAATACATTTAAACAGGGTTACTGGTTACTCGACGTATTCGTGATAAGATAGGATTGGCGGTAGTGAAGAGTTGTTTGTATTTAATACTATTATTCTTATTATTTTTTCAATTTTCATTTTTATGGTATGGTGTGGACTGTGGTAAATTGTTGGTTGACTGTCGTATTAATATTTTAATAGTTCTGCGGCTTGGTAGTCCTAACTCTCATGCAGTATATTATATGAAAAACACATACATAGGTAGGTACTTTTAAGTTTGGTAATTATTTATATTCCATGTATATTGCACGCCTCCACAGAGACTGTGCTTTACTCGCACATTATGAAAAATACGAGAAGACCTGACTCTTAAACCTTGAATCGATTAAATAAATATTTCGTTGGATGTCAACGTTTTAGGTATACGGATGATAGGAAAATAACGCGAGAACCACTTGACGTAATAATTTGTTGTTTTTTTTTAATTATTATGCCAGGAAACTATTAATTAAGAGGCTGCCTATTGAATATGAAGGCTGAAAAATTCTTCAATTATTCTTAGTTTCTACCATGATAAAATATATCATGTGAATGAATCAGAGCCATCTGTGATTATCTGCAAGAACTAAATCAACTAATCAAACTTATAATCATTGTGTGGTTGATCATCAGTTCCTAAGCAAGCTACTAGAGGGCCTGTTAAATATAAGGTGTGCAAACAATCATTTCAAAAATTGCTTGAGGCGTGCACTTTTTGAAGTTATACTTCTTTTGGCGCGTTAGAGAAAAATGATGAGAGTAAATTTTTACAATGCGCGTGTCGATACGATGTATTTCAAGCATGCATGAATAGATGCCACTAGTTTTGCAGACAAGAAAGTAGTCTTTAGCATTTCTAAGAGATGGCGTTGTCAACTAAAACAAGAAAATAGTCTTTATCACTTCTAAGAGATGGCGTTATGGACTTATGGTCTAATTAATTATTAATTGGCAGGTTTTTGGAAGTATTTTAATACTCTAGCTTGAAGTATAACTTCTTACGTGCGTACAAAAGTACACACACACTTTTTTGATTTTCCAAATAGTTTATTTTAAGTAACTACGTAATATTACAATCGCTTTTGAAATATTATGCTATATTCTAAAACCTTTTTCATTTTACGAGTTGGCATTATCATATTCATATTTTCAGATAAAATTTATATTGATTAAAAAATTAATAATAAGAAAAATTAAATAATAAAACCTTATCAAATCTACATAGGTATATCGTATAACTGTAACTTTGTACTATCAAATAGCTCATATCGAAAAGTAGCTTATTTAATAGGTGTACTGTGGTATCTCAAGAAATAATAAGTGTTAAGCTATTAATTATTGATAAATTAATAATTATGAAAGCGTCTTATATTAGACCTTATTTTCTGTTTCTATTCCTTATTAACTTTCTGTTTTCGTTTAAGGGTCTTCGTCTGCCAGGCTGATTCGTATCGTTGGCGGTGAACCAACCACCATTGAAAACTATCCATCTATAGTTCAAGTTGATTCCTATAACCCTTTTGACGTATTCTGGGCTCGAACTTGTGCTGGTACCATAATCAGTCGGAGATACATTCTCTCTGCAGCTCACTGTTTTATTGGTTTGTAAGTGACTTCTTTATTTCTACAACAACCAGGTATAGAACAAGGCATAGTTATTTTTTTTAAGACGTTGGCAATATTTTTAATGGATAATAATTGTTTTATATTTTCTTTAGTATATTAAAAATTAAATCGGGAACCCGATAACGGGGGAGCGGGAGAAGTGTCCCGCATCGCTCGTCCTCGCTATTAAGGGCGGCGCGTCGATCACCCTACTACTCTAACAGCTGACAATTTACAAAAATTACCAGTGTTTCTCTACCGTGTTATGCATGTACCTATTATGCATATAAACCTTTCTCTTGAATTACTCTATCTCATCAAAATCCGTTGCGTCGTTTTAAAGATTACACTACAGTATTGTACACCTTAAAAAGTTCAACAAAAAAGTCCGTGATGGTATATGTGTATGTCTTAGGGATAACCCACAATAACCGTTTAAACCGACTTCCAAAAAAAAAGGAGGTTCTCAATTCGACTGTATGTTTTTTATTGTATGTTACTTCAGAACTTTTGTCTGCTTGGACCGATTTCGATGATTTTTTTTAATCGAAAGGTGTTGCGTGTCACGTGGTCCCATTTAAATTTAATATAAATCTGACAAGTACTTTTCGAGTTATATATAATGATGCGTATTTACTTGACTATTTTTTCGTCGAGCCACGTTATATTGAACCGTATAACTTTTTACTGGGCTCACCGATTTTGTTGATTCTTACTTTTAAAATAAGTTTCTACGCACCACCACGCACTCGCCGTGGTTCGTGCGTAATGTCGACTTACATCGCGACAGTAAGATCGATTCAATCGCGAAGCACCTCAAAATACTCGCCACGGCGTGTTTTGAGAGGGCACGTAGTCACCCAAACCATCTTGTAGCAGAGGCTTGCAAATATGTAGGTAGAGGAATTTTTTTTTTATTTTTATTATCATATCAAAATTTTCGACCCAGCGGGATTCGAACCCGCACCTTCCCGACAATCCGTGTCCGGTGCTCTAGCCGTTAAGCTATGGGTAAAAAAAAAAAAAACATTTTCGAATTCCCTTATGTGTGGGTAACACAAAAATAAAAATAATGTAGGTAGAGGAAACTTACAGACAGTACAAAGACGACCTATGCACGTCTTAACCGATCCTGACGATAGAATCACGACGTTAAACGCCGAATACACCATGATACACACGATACACACACACACACACACACACCGCCCCCGCCAGCGAGGGCGAGGTCCCCGCGTTCTGATGGCTCGCACGCGCCTATGCGCTTTGCGGACCGTCCGTAGCCTAGTCCATAGTGCTCCGCACAGCGCTTCCTCCACACCAACTTCGTCCTAAGCCGAGGTGCGATCTCTCTAGGAGACACCCTTAGGACGAGCGGACTCCCCGAGCCCTCCTAGAGGGCTGCCCATCTTCAAAATAACAATCATCATTATATATAATAAAACTAAGTTGATAAAATGTGCGTGCCGATAAAACTTAAAAAGGAGTCCCGGCACGATAAAGGAACTTATATAGTGTGATAGACCTTTATCCCCCCTCAAACAAGAAGGTTCCCGTTTTAACCTAAAGGGCATGTTTTTAAAGATATAAGGGCTTTTCCAACCCTTAAATAGTGGTGCCATCTGTTGTCGAGTATTTGAACTTCTTCGAAAGGCGCTATGAGCAATTGCAGCATGTGTAGTAATGGCGCGAAATTTAAAATTCAAATTTCAATAAAGTCAAATTAAAGTTGTCCACTAATATTATAAAGAAAAGAGGAAAGTTTTTTTTTGTTTTTTTGTTTGTTTGTATCTAATATGCTCAAAAAGTACTGGACCGATTTTAATAATGTTTTCACTAATAGAAAGCTACGTTATTAGGAAGCAACATTTAACTTCTTAACAACTTAGACATGTGCAAAAAAAAATCGGCCAAGTGCGAGTCGGACTCGCGCACGAAAGGTTCCGTACCATTGACTAGGTAAGCAACAGGAGGTACATTGATTTTAATATCGGGCAAAAATCGGCAAAAAATCACTTTTGTTGTATGAGAGCCTACCCTCATATTTTTTTTTTATTTTAATTTTATTATTTATTATTAAAGTAAATATACAATTAAGTATTTTGTGAATATTTCAAGTGCGTTCCTGTTGTCATTATTGATATCGAGCAAAAAAGGGCAAGAAAATCGCGTTTGTTGTATGGCAGCCCCCTTTAAATATTTATTTTATTTTGTTTTTAGTATTTGTTGTTATAGCGGCGACAGAAATACATAATGTGTGAAAATTTCAACTGTCTAGCTATAGCCGTTTTTGAGATACAGCCTGGTGACAGACGGACGGATGGACGGACGGACGGACGGACAGCGAAGTCTTAGTAATAGGGTCCCGTTTTTACCCTTTGGGTACGGAACCCTAAAAACGGGTTATGTTCACCAAGGTGTAAAAAATCGTCTCAAATATTTATTTCCTTCACGTGCGCTACAGAACTGAAAAAGATCTACAAAAAAGTTCGCAAGGGTGTATATCTTTCTATAGCAGCTTAGCTAAAAAAAAGAATTTTAATTTTTTAAAATTTAATAAATGGGTGTTTGTGTTAAATTAATAATTCTTTTCCCCGAGCGAAGCCGGAGCGAACTGCTAGTTACTTAATAAAAACGTGCTTTACAGCGCGACAGCTTAATCCGTACCTACTTATAAGTACGTTGCGATAAATTATTTATTTATTTATTAAAGTAAAACTTTTACTACATCGTCTCAAACTTTTTCGTGTGCGTATCGCATGTCGTATGACGGTCGGCCATCTCTTATCATTTCCTAGAACTAAAACAGTAATGACAACATACAGCTGATGTAAGTTCGTAAACATAGATGGCGTAAGTAAGTTATTAAAACATAGATGGCGTGCAAAAGTTTCACTTTTACCGTGGTTTCATAAAACCACACAGAGGTATTTTTTTAGTTATTTATTTTTTAACCCGCACTTATAGTAAGTAGATTAAGTTGGATAGGATTAGATTAAAACCATAATTTACCAACTGTATTTCTTCTATTAATATCTTGGTGTGAATTTAGAGTTAAGGCAATTTAGTATTAGAACAAGTATATTTAAGTAACGAAAATCCTAGTTTAAGGTTAGATATTTAAGTTAAAAAAGAACTGAATAGAATAGGTATCTTTTGTTGTCGATAGTATTTAGTATCAATCAGCATTGCACTCGTGCGAAGCTGGGGCGGGTCGCTAGTAGTCTACGTATGGCTGCTACACAGTGTCTAATGTGATGATTGTTATTGTTATTGCAGTTTGCTATTATTATCTCTTCTCTATATATATAAAAGAGTTACCCACCCATTGACTCATCACGATATCCCTGGAACCATAAAGCGTGGAGACTTGAATTTTGGTAGGAATATTCCTTTTGGCGAGTAGAGGTCAGCTAAGAACGGATTTAACGAAATTCTACCCCTATGGGGGTTAAACGGGGGTTGGAACTTTGTATGAAAGTCCTATGTTTTTGAAGTAAGAGACTTAAAATTCAAAATGTATGCTCTATAGATGGTGTGGAGGTGTACTAATAATGTATTTTTAGAAATCAACCCTTTTTGGGGCTGAAACGGGGGGTGGTAGTTTTATGTGAGCGAGATGAAAACTTAAGTATATGTTAGTATATTATTTGCGTCACAAAAATAATTAACGCCCAACGAAGTGGGCACGGGTCGGCTAGTTATCAATATATATTATAAAAAAAAGTCGCTTCCCGCTGTCTGTCCCTATATGTGCTTAGATCTTTAAAACTACGCAACGGATTTTGATGCGGTTACATGCATATTATAGTAGAGGAACACTGATAAATAATTTTAGAGGTTTCTAACGTATCTTTTATTGTAGATAGTATTTAGTTTCAGCATTGCAACCGTGCGAAGCCGTGGCGGGTCGCTAGTATCATTATATAATTATCATATATTTTTATAAATCACTGTAAATAAAATAAAGGTGTTTAGAAGAATTTGTAAGGTTGTTTTTTGATTTTCGTTAAAAAAATCATAATAAAAAATGTATATACGATTTATATTTATACGCCGCCATTATTCGGAGGACATCCCGGACATCGAAGTAGATGAGATTAGTGCAGCGCTCGGGCAGCTTAAAAACGGAAAGGCCCCGGGGGATGACGGAGTTACGACTGAGCTCCTTAAAGCCGCAGGGCGACCTGCCCTAAAAGCCTTGGCAAAACTCTTTAACGCCGTCATCCACCGAGGTACCACACCGGAGGCGTGGTCCAGGAGTGTGGTGGTGCTGTTCTTTAAGAAAGGCGATAAGTCTCTGTTAAAGAATTACAGACCGATCTCACTTCTGAGCCACGTCTATAAGCTGTTTTCGAGGGTTGTTACGAATCGTCTCACCAGAAGACTCGACGAATTCCAACCACCGGAGCAGGCTGGGTTTCGAAATGGCTACAGCACCGTAGACCACATCCATACTGTTCGGCAGATTATTCAAAAAACAGAAGAATATAATCAGCCGCTGTGTATGGCATTTGTGGACTACGAGAAAGCCTTTGACTCTGTAGAGACTTGGGCTGTCCTGGACTCTCTGCAGAGATGTCATATCGACTGGCGATATATCGAGGTACTGAGATGTATGTACGACGCGGCGACGATGACCGTTCATATCCAAGACCAGAGAACGAGACCTATTTTCCTCCGACGTGGGGTAAGACAGGGAGATGTAATATCACCGAAACTGTTTACCACTGCGCTGGAGGATGTCTTTAAGACCTTGGATTGGGGGGAACGAGGCATCAACGTCAACGGCGAATACATCTCTCACCTTCGTTTTGCTGACGATATCGTCATCTTTGCGGAGACGTTGGATGAGCTAGGTCAAATGCTGGCCGACCTAAACGAGTCCTCCCGACGAGTCGGTCTCGGTATGAACTTGGACAAAACGAAAGTTATGTTTAACAACCAAGTCATACCGAGACCGGTATCGGTTGACGGTATCCTTCTTGAAGTTGTTCAGGATTATGTCTACCTTGGCCACACCATTCAGCTGGGCCGAAACAACTTCGAGAAGGAAGCTGATAGGAGGATTCGGTTGGGCTGGGCGGCATTTGGCAGGCTTCGTCGAGTCTTCACTTCGAAAATTCCGCAATGCTTGAAGACAAAGGTCTTCGAGCAATGCGTCCTGCCTGTGTTGACATATGGAGCCGAGACGTGGACACTGACGAAGGGACTGGTCCACAAGTTTAAAGTCGCTCAACGTGCTATGGAACGGGCTATGCTTGGGGTTTCTCTCAAGGACAGAATAAGAAATGAGACTATCCGTGAGAGAACGAAAGTAACCGACATAGCCCACAGAATCAGCAAGTTGAAGTGGCAGTGGGCTGGTCACCTGTGTCGCAGGACCGATGGCCGTTGGAGCAGACGTGTCCTGGAGTGGAGACCGCGTATAGGCAAACGCAGTGTAGGACGCCCTCTGGCCCGCTGGACCGACGATCTACGTAAGATTGCTGGTGTAGGCTGGATGGGGATTGCGGAAAACCGGGATGTCTGGCGCGAGCTTGGGGAGGCCTATGTCCAGCAGTGGACTGCAACAGGCTGATATGATGATGATGATGATGATGATACGATTTTTTTATACCTCGAATAGAACTTGAAATTAATATTTTATAATAAGGAACTTCGTTCCTATCTGGTGTCCCACAACACCACACGGATTTTTTAATGTATTATTTGTGCATAATTTAAAACTGCATTCTTTCTCTACATAAACTATCAGTGTGCGAAATTTCATACTCCTCCGTCCGCGCAATTTTTGTAAAAAAGGGTAAAAAGTTTTTGCTTCACGTATTAATATTTAGGTATATAGATTATAAAGACAACGTTTAATACTAACGACAACTATTTATTTACTGTTAATATAATTGTGCCATGTAACATTTTAGGATATTTGAGAGTCTTGTAATCAAGTTATTTACTTTTTTAGTCTCTACCAACCAATTTGGCGCCGCGTTAGAGTTGGTGCAACTTATCAAGAAACCGGTGGTGTTATTCACAGTGTAGAAGCTGTTTTCAATCACCCAAGCTACAATTTTAATATTAATTACCATTATGATGGAGACATAACTGTAGTCAGGCTGGCGACTCCGCTAGAGTACAGCTCTGCTATCCAACCTGCACGTATTGTCGCCGCAAATTCAACAATCCCGGATAATATGCCAGTTGTGTATGCAGGTTGGGGTGCAATGGAGGTGAGGAAATAATATTAAGGGCGTTTCTATTCCTTCTATAGAGTCGTTGAGTTTGAGGCGTTTATATATTTATTTTTATAATTCACAATTCAGCCTTTAACATCCCACTGCTGGGCATAGGCCTCTTTCTCCATGTAGGAGAAGGATGTTTATTTTATTTATTACTTAATTTTTAATTTGTATAGCCTATATGGAACTTTAAAAAAATGTTATTTCTGTCACTATATTAATTAGAATTGGTATTTGTTATAAGCGCGGTGTTTTGCAAAATCATTTTTAATCGAGTGTATATTTAAATCAATTTAGATTATCTTACGCGACAGTTCATTTCATTCATAATGTTTTTGTTTTTTTGTCGACAGGAAGATGGTACCCAATCTGAGGTTTTACGACATGTACAAGTCTACACAGTCAATCACAAACTTTGCGTTGACAGTCATTCCGATATAGGTCGACCGTACATTGTGACTGAGAATATGCTCTGCGCTGGTCTCTTAGACGATGGTGGTCGAGATGCTTGCCAAGGTGACTCAGGCGGTCCTTTGTACTACGGCGATATCCTAATTGGAGTTATTTCTTGGGGTTATTATTGTGCTAGGCCCGGCTATCCAGGAGTCAGCGCTAATGTTGCTTCTTACACTGACTGGATCGTCTCTGTTGCCGTGTAATTTCAGTCTAAATAAACGTATAATTTAAGTTTTTAGTTTTCTTTTTTCTCCTTACTTACTTTCGTTTTGATAACTCATTTTTAGAAAAGTTGTTTAACTTCCCACGCGGCGCACACCTCCAGCGTGTGGAGCGCTGTATCCTCTGGCGCCCCACACTCGTGGCAGGCTGGAGTCGCCTCCTGTCTCGCGATTTGGTGCAGGTACTTACCGAAGCAACCGTGTCCGGAAAGCACCTACACCAAACGGAAGGTCAGCGGCCCAAACCGCCGCCTCACCCACTTCCGAAGGACCGGCCTGACCGCGTCCACCGTCCACTGCCCGGGGACCGACGGGGCCAGGTCCTCCGTCCACCGCCGCAACAGGGCGTCCTGCACCTGCCTCCGCATGCGTGCGACCTCGTCCCACGTCGGGGGCTCCCCCCGGGATCTCCTCGCCGCCACGAAGTGGTACGTTTCGGCGAGGATCTCCGCCTGCAATTCCCAGGGGGGATCGCCAGCCAGCACGCACGCCGCCGTCCAGGACACCATCCGGTAACCGCGTATCGTCCTCGTCGCGATGACCCGCTGCAGATGGGATGGGCGCCCCGTACATGGCCATACTCCGGATGTACCCTCCGGAGTACAGCCTGTTTAACTTGGCCTAAGTTATAGTTACTTAAGACTGAATCGGAAGAAACAGATAAGACTTTGCTTCAAAACTAGGTTCGGTTTTTAGTAGACCCTACTTACCTGATATCGAATTTTAATTAAAACAACTCAAAAATAAATAAAGTTTTGTATCTGTTATATAAAATATACGTAACATAAAATAAAGTAAGCAATAAGTAAAGGTTTTTTTTTGACAAAGTAAATAATATATTATAATATTATTAATAGTAAATGCTTTTAATGAGAAGGATGAACATGATGCTTTATTAATAAACAGTCAACATTTGGCGTCAGTTTTGTAAGATTTAATATTAAATCTCCTCGGCTAATGATATCCAGTCTGCTTCTTTTTTTTGTTGGGAGATTGGTAACAGCGATGAACCCCCTTTCCACTAGGTATGACGATGGAAAGGAAATTAAAAATTTCATCGCTATATTCCATAATACGGGATAAGTAACGATTATGTTGTTTTGCAGCCAGAATTGCTGATAATTGCTGATGCTTCGTTTGTACTTAGTTCAGTCAGTTCCTCTGGTATTATGACATTAGTTTGTTCTATGATTATCTTTTTAAAAAGGGAAATAATAAGTCTAGCAGCAGATTTCTTTATTGGCCACGTGATCTAACTTCTCATTTTATAACTAAGCAGCGTGAAAACGAGATAGCCTCTAATAAACTAATTAGTCGTGTTGTCTTTTTGTTTTGTGTTTTTTTTTTTATATTTTAAATTGGCATGACGACAGTATCAAAACATCGTCAATTTAATGTTCTTAGGGGAACACTCATATTAAAAAAATTTAAAATACTGGTTTACTTATATGTGAAATAATAAGATTATTGTGATTTTCAATAAAATAAAACATTAAAATACTGCAATCGGCCGCGGCCATTTAGATTGAAACACAAATTACAGCGCATGAAGTCTCACTATAAAACGTGAGGCGTGTTCCACTTAAGACCCACAATTCTGACCGCTGAAAACCACTCAGTAGTATAGTCCAGGGATGGCGAACCAATGGCACGCACCGAAAAATTTTATGGCACGCACAAAAAAACACAATTTTTTTATAAGTTACCTTTTTTGATAGATAATAAGATGTGAGACCAATATTAAACGTAGGTATATATTTCTTGTTTTTTAAGCCCCGACGCAAAAAGAGAAGGTTGTTATAAGATTAACGTGTCTGTCTGTGTATCTTCTGTGGTGTCGTAGCTCCCAAACAGGTTAACCGATTTTCGTTTAGTTTTTTTTGTGTCATAGATAATTTTATCCCAAGTGTTCTTAGCAATGTTTCATGAAAATCTGTTCAGCCGTTTGAAGACCATTAGCTCTTTTGAGTTGATGAGGGGATCTGACTAACTTCCTTATGTCCGATCGATTCGAAATTTGATACCGTGTAACTTCAATGATATTTATAGTGTGTTGTAAGGTAACCATGACCTGATCAGCCGTTTTAAGATCATCAGCTCTTTAATAACGGATGAGGGGATCTGACTACCTTCCATATGTCTTATCAATTCGAAAATTTGTACCGTGTTACTTCAATGATATTGAAAGTATATGGTAAGGTAACCATGACTTTAAATATGACATGTTAACGTAAGGTTTAGATTTCGAAGGTGGGCAAAACGTATTGGACACACGATTCTTGATTTTCATTACATTATTCACCAACAAGCGTTATGTGCCAAAGCAGGTTTAATAATATTTGATGATATTTTGAGATTCGTAACAAGATTAGTCAATTTTATATCAGCACGAGCATAATATCAAAATCTCATAAAAGAAAATTTCAAGAATTGTTAAACAAAGTAGTGTGCTGTGTGGTTACGGCACTAAAGAATGTAGCCACCCCCTCTCTTCCCGTGGGTGTCGTAAGAGGCGACTAAGGGATAACACAGTCCTACTACCACCTTGGAACTTAAAAAGCCGACGGATGGCGGGATAACCATCCATGCTGGCTTTGAAATACTCAGGCCAAAGACGGGCAGCAGCGTCTTCGGTGCGACAAAGCCAGCCCTGCGGTCACCAACCCGCCTGCCAAGCGTGGTGACTATGGGTAGTTGAATTTCAGTCAAGTACTTACCGTATGGAACCAAAAACTTGTTGATTTAAGAAATGATTTAGAAATTATTGAAAGTAATCGATTATTGGATAAAATAGTATAGTTTCACATTTCGAATGAAATTTTAATGTGGCACGTTACCTATTTAAAAAAGAATTTTTATGACTTTGTGGCACGGACATCAAAAAAGGTTCGCCATCCCTGGTATAGTTGATAAGTTGAAAATGGTCGAAAATAGAAATACTGCTCTTAAAATTACGTGTGATAGTTCATTTTATTCGGAATGACGCCTAGAAAATTTTTCTAAAAGCGTATTTTAGCACATAAAAATTGTTTTCGGTTTTCACTTTTCAGCGGCCTTAGGTGGAACGCGCCTGATGACCTTGACATTGATATAGCGTAACGTCAGAGTATGACGTTTTGTCGCGCTAATTGAAAACATATTAGAAAAATAGTTTTAAACTACCTTAAACTTAAGTTTATTGCCGAAATATAGGTATTTTCGTAAATAGTAAACGTGTAATTAACTTTTTTAGACTTAGACACTCGCGGTTTTCAAACATAGTCTATTTTTTTTTAAATATAACGGGTACATACCACGATATAGATTTTTGTGATTGTTTGTCGATATTTCGGACCAGTTACATGGTCCGTGGTCACGACGAGACCAAAGACGGGCAGCAGCGTCTTCGGTGCGACAAAGCCAGCCCTGCGGTCACCAACCCGCCTGCCCAGCGTGGTGACTATGGGTAGTTGAATTTCAGTCAAGTACTTACCGTATGGAACCAAAAACTTGTTGATTTAAGAAATGATTTAGAAATTATTGAAAGTAATCGATTACACGGGTCAACACCAAATTTGACCTTGACTGCAAAGCATAAAATTTCGATATTTCAGATCATAATTAGACGAAAAAAAAAAATATACGGCATGAAAAAGTTTGCTTTTGTGCTTAGGAGACTGGTTGAACGATATTTTTCAAAATCTCTGAATTTAATTTTTTATTGAAAATAAAACTATTGAAATAAATATGTTTATTATTTTTATTAAGTTTTACTATTAAATTAACATACAGAAAAGTGGAAAATATTTTAAAAGTGCACGCTTTTACTTTTTCTTTTATGTTCATAACTACTTTCTCTCACTAAACCCCAAATATAGTAGCCCATCATGTTTTCATTGTATTGGCCTTGATAACGTTGGTCAAAGTTCATGATGCCCTGATGAAAACGTTCTCCTTGATCTTCTGAATATTATGCTCCCATGTTGTTTTTAAATTTATCCAATTGAGCATGCAGCATATGTACTTTTAATGACATCTTGCAGCCCATTGCCTAAAAATTTTGAAGCAAATCCTCAACCAACTGTTTCTAGTTTTCAGCTTTGTTATTTCCTATAAATCAAGAAACTACTGCTTTAAAACTGTCCCAACTTTCTTTTTGAGTACGATTTAACAACGTTAGAAATTTTTCATCGGCGAAAATCTATCTTATTTGCGGACCAACAAAAACACCAGCTTTATCCTTTGCTTCCGATAACTTTTGAAAAAACTTTTTCAAGTATCCAAAAGCTTCTGAAGCGTCATCAAGTTTTTTAAGAAATAGTTTTATCAACCCTAAGTTAATGTGCAAAAGGCATTATTAACACTTTTTCCACTTCAGCAATCGGCTCGAATTTTACGTTCTGTTTTCCGACACACAATTCTGTTCTCACAGGCCATGACCATTGAATATATTGTTTAGAATCCGCTCTGCTATCCCATAAACACAGATAACACGGATACTTTGTATATCCACTCTCTAACCCCATAAAAAATCCCACCATTTTGAAATTTCGTCATCTCGAACTTTAGTAAATTGACCACATATGAAACAAAATTCATCAGCATCTTATTAACACTTTCTGGACGACATTTTAAGTTTTTCTGGGCTTGTAAAATACACCTGATCGTTGTTTATCACCCGAGTTCCATCTAGCTTCACTGTGTAAACGTAAACAACCCACTTTCATCGCGCGGTCTTTTTGAAAGAATTAAAATTAATTAAAATTTATAAAAAAATTGAAAAATGACTATTATTGCCATAACTATCACAAAAGCAAACTTTATACCAAAAAAAGTTATTTTCTTTTCATTTTTTAGTATTATTAACCGCAAAATCCTAGTATAAACGTTAGGACAAACAACGAATTTTTTTTTGTAGAGTCGTGTTATTGGATAAAATGGTATAGTTTCACATTTCGAATGAAATTTTAATGTGGCACGTTACCTATTTAAAAAAGAATTTTTATGACTTTGTGGCACGGACATCAAAAAAGGTTCGCTATCCCTGGTGTAGTTGATAAGTACAATTATAGAAGAGGTTTTCAAAATCTTTCGTCATGCCCATTCGTTTTTTTAATTAGTTTTTTTTTAAATTAGTTTGCCAAAGAAGTTTCATTTCTGTCATGTGTACTTTGTACGCACTCAATTTTTTGTGTCGGGGGTTTTTAAAATTTTTAATTTTACTTTTTTTCTGTTTGCTGTAAACAACATAATTACAGCTAAAATATTATAAATGCTGGTATTAATTGCTTAAAAAGTATTAAAGATTATATAAAATGTTAATTTAGAGAGACGCCGCGTTGGCGCAGCGGTCACAGCACTGGATTGCGATTGGCTGTTGCGCGGGCGGTTGCGGGTTCGATCCCCGCACACGACAACATTTGTATTGGCCATACAGATGTTCGCCGTGGTCTGGGTGTTTGTGCAGTCCCCGTGGGTCTCCCCACCGTGCCTCGGAGAGCACGTTAAGCAGTCGGTCCCGGTTGTTATCATGTAGGCACACCTGATAGCGATCGTTACTCATAGTAGGGAATATATCCGCCAACCCGCATTGGAGCAGCGTGGTGGATTAAGCTCGATCCTTCTCCTACATGGGGAAGAGGCCTATGCCCAACAGTGGGATATTACAGGCTGAATCGTGATCCTGATCGTTAATTTAGAAGAAGCACACCAATAGAGGTAAAATAGGAATAATGATGATGCATTTCCAACCACATTGAAGTGATATGTTTGAAGAAATTAAAGACAGCGAAAACATTCCTCAAAAATCATAGGAAATACTGCATGTATTATGTGATATGTCGCGTGGCAAATGCTAAAGGGCATATTACAGCAATTAGATTGCGGTTTATCCCAAAAAAGCGTAAAAAAAATTTTATCCGCAAAAAATATCTCTTGATGTACCTATAAATTAAATTCAAATTAGTTAACATAAAAAATAAACTCCAAAAAAAAACTTTTTTAAAATAAGCTTTTAAATGTTCTGGTTAATAAAAATAACTAAAAATTTAAACAATAATTTAAACCCGATAAGAAAAATGCTTAACATTATATAGGTAGATATTAAAACCTTTCGTGGTCCTTAAGGAACATACATAATAAAATTAGCTGAATTGTTCAAGCCATTCTCAAGATAAGCGCTTAGCAACATTCATTTTTATTTATATAGATAGATAATAGCGATACGGTGCAATTGCGGTCTCAAGTAACGAGACTCACAAACTACTCGACAGATCTCGAATTGAAATGCGATCATGACATGACAATCACCAGTTATTGAATAAAAAATAGAAACACGGGAAATCGGTACACTTATAACCGGTCCGGCCACTTATTATCTTTTTGACACTTCAAGAAATTTTGACATTAGTGACTGCCTCACACGTTATTTATTCGATTTGAAATAATAATCGATTTTATTTAAGAAGAACTTTCAATCGATTTAATGAAATACATTTAGTAAAAAAATATTATTTATTTATTCGTATATTCGTTTTTTTAATTATAAATAAAATATATAAATAATAAATGGACAGAGTTATTGCTCTTTACTCTTGGTTTGAAATTGAATTTCAAGATTTCGACTGAATTCCTTGTAAATAATCAATCTTGGAGTCATAGATACTATTTTTATTTTCTTTTTTTTATTAAATTTATAGAAACAATAATCACATGACGTAAAATTATTTTTATCATAATTATGATCGATTTATTATCGATTTATTATTTCAAGAACTGTTTCATAGTCTGTGGTTGTTTGTTATGCACAGGGCACTTCACTCAATCAATCAAATCGTCAATAAAGTATGACATTATAGTAAAATTTTTAGTACGTTATTCCGAAAAAAAAAAACAACTGTAATTTATAGGCGTGAACTGTCAAAAAGATAATAAATGGGCGGACGGGGTATAGTAATAAGTTATGAGGTGACAGACATTAAAAAATCGACCAAGTGCGAGCCAGACTCGCGCACGAAGGGTTCCGTACTAATGACTAGGTAAACAACAGTAGGTACATTGATTTTAGTATCGGGCAAAAAGCGGCAAAAAAATCAATTTTGCTGTAGCTAGCCCACCCTAATATTTTTTTTAATTTTACTATTTCTAATTGAAGTAAATATAGTAAATATACCTTTAAGTATTTTGTGAATATTCCCAATGCCTACATGTTACCATTTATTGATATCAATCAAATGGCAAAAATGGCTTTTGGTATATGGGAGCCTCCCTTAAATATTTATTTTATTTTGTTTTTGGTAGGTATTTGTTGTTATAGTGGCAACAGAAATACATAATTTGTGAAAATTACAACTGTCTAGCTATCGCCGTTCTTGAGACACAGCCTGGTGACAGACGGACGGACGGACGGATGGACGGACTAACGTTTTTGTAGATCATTTTTAGTCCTATAATTCAGTCGTACATCATTTTGTCTTATCTTTAACCATTTAAATAGCACACGCGAAGGAAAGAAATATTTGAGACGATTTTTTACACCTTGGTGAACATAACCCATTTTTTTTGCACGTCTAAGTTTTAAAAAAACTTAAATATAGCCTATGTTACTTCCTAATAATGTAGCTTTCTATTAGTGAAAAAATTATTAAAATCGGTCCAGTTTTTTTGGAGCCTATTCAATACAATCAAACAAAAAACCAAAAAAAATCTTTCCTCTTTATATTATTATTATTATTAGTGTGTAGAAAAATGTAATTTAACACCTTATTGAAATGGAAATTTATTTTTCGCGCCATTACTACACATGCTGCAATTGCTCGCAGCGCCTTTCGAAATGCAACCCATATAATCGTTGTACTGAATGAAGTTCAAATACTCGACAACAGATGGCGCCGCTACACTTAATTTCTAAGTTGAAGGGTTGGAAAAACCCTTTTATCTTTAAGAACACGCCCTTTAGGTTAAAAGGGAAACTTTCTTGTTCGAGGGGGGATAAAGGGCCATCACACTCCTTTATCGTGCCGGGACTCCTTTTTAAATTTTATCGGCACGCACATTTTATCAACTTAGTTTTATTATACACGGACCCGGCAGACGTTGTCCTACCCGGAAAACAGCTACCAAATTTGATTGCTTACATACAGATAGCAGCGCCACCTACCGGGTCCAATTGAGATAAAAACTACCCTATCTCTCGAGTTGGACCAAATTACAGATGCTTACGAAATTTGATACAAATTGGTTCAGTAGTTTCGGAGTAACATACTGATACCAGGGCCACCTACCGGGTCCAATTGAGATAAAAACTACCCTGTCTCCCAAGTTAGACCAAATTACAGATGCTTACAAAATTTGATACAAACTGTTTCAGTAGTTTCAGAGTTACATAATTATAGCAGCGCCACCTACCGGGTCTAACTGAAATAAAAACTACCCTATCTCCCAAGTTGGACCAAATTACAGATGCTTACAAAATTTGATACAAATTGGTTCAGTAGTTTCGGAGTTACATACTGATAGCAGCGCCACCTACCGGGTCCAATTGAGATAAAAAGTATCCTGTCCGTTTCCTGTTTCTAAGCTTATATAGATATAAATAGTGTAACTAACACGATTACAAGACTTTCTTTTATATACAATACCTATACCTAGATATACTAGCCGACCCGTGCCCACTTCGTTGGGCGTTATAATCCATTTCACATAAGAAGGGTATGGTGAAATTTGATAATATGTTCCAATACACTCTCACTATTTTCAGCAAATCAGATAAATATAAATGTTTTAAAATCACCAATTAATTTCTAAGGCAAATAATAATGCTTCATTAGATTGAATTGTTGACACGGCACGTCAGAGGGCGCAGGTTCAAATCCTGCTGATTTAAAATCTTTATATATTTTTATCTTTTTCCTTTTATCTTGTCCTCCTGAATAGTGTAGCTTTCTGTTAGCGAAAGAATTTTCATGATCGGATCAGTATTTGCGAAGATTACCCCGTATATACAAACAAAGTTATAAACTTTACCTCTTTATAATATTATAGTAATTTAGTATAGAAGTATAGATAGATAGATATAATATTATAATGATAATGATATCACTAGGAAAATCGTCCTCAAATTCTACAGCAGCAGTATGGGGTAAACCCGATTATATTTATCGCATTAATTAATAATCTTAAGTCTTTTTTTTTCTGTAATCTAGATTACAATAATATCTAAATTACATTACTTTTATCTCTTGTGACACACCATTTAAATGCGATAATCATCGCTACGGTAACTTATTTAGCAATGTTTTTATTTGTTTAACGTATATTTTTGTCTTACCTATATATTTTTTTTGTCGACTGTTTTGGATAGCACACGGATAAATGGGCTATCTAACACTGAAAGAATTTTTCAAATCGGTCCAGTAGATCCTGAGATTAGCGCGTTCAAACAAACAAACAATCAAACAAACAAACAAACTCTTCAGCTTTATTATATTACTAGCTGTCCCCGCAAACGTTGTTTTGCCATATATGTTATTAGCCCCCGCAACCCCCTCTTGTCGGTGGAATTTCGTAAAATCCGTTCTTAGCTGACCTCTACTCGGCGAAAGGAATAATCCTACCAAATTTCAAGTCTCTGCGCCTTATGGTTCCAGAGATATCGTGATGAGTCAATGGGTGGAAATCTCTTTTATATATATAGATTTTAAAGTATAGATAAGTAATAATAAATAATTTACTCAAACTATTCGTAAACGGGATATTTACCATGTTTATCTAAATATCTATACTAATATATAAACCTGAAGAGTTTGTTTGTTTGGTTGTTTGTTTGTTTGTTTGTTTGTTTGTTTGTTTGTTTGAATGCGGTAATCTCTGGAACTACTGGGCCGATTTAAAAAATTCTTTCAGTGTTAGATAGCCCATTTATCGAGGAAGGCTATAGGCTATGTGTCATCACGCTAAGACCAGCCAGACCAGGAGCGGAGCCACGCCGACGAAGTCGCGCGCAGAAGCTAGTTATCTATATATCGAGCTCCGCAAAACAAAAATAATAAACATGGTAAATATCCTGTTTTCGAATAGTTTCAGTAATAGAAGTAACCATGTTAATCTTAAATCTAATAAACAATTTGTTTGCGAGAAATGTAGTTCTACACACGACACATACAGTTACAGAACACCTCAGTCACTTCGCATATGATAGTCAAGCAAATACATATTACATTAAGATAAAGTACCATTTAACATTTAACAATATTAACATAACAATACGCTTTATTGAACACAAAAACAGAAATAATACATATCAAATTGATTTTTAACCGACTTCCAAAAAAGGAGGAGGTTCTCAATTCGACACGTATGTTTTTTTTTTTTATGTATGTTAGCTCAGAACTTTTGACTGGGTGGACCGATTTCAATCAATTTTGTTTTAATTGAAAGGTGTTGCGTGTCATGTGGTCCCATTTTAATTTAATTAAGATCTGACAAGTACTTTTAGAGTTATATCTAATAATGCGTATTTACGTGACTACTTTTTCGTCGACCTACGTTATATTATACCGCATAACTTTTTACTCGGTGTACCGATTTCGATGATTCTTACTTTAATCGAAAGCTAATACTTGTCTTGTAGTCTTGTTTAAATTAGATCGAAAACTGATTACAACTTTTTGAGTAATCTTTAATAGCGCGTATTTACTTGACTATTTTTTCGTCTTATTACGTTGTATTACTTGTCGATGTAATTGAAGTCGGTTTTTTTTCGTTTGCAAGCAAACACAATTATAACAAAATATCATAAGGTACAAAGCGTAGCCTTATCGCTGAAAAGCGATCTCTTCCTGGCAACCTAGGTGCAAAGGTGATGGTATTGTGTCGGTGTAGGCGTACAAATTGTGATATAACATGTAAAGTGAAAATTATTAAATGATACAATACTGTGTGGATAAATCATGATATCGTCGCTTCAGCCTGTAATATCCCACTGTTGAGCATAAGCCTCTTTCCCCTTGTAGGAAAAGGATCAGAGCGTAATCCACCACGGTGCTCCGATGCGAGTTGGCGGATATATTCCCTACTATGAGTAACGATCGCTATCAGGTGTCCATGATAACAACCGGGAGCGACGGCTTAACGTGCTCTCCGAGGCACGGTGGGGAGACCCACAAAGACTGCATAAACACCCAGACCACGGCAAACATCTGTATGGCCAATACAAATATTGTCGTGTGCGGGGATCGAACCCGCAACCGGCCGCGCAACTAATTGAATAAATTTTCTATTTCAAATTGGAAAAAATGTAATATTCTTATGCTATAGATCCCTTTCAGGTATAGGCATCTTTTCAAGGATTTTTTTTATACCTCACAAACACAGTTTCCGTAAAATAGTTGAAAGTAAACACGAAAAAAAAAAACAGAAAATGAAATTGAATTGAGACACAGAGAGAGAGTACAGAATAAAATAGGTTTAGGTTTAAAGAAAGAAACTTTATTCTCATGAAGAATACAATTCACTTATATGAGAATATAAAATTAAAGTTATAACAAAAAATCGTATATGTGCGGCGAGACAGAACAACAGTTGCAAAAACATATACTTAGTAAATAAAAACAAAATATTTTAATAGAGGGTATCTGTGAATACTTCTTACTAGATTAATTTTATAGAAGAGCATAGAGTTGGATAGTACTGGAAGTGGTATGAACTTACAGAAACTGCATACTATTTTTTTTTTGTTTATTTCATGTTTTATTATTTATTATTATGTTTTATTATTTTACATTTTATTTATTTATCTTATGATTAGTTAAAGACCATTTTACGTTGCTATACTATTCTTATTATTACAATTTTATTATGTTGTGTTATTTTTTGTTATTTTGACATATGTGTGTTTTTAATAGCCTCTTATACTGATTTATACTGTTTGCCTCTTTAATGTTTTTTGGTAAATTGTTATAAAGTTTAGCTCCTTCAAATATAATACTCTTAATTCCGTAGTTTTTAGTTCGAGGTTTTGGTATTTCTATGTCATTATGGTTTCTTAATTTTATTTTTCGTGCTTGATGTTTTTTATTGAACTGTATTTCTGTGTGAATAGTTTGGTTTAGTATTTTTCGAACTAATATGCAAGTTAAGTATTTGTAAGTTTGTGTAACATTCATAATTCTGGTGTCTTTATAAATTTTTTGAGTAGATGTTAGGAAGTCATAATTAAAAAGATTTTTAATCAATTTGTTTTGTTTGACTTGAAGTTGAGCTATGTTTGTTGGGGCCGCTGTTCCCCAGATTTCTATTAAATAGTCTAAGTGTGGTTTAATTAGAGAGTTATAAATAGTATATTTTACTTGACGTGGAAGACATTTTGCAATATTTCTTATAATCCCATTTAAAGAAGTGAGTTTAGTTTTTATTTTATTTAGATGTGGCTTCCAAGTTAGATGACTATCTAGAATCAAACCTAGGTACTTCTCTTCTGCCACTCTATTTATAGCTTGATTATTAATCACTAGAGGTTTATGATGTGCTATTTTTTTATTTTTGGCTGAAAAAATTATGTAGTTTGTTTTACTAATGTTTATTGTTAGTAGATTATATCGGAACCAGATGTTTAAGCTATTTAAGTCTTCTTGGGTTTCTGAAATTACTGTATCAATTGAGCTGCCAAAGTAAAATAGGCAGGTGTCATCAGCATAAAGAGTGACATTTCCTTTTAATCCAATATTATTAATGTCATTTATGTATATGAGGAATAATAATGGTCCTAATATGGATCCTTGTGGTATACCGAATGTTATATTTTTAGGGCTACTTTGTATTTTACCAATTTTAACTATTTGAACTCTGTTAGTGAGATACGATTTAAAGATTTTATGTGCAACTCCTGTGATACCGAGAACTCTCAACTTCTCTAATAGTAGATTGTGGCTTATAGTATCAAAAGCTTTTTTCAAATCGATAAATACCCCCAAAGCTATTTGCTTATTATCAATGTTTTGCTTTATTTTTGTGATTAAATCTATTGTGGCAGATAAAGTATTGGACTTTTGTCTAAAGCCATACTGCTTTTTATACAAAAAATTTTGGTCATTTAAATATGTTTCTAAACGATTGTAAATAATTCTTTCGTAAATTTTTGAGAAAATAGGCAGAACTGATATAGGACGATAGTTACCTGGCTCGGATTGATTTCCATTTTTAAATATTGGCGTAACCTTGGCAACCTTGAGACTGTCTGGAAACGTTCCATCTTTAAAATTCTTATTAATGCACTCAGTAATTTCTTCGAGTATTAAATTTGAAACACATTTTAAAGATTTAGTAGATATACCATCTATTCCTGAACTTATATTGGAATCCAAATTGCGAATAATGTTGGCCACTTCGGCTGTTGTAGTTGGTGTAAGTTGTGTAAGCGAAACAGTTTTAGATGTAGGCTTACAATATATGGGGTTATTACTGTGATATTGTTTGGGAATTTGATTAGCTAGCATTGATCCTACACTTGAAAAGTATTCGTTAAAGGATTCACAGATATCCCTCACGTCTGTTACACATTTATTAGATAATTGTATTTTATGTGGCACTACGACTTCCTTCTGTTTATTACTGGCGAGGCTGTTTATTAAATTCCACATCCTTTTGGGTTTGTTCTTGCATTTGTCAAAGGCATTAAGATAGAAGTTACTTTTAGTTTTTTGTATATTTTGACTAACTTCATTTCGATATTTTATAAAGAGTTCTTTTGATTTTTCATCTTGTGGATTATTTTTGTGCTTTACCCATAACATGTTTCTTCGATTAATTTCATAAATAATGTTTTTATTTATCCATTCTTGTCTAGGCGGATTCAACTTTTTAGTTTTAGTTGTTTTACTTTTCTTAATACTCCGAGCAATTTTTTGTTCTAATATTTGATATTCAGAGTTTATTACACCATTTTGCTCATCTTCCATTACTTTGTACATCTTGCTATAATTAACTGCATCAAATTTAACCTCAGGTAGAGGGTTTTTGTAACTCTTCTTGATTTCCACATAAATGTGTTTATGATCCGACATAGATGTATTTATTACGGCAAAATGAAATTTATCGTCTCTTAAGTTGGAACACACGTGGTCGATAATGGTTTTGGTTGTAGCTGTTTCCCTAGTACAATACTTTGCATTTGTGTTGTTCAATAAATAGTACCCACTTTCTTGTACAATATCCTCGTATTCTTTGATTAAGCTGTCTTTGCTTAGTAAATTCAAGTTTATATCCCCAAAGACGATTCCTCTCTTTCTGTTATGCAGCTGATTGCTATATGTCTCCAGAAAGGTTTTTACATTTTTTAGTGTTGGTTTTCTATAAATTGCTCCGATGTCTAGGGAATAGTTTTTTAGATGTATCCACAGGTAATTATTGTCATCCAAGCTATTTTCTTCAATTAAATAATGATTTAAGTCCTTTCGTATAAAGATGGATACTCCACCACCTCGCATATTAGTCCTATGGTTAAAATAGTGTGCATAACCAGTTATTTGCAGTCTTTTAGCTTCGTCGTTTGACTTGATCCAAGTCTCTGTGACAACAATTACATCTAATGGATTTTTCAAGGATTGCATAATACACTGGATTTCTTCTAATTTATTTGGTTTGACAAGGCTGCGAGCATTTGTGTACATAAATCTAATGGAATTTTTACTGCTTAGGACATTTTCATAAGAGTCTGTAAGTTGATAAGATATATTGTTACCTGATGTTGATAAAGATGTGGTGTTCTGATGAGTTATTAATTTGTTTAGTTTTTTGATGGATCAATTATTTTAGGTATTCCCCTTATGTATTTAATAACAAGATGTTTATTGCCTTTATCATGTTCACATTTTAGTTTTTTCTGTAAGTCTCTCAACTGTCTTTGCTGCAATGGTGTCTGGTCAGAAAACATTTTTAAATCACTAGTTAGATTTTTCTTCTTACGTAACAGAGCTAATGTTGTGTCTTTGGATTTAAAAGTTATTTTAATAGGACGATCGTGTTTCGCGTCATATTTTCCAAGACGATAAATTCTCTCTGGAACTGGACAATCTTCAATAATTGTTTTTAAAGTTTTGATGGTTTCAGTCCTATCATTTTCCACTCTTTCGTATTTATCGTTTCCAATTGGTTCGGGAAGTCCTAAAAGTATTATATTTTTACTTCTAATTTCTCGTTCGTTGATTTCTGCTAATACGCTCTCACTAATATATGAAGATGAGTGCTCCATGGACAAGTTAGTTTTTTCGATAGTTGCTTCAAGTGATTCTATTTTATTTTCCAATGAAATATTTTTATTTTTTATGTAGGTTATCTCAGTTTTAACTATATTTTGTTCTGTGGTAATAGACTCAATGGTTGATTTTATGTTGTTTACTTGTGTTTTGATTTCTGTTATATCTTCCGTAATTCTGTTAATGAAATCTTTTTGGTTATTATTTATCGTTGTTAATGTTGTCATAATTACAGACATTTGCTGCCGCATTTCTGTGAGGTCATCCCACGCATGATCATCCTGCTCACGACACTTGGGTTTCTTGCGAAAGGTTATTTTTGTAGCATCCGTATTCTCTTCCAACGCATTTACTCTTGAGTGGTTAGGTTGTGAATCACTTCTTGCAGTGCCTTTGCCATTTCCAATCGGTGATCGTACTATGCTCATGTTGATTTTTTGTGTTAATCGAAAAAGACAAAAGATTGTGAAGTCGTCTCGTTTACCCGAGGTGGTGAGGGGAACTTACTTTATTGCCGTTGCTTAGTCTTGTGACCTAACGTCGTACGAACTCGGAATTTTTCCAAACTGTTTCCGATATTGTTGTTTAGTATGAGAGTTACTTTTTGCTTGCAAAATAATTTCAATAGTTTAAAAATAATTTATCGACACGTTTGCTCTGCACGCCGCTCAGTACAGAATGTAATTAACAAAATTACAGCATTTTGTATTAGTAACACTTCGAGTGCCGAACCCTTTATATACACCTTTTTATAAGCAATGCGTTAATACTTTTTTAAATAATAATCTCATTTAAATATTATAAGCGTGCGGTTTCAATAATCCAATTAGTGAAAGAAGTAACCGATGTACTAACAAGAAGTGATTGAGTGCCGTTGCCGATATAATTCCCGTTACACTCAGATGTAATCCCAATAAGAACACGTTTATAGAACATTGGACCTCCAATGTGATAAAGGCAAGAGTGTCCGCCAGGTAGTAATACTTTCGAGCAGATCATGTTTTCGGTCACATTGAATCCAGATTTCTCTAACTGCTGGGCACAAACTTTATTGTTGATTGTATGGACTGTCAAGTTACGGAGTGTTTCCTAGAACAAAATGTTAAGATTTTCCATTCTAAAATAAACTGATAAAGAAAAAAAGACGCACTCAAATTACGAAAATTTAATAAAAATATATTTTAGTGGGAACCGTTGTGTGCGAGGCGTTTGTTTATTTTTATTTTTAAAGTGAAGCTTCTTTAGGCGCATGAGTAACGCGGTAGCGTCAGGGACGGTCAGTACTTGGATAGGTGACCGCCTAGAAACACCGCGTGACGTTGGGTTTTTTTTTCAATTAGTTTTTTTTTTTGTATTTTAAATTAGTTTTTTTTTTTAAATTAGTTTGCCAAAGAAGTTTCACTTCTGACACGTGTATTTTGTAAGCACGAATTTTTTTTTTCACTCTGGACATACATAATGCCATAAACACTTACATCAATTTTTCCCCACCCGATCAAATCGACCGGCAAATTGTCGGGAATTCTTTCACCATAGTTCACGACGGTGGCTTGATGAACCCATTTCGCAGATGCCAGTGGTTCGATTAATTTAACCATGCTGATGTCATTACGTTTTGTCCTGTTACAGTATTCAGGATGATTGATAATTTTTTCAACATAGATTATCGTACCAGAGCTGTTAAGTCTTTCGGCGGCCGCTTTTATTCTTATATGATCTGGAATCAGTTTCCTAAAAAAGTTACAGTAGTGTCACTTCAACATTGAATAGAAATTATTCAGGTAGGGTATGCCAATGGAAAAATATCTTGCTCAAAGACTTTGGAACAGAGCAAATGGGGAAGTACTTGAACTTTTCAGAAGACCACGGCTAAATAATATTGCTCTTAAATAGTGATGTGTGCCTTTGGTAAGATATTCAGAGTTCCTCGGGAAAGTTATGATTACCTATGTATATCTGATATCTATATATTATAAAATATTTATTAAAATACTAGCTTCTGCGCGCGACTTCGTCGGCGTGGACTCCGCTTCTATTGGTCTTAGCGTGATGATATATAGCCTATAGCCTTCCTCGATAAATGGGCTATCTAACACTGAAAGAATTTTTCAAATCGGTCCAGTAGATCCTGAGATTAGCGCGTTCAAACAAACAAACAAACAAACAAACAATCAAACAAACTCTTCAGCTTTATTATATTAAGTATAGATAATGTAAAAAAGAAGTGAAAAAAAAAACTCCCAAATGCTTTAGTTAATGATGGTTACCAAACACCGCCAGCCATGGTAAACAAACATGAGCGTACCCAGTCTTTTGTAAATGTGGGGGGGGGGGGGGGCAAAAATAATTGTTAAACTCGATAAATGATGGAAAGTTAAATGATTTTTACCTTCTACAATCTATAAATATTGTAAAAAGAAGTCCCCCGGCCGCGTCTTTCTGTCCCTCCTGTCTGTCTGAACGCGATAAACTCAAAAACTACCAAACGGATTTTTATACGGTTTTCAACAATAGAAAGAGTGATTCTTGAGGAAGGTTTAGATATATAATTTATTATGATTTTATGTAAATTAGAAGAAATACGGCGATAAATGTTGAAGAGGTTGCAAAATTTCTCGCCAATTGGGAGCTTTCCACGCGAACGCCGCGGAAAATAGTAAAGACTAGCCGACCCGTGCCCACTTCGTTGCCCGTTAATTTTATTTTTAATATTTACTTCTAACGACGATATCTCAAAAACTATTCATCTGATTGATATAGTGTAAAGGACAATTTTAATCTGCATTAAATGCCTAAGCTAACTAACATATTTATTTGGATAAGGATTAATACTGAACTAAAGAAAATAGCTTTGAAAATAACGTAATGTTTTTAATTACAAATTTGAACATAAAAGTGGTTATTGTAAGTCAACCGTAAGAGATAGAGATATGCTGTCGCGGACTTTTTTGTAGCATTTTTATAGATTTTGAATTCGCTAGTACATTACTTAACTATATCTTTGCTAGTTTCCGCGGCGTTCGCGAGGAAAGATCCCCGTTGGCGAGATTTTTTGCGACCTCTTCAACATTTATCGCCGTATTTCTGCTAATTTACATAAAAGCATAATAAATTATATACCTAAACCTTCCTCAAGAATCACTCTTTCTATTGTTGAAAACCGTGTAAAAATCCGTTCAGTAGTTTTCGAGTTTATCGCGTTCAGACAGACAGACAGGAGGACAGAAAGACGCGGCCGGGGGACTTATTTTTATAATATTTATAGATTGTAGAAGGTAAAAATCATTTAACTTTCCATCATTTATCGAGTTTAACAATTATTTTTGCCCCCCCCCCCCCCCCCCCCCCCCCACATTTACAAAAGACTGGGTACGCTCATGTTTGTTTACCATGGCTGGCGGTGTTTGGTAACCATCATTAACTAAAGCATTTGGGAGTTTTTTTTTCACTTCTTTTTTACATTATCTATATCTATAGTTGAATCGAATTCAAAATCTATAAAAATGCTACAAAAAAGTCCGCGATAGCATATCTCTATATCTTACGGTTGATTTACAATAACAACTTTTATGTTCAAATTTTTAATTAAAAACTTTACGTTATTTTTAAAGCTATCTTCTTTAGTTCAGTATTATTCCTTATCCAAATGAATATGTTAGTTAGCTCAAGCATTTAATGCAGATTAAAATTGCCCATAACACTATATCAATCAGATGAATAGTTTTTGAGACATCGTCGTAAGAAGTAATTATTAAAAATATAATTAACGCCCAACGAAGTGGGCACGGGTCGGCTAGTGTTACAATAATAGCTTGCGGAGGCTTTGGCTAAATATAACTAAAATTACTAAAATTATTTAAAAAGGATTTTATGGTAATAAATAATATCACGTTTAAGTAGTAGTGTTGACCAGTATTTACGCAGCAAACGCATGAGAAAGAAGGTAGTCCGGTATGGACACTTCTATTAATGCTGTCAACATCTACCTGCAAACTTCAGTCTCGTGAACAAGACATTCGTATAGGTATAATGTCGAAATATCGAGTTCCGCAAAAAAAAAAAAAAACATGGTATATACCCCGTTTTAAATAATATTAGTAATGAAAATAACCATGTTCATTTAAAATCTTTTATAACTAATATTTGCTTATTAAAATTTAACATATCAATTTTTGGCGTCGAGTTAGTGTCGGGAAAAACGCCTTACGGGTACGCCGTGTACGTGTTACCAAAACTAAATTTTTCTGGATGATTGTGTAAATTCATAAATCTTACGGTTCATTAAAACATCGCGCGGCAGATAATACAAATCTTGCAGTTAAAATACTGGCAGAGCAGAAAGTCAACCATTCTCGACTATCATTAACAATTTCCACTTGGACGATATAGGGGTATAAGTCAAGGGTTGTAACAGATCCGTTTCGATTGATGGAAGAGGCGGCTGCAGCGCCTGAAAAATACAATATAGATTATGTAGCTTGTTACTTTGTTTATAAGATTTGTGTATTTTATAAGGTTTAGAGAAAATGTCTCAAAGATTATATTGCTCGAATTATCCGACAAAGTAGTTTCAAATAAATTTAAAAATAAAACTAATTCGTCGTCCTAAAGGGCTAGTGAAAACATGTATCGATATTTTATATATTTTAATTGATAAAAAAATATGCGGGGGACTGTTGCTTTATCTGCGGACAGGTCTTTTAATAATAATAATAAGCGCTTTATTTGTGAAACACACTGCAATATCTGCAATACAAACGATGATCCTAAAATAAAAATTAGTACATTAAAAAAAAACCAAAATTAATGTGGAAGAACAAAATCCCCCAGTCCCCATTCTGCAGACGGTAGACTGGTCCGGTTGAGCGTCCCCTAAGTGGGGTAGCCAGCTGGGGGTCGGGGGATCCTCGGCTGGCTTGAGATCCCACGCGTCGTCGGGAGGGGTGGTCTTGTGGGTGCCGGGGCCCGGATGTTTTGATGATGGATGATTCGGGCCAACCGCCGGGCGGGGTGGAGACTGCTAACGCGACCCCATCTCGCCCCACTCAGGCGGTTGTCTGCTTACACGAGGTGATTTTCTAGGCAGTAAGAGTCTGTCACACCCTCCGGTGCACCCGCGCTGGAGGGCGTCCTATGAGAATTTTCCAAGTAAAAAAAAAGGTATCTACAGCAAACAGGTCGAAATTAAACTTCAAAGACGAAATAAAAAAAAATTAAAAAATAAACTTTCGTTTTCTATTAAGCAACCGCTCTGGTGTTGTGGTGCGTATAGTCTCAATACCGACGGTTTGCGGATTCGATTCCCTTGCTCGGATTGGATAATTGTATTTGTACAAATATTTCTTTCCGGTTTGGATGTCTGTCCTTGTGGTCCCTATCGTGCCTTGTTGTTGTAATCATGTATATATAGATACACCTGATAGCGATCGTTACTCATAGTAGGGAACATATCCGCCAACCCGTTGTAGAACAGCGTGGTGGATTAAGCTAAAATCCTTCTCCTACATATAGAAAGAAGCCTATGCCATGGGATGTTCAGGCTGAATCGTTTGCTATTAAAAGTTCAATAATAATCTAATCTAACATCACTCTCGCTTCAGTAAAATAAACATAAATAGTGTTTTGTATGAATATTTTGTAATCTAAATTGCCAGCTTGTCAGTGAAATCCTTATCTTGAGCCTTCTGACGATAACGTCAAATGATGATACGAAATGGGCGTACCGGGGTAGGAGGGTAACTAGGTAGGGGCTACCCAACGTATTATACTTTATAACCACTCAAGAACACTTAAGACTAATCTTTTGTATTTAGTTATATGATTTAATCACTGTTGATGATAATAATGCTTTTTATTTAGGAACAAAAATTCTTATAAACAAAGAATGATAAGCAAATACATCATCCATAGTTTATAGTTAATAAACGTCTATTAAGAACAGACTTTGCGACCAGCCCGGATTGAGGTGTTCTAAGGTGTCTCGCAAGTTTGTATGAAAGATTTAGTTTTTTAATACTTAAAAGTTTAAAATTTGGCAGGGTTAACAGTTAGAAAAACTCTACTGCTGAATTCTGAAACAGGGCAGGGTTAAGGATAAGTGCTCTGGAAAGTTTTTATAAATGCCCTTAAATTTTAGCTCTACGAACTTGACATTTGACACAGACGTAGTCTATACTCTGTATTGTTCTTTGTGTGTTTTGTCGAATTTTGCAACAGGTCCAAATTTAGGTGGTCTAAGGGCGAAACTTGTGAGAAGTTTGTATGAAGGTCCTTCACTTTTCGTGCTACAATTGCTACAACTTTATTGTTAGTAGACGTCCGCTAATACGGATTTCGAAAAATTGTACGTTTAGGGGGTAGAAATAGGCGTTTAAAGTTTGTATAACAAGTCCGTCAAATTTAAACTTAGATATGTGAAATTTCTGTATGGACTACTACTTAAAAATTAGTAAATATTTCATTTATTATTTGTAAAAAATTTACCCTTAAATGGATAAAAATGTATATTGAAGATCGTCATTTTTGATGGTAAGGGTACGAAACTTTATTTTAAGGCCACTAACCAAAAATCAATCGTGTTTCAGGGTTTGCTGTAATTCTCTCCTTAAAAGGGGTGAAGTATTACCCCCCAATCGTATACACTTTCATTTCTGGAGTTAAAAGAGTGAAACAATCCGTCAACTTTTTTAGTGCTTTTGGAAAAGAAGACTTTGGGCTGTTGATGCAATGTGCAGTGATCGTACTTTCTGCTCCACTGATTTTGAGTAGGTACGAATTACGTCACGAATCTGAGTGTAATATAATTATGTATTCACTGGATGTAATTACTTGTCCGCCGAGTTGCACGAAACAAAATTAAAATTTAAGTAGAGATTAAAAACTAATTTAATAACAAGAATTTCATACAATTCTTGCGATTAAATTAGTTTAATCACAACTTAAATTTTAATTTCTTTTCGTGCAACTCGGCGTTAGGCTCTTAGGTATATTTATGTATGACGACTATGTTTATTTTACTTACTTATTTATTATACTAGCTGTTCTTAATATTACGATAAAATTCGCTATAATCTGTATGGGTAAATAATTACTAAAATAACGGTAACATACAACTAATATAAGAAAGTAAAAAATATGTTACATATTTACCACAGAAAACAAAAATTCCAACAATCCAAAATAAAGACATATTCGAACGATTATAATAATACAAATAATCTGCGTGCTGTGGTTTTTATTGTATCTAATCCTATCATTACAGCATTCAGTGATAATTTCTACTACAACATTATCAGTTTGTTTAATATACGGTATATGTTATAGGTAGGGATCCCTAGTACATATTTTTCACCTGATTACTGTCAAGCTAATTTTCCGGGAGTAGCTTCATTTTGATGAGACGAACAAAAAGTTCCTCTTCGCAAACTCTCGATTGTGGTAGATAATAGAGTTAGCAGGAGATAGAGCAGCAGTGAACGTAGGACCGGGATAACGTACCACGCAATTTGTAGGACAATATTACCATCAAATTTTATATCAATATTAATTAACTAAAAGAAAAAAATCAGCTGGTTAGTAATAATTTTTGATGATCTTACGAGGTCATCAAGGTGATGCCCTCGTAAGGTCATCAAAAATTGATTTTTTTTTCTGATTTTTTTTTCTAACTAACAGAAAGCTACACTATTCAGGGCAATATAGACTATATTTTATTGTTATTGAACCAAAAATTCAGTGAAAAATAACATAATATCGGAGAAATACGAGCAAAATGAAAACTTTATTCAAAAATAATTACGCCCAACGAAGTGGGCACAGGTCGGCTAGTGTAATATAACACAACTGTGTGTTACTGAAGCATCATTCTTTCTTTTAGGGGTTCGTTTATTATGAGTATATTTACATCTAGCAATACTATTAACGATATTAAAAGTGGAAACTTAAAACTGGACCGACAATTTACGTAAATTTGCCGTTGGAGGCTTGATGACGCTTTTGAGCAGGATATCCTGCTGTGCCCAACTGCCCTCAGTTAACCTCTACTTTTGTAATTCATTTTTTTTTCTAGTGTACTATAAAAAAAATTTATTACTAGCTTCTGCCCGCGACTTGTGACTCGTGGAATAGGAACAATTCTGTCATACTTGATTTTTGCGAAACTTTAACTGTGTACGCAGCGCACGCAGTGAAAGCTCTCAAAAGGAAAAAGAAAACACCGATTTTGAAACATTCTTCATTAGTGCTCCACCTCTATTGATCTTAACGTAATGATATATAGCCTATAGCTTTCCTCGATAAATGGGCTATCTAAGGGTGGATTTAGACCAAACGAACAAGGAGCTAGGGCTAGAACAAGAGCATTCTTTCTTGATCTTCGAACACTCATATTCATATAAATAACAACGAAAGAATGCTCTACGCCTGTTTAGACTAAAAGAATTTGATAAGAATTTGATGTACTGGGGATAGAATGAGCATTCGCTTGTCTGGTGTAAATCGACCATAACACTGAAAGAATTGTTCAAATCGGACCAGTAGTTTCTGAAATTAGCGCGTTCAAATAAATAAACAAACAAACAAACTCTTCAGCTTTATAATATTACTAGTATCTATAGATTAAAAATTGCGGGATTTAAAAAGCACTCTTACATCTTCAGTGATGACAGTCAATCGAAAAAAGAATCCTTTTTTTAATCGGCTTCTTTAGACTATTATGTCAATGAGCGATTTACGACATATTTGATTTTACCTTTCTGTTTAGGTTGTCTTCACAATATTATTTAGAGGATATGTTGATCAATTTGTAACTGCCTATTATTTTTTTCTTTGTCTATTTCTACTTCAGCTAACTTAGCGCAGTCCACTGCTGGACATAGGCCTCGCCAAGTTCGCGTCAAACATCCCGGTTTTCCGCAATGGATGAGTCCACCGGCAATCTTACGAAGATCGTTGATCCAGCAGGCCGGAGGGCTTCTCACACTTCGTTTGCCAACACGCCGTCTCCACTCCAGGACACGTCTGCTCCAGCGGCCATCGATCCTATGACACAGGTAACATGTCCACTAAAAAAATAATTATGAATAAAACAATGTAAAATGGGTCTTAATGGATGTCTAGTAGAATTATTATTTTTATCTTCTCGTATTCTATGAGAATCAAAATTATTGCTTATTATAGGCAATAAATCGATATTTTTTGGCGAAATATATACACCATTGCCTACACCAATCTACTTGCCAAACCCCTGTTTAACCACTCGCGGAAATAATTATCTTTCGAGTGTATGTTTGTTTTAGATTGGTTAACAGCGCAAATCATATCACGTGTTTATTATATACTAGCTGCTGTGCCCGCGACTTCGTCCGCGTGGAATTTAACAAAAAAGTTATTGTTCAGTTGTCAGTTATAAAAAAAAACTAATATAAAAGATGCCTAAGTTACTCCTTATTACATCAGCTGAAGCCAGTGAAAGTCCCGTCAAAACCGATCAAGCCGCTTCAGAGATTAGCCGGAACAAACAGACAGACATACATACAGATAAAAATTGTAAAAAATGTTATTTTTGGTATACCTATGTACCATGTATAGATCCATATTATGCATTTAGTAAAAAGCGGTTATTTTAATATTACAAACAGACACTCCAATTTTATTTATTTGTATAGATTTTTGTTAAATGTCATTCTCTAATAAAGGATATTTAAATATGTTTTGTAAAATATAAATGAAATGAAGAATCCCAAAAACTTTACGAAGAGCGTTTTGTAAATCAAGATCAATATTCAAGACTAGCTTGTGCGCGCGACTTCGTCCCCGTGGAATAGGACCACCCAATTTTGAAACATTCTTCATTAGTGCTACGCTCCTATTGGTCTTAGCGTGATGATATATAGCCTATAGCCTTCCTCGATAAATGGGCTATCTAACACTGAAAGAATTTTTCAAATCGGTCCAGTAGATCCTGAGATTAGCGTGTTCAAACAAACAAACAAACAAACAAACAAACAAACAAACAAACAAACAAACACACAAACAAACAAACAAACAAACAAACTCTTCAGCTTTATTATATTAGTATAGATGATTCTGATCTCGCAGTTAACAGGAACTGCAAAATCTACATTCCGAATTGGCGGTAGTTTCACTTTTAAAAATAATTTTAATTTGTAAGGTGTAGCCTATTTTAATAAAGTTTCTTTTTGATTTTGATTGTTTATTTTCAATAAATATAAAAATTAAAAGAGTCGATAACGTTTTACAAATTATCAATGTACGTTATAAAATGATAGAATTAGATATGATAAGAATTAAGAAATTAACATTATTTGATTTGTTATAATCGTTCGAAAATGACGCCATTTTGGATTATTGGATTTTCTCTTTTCTGTGGTAAATATTTAACAGTTTTAATATTTTTTAGTTTGTTTTCAAAGTTACGTTTTTTATGTTCTTGCTGTAAGGTTATTAAGATTGATATTAGACAAAAGACTATTTTGTTTAACATAAGAAAGATTACAGTTTTATCTGCTGTCTAAGGGCTGGTTATATAATATTTATTTATTTATTTATTATCAATATTTAAAGTAAAGATAACTATCAGATGTTTATGACAACACCTAGGTCTACTTTACCTTCTCTCCAAAGCGCGGAAAACCATAAGGGCAAACACCCATTTCATAATAGCTATATTGTTATTTCTCTATCTGTCCATTGTTCTCACACAAACTTGGTACATAATATTAATATGTAATTTTTTTTATTTATAATATTTTTTTTAAATAAGTAATTTAAATTTGTGTGCGCTATATCCGAGCGACTCTTCACCCCATCAAACTGTGTTGATCGTTTCGGAGTAGTAAAGAACTACACGAAATTTGTAGCTTTTGTAAATGAATAAATAAAAAAATTATATTTGTACAATATCGTCTTTAAAAACAAACTAACCTTCGTTATAGTATCGACAATGCATGTATTAATCATACATCACTATCAGTTATCTTGCCGTTACCAGTACCATCGATATCGCATTGTTTACACCAAACGAGCGTAATTTTGTGAGTTGTAAGCCGCGTAATTTCTGCTGCATTCGGTTTCATACAAAAGTACACATACAAAGTTTCATACAAAAGAGAGCACACAAGTTATTTTGCGTTGCCGTGTGGCACGAACTGGTTACTGGACTGGAAGGCGATGCAAAATGAGTTGTGTGCCAGTGACGCAAAATGACCGAGATTGCCACATTAATTTAACGAACCATATTAATTTCGGGCTGTTATAAATTATTAGGAAAACAACTTATTAACAATATTGTATATTTCATTCACAATAGTAACCTCTGCTACCAATCGCATAGTGGGTGGTCAGATTACATCAATTGAGGAATACCCTTACGTCACCAAAGTTGAAGTTCTAAACCATAACCACCACTGGATACATAGTTGCAGCGCGAGTATTTTAACTTCAAGATTTGTACTATCAGCAGCGCGATGTTTTATTGAACTGTAAGATATATGAATTAAAATAATCATCTAAAATAATAATATCATCATAGTCATCAGTCATCATTCACCTATAATAGTTTTCAAGATTGATGCGTGTAGAATTTTCTTCTTATATTTACACTGGCATATTATTTTAAAAGTATTGGCTGTAAGTAAGCTTCTATTCTACGAGAAAATAGTCTCAAATACAAGTATTATAAATTTACCGCTTTCACTATTTTTATGCATCGCATAGCCCGTGGCGCATTTTGTTGTGACTCTACTTTCTATTCCACGGGTTGCGGGTTCGATTCCCGCCTGAGTCTGGGTGTAATATTTGTAGTTATGTATGTATTATTTCAATTTATATTAATCAAAAAAAAAATTGTTATAACAGTAGGCTGTTACCACAGACCGTGTGGTTATGTTGTAAGATATTTATTTATTAAAGTGAAACTTTTTTTCGGCCACCTATTATGATTTCATAGAACTAAGACTCTAATTACAACATACAGCTGATGTAAGTAACCTTTAGTTTGCATAGATTGCGTGCAAAGAATATTTTATAGGATGATTGTTCCTATTTCATTTCAGTTCCTTGAAAAAAGTTTTACTTTTACCGTGGTTTCATAAAACCACACAGAGGTTTTTTATATTTATTATCATCTGCCATCAATAAATTTTGCGCATTGTCCTTAAAACTCATACAATTCTTTCTTCTTGTTGCTATTTAAGCAGTCAATTTTTATTCGTCGGTAGATGTACCTAAACCGTAGTGTCGTGTCTTGCAAATTGCCAAGCGCGTGCAGTTTAAAATCGTTACGTTTTTTGAAATGATAAAATTTTTTGAGCAGTTTACTTAATTTTTCGTTCCACAATAACATTTTAAAAAATAAAAATAAACTAGAAAAAAATCAGCGAATTTGTTTGACTTCGATTTCTCTGTTCTTAGTAATCATCTTTATTAGTTCATCATCATCATCATCTCCCTGCCCTTATCCTATTTATATAGGGTCGGCACAACATGTTCTCCTCTTCCTTAGACTCATGTTTTAAGTGATTTGGCAAGTTGTTTTTTACGACCGGCCGCCTGCCTGACATCAACCCTCCTTGGGAATATACAGTATAACACAGAAAATCAATAATGAGATATGTTAATAACATTATTATGATAATTCGTCAAGTTGCAATGTGTTTCCCATTTCATATTGATTATCTTCATTTTCTAGTAAATTTTTGTCTTCATCAGGATATTTTTATATTTAGATTTTTCTAAGCTCAGTGACAATATGTTTGCATTCCTGACTTCTGTTCAATTGCTTTATGGTTCTTTCTTTTGTGTTTACTAATCGCTTCTGGTTCAATTGAACGTGTCTCATTTTTTCTTATAGTGTTTATTTGGTAATAAAACTGTTGCTGAATTTGATCCAATGTCCAGTAAAATTTCAAATCTGCCATTGTCATTAATAATAACGTAATATACAAACACGTTAACACAATAGCGAACTAAACTAGCTTGGATCGGAAGTCGAAAAGAAAAGACAGTCTTCATTAAGTTTTATGCAGCTCCAGAAATAAGAAGGCGTATAATACCAGTCATAAGCTGATTTCATGACTTCTTTATTATTTTTAGTTAAAGAAACAGTTAAAAAGTTAGTAATACATGACTGCGTAATTAGCGATTCATTTTAATAACATAGAATAACGTTCAGCGTGGAAATAACTTTACAAAAATTTCCAGGCATAACATTCCAAGAATAGCAAGGATAAGAGCAGGGACCTCAAGAATTTTCTACGGTGGGGAGGTGGTATATGTAGAAAATGTATCGAATCATCCAAACTACAGTCACAGGACAAAACTTAATGACATCAGCGTGGTTAGAATAGCGCGTGCACTGCCATCATTGCCATCGATCCGACAGGCTGTCCTCGTTGCCCATGGTTCAACAATACCTGACAATTTGCCGGTTGAATTAGTTGGATGGGGACGTTCTGTAAGTATCTATACTAATATAATAAAGCTGAAGAGTTTGTTTGTTTGATTGTTTGTTTGTTTGTTCGAACGCGCTAATCTCAGGATCTACTGGTCCGATTTGAAAAATTATTTCAGTGTTAGATAGCCCATTTATCGAGGAAGGCTATAGGCTATATATCATCACGCTAAGATGAATAGGAGCGTAGCACCAATGAAGAATGTTTCAAAATCGGTTTTTTTTCCCTTTGAGAGCTTCCGCTGCGTAAACGATTAAAGTTTCGCACAAATCATGTATGATAGAATTGGTCCTATTCCACGGGGATGAAGTCGCGCGCAGAAGCTAGTTAAATTATAATGTAACTAGCGACCCGTCCCGGCTTCGCACGAGTGCAATGCTGATACTAAATATAAAATAACTATTTGCAATACATTGCGCAGCGCAAAAAATATGTTTATTTACGGCATCACATTAGAAAACTCTAAAATTATCAGTGTTCCTCTAATATATTATGCATGTATTATACGTATAACCTAACTCTGGAAGAACTATATTTAATAAAGAAAACCGCATGAAAATCCGTTGCGTAGTTTTAAAGATCTAAGCATACAGACAGCGGGAAGTGACTTTGTTTTATACTACCTATGTAATGATTAACAGCATTTTTTTCACTTATTCATAATAATGCTTATTGTAAGTACTATAGAATTATAGATACTTGTAGATTGAAGTAACCTTTTTTTGGAACGAATTCCTGAACTATAATCCTTACCTTACTTTTTATATTATTCGTATTTTTTCACGTTTCAGATACTACTTCGCAACTTGACAGTGCACACCATCAACAACAGATTTTGTGCCCAGCGTTTTGCAGAGTCTGGATTCAAGATCACTGAAAACATGATCTGCTCAAGAATATTAAATCGAGATTCATGTCTCTTTGACTTTGGTGGTCCGATGGTGTATCAAGGAATTCTCATCGGAGTTGTGTCTGAGTGTACTTGGCGTCCTGACAGTGATAATAATAGGTTGCCACTCGTTAGTACGTCAGTTGCATCTTACACAAGGTGGATTACTGACACTGCAAAATTATAGTATCACTAGCTGACCCCGCAAACGTTGTTTTGCCATATATGTCATTAACCCCCTTAATCCCCCCATTATAACTTAGGAGTATGAAAAATAGATGTTGGCCGATTCTCAGACCTACCCGATATGCACACAAAACTTCATAAAAATTGGTCCAGCCATTTCGGAGGAGTATTGTAACTAACATTGTCACACGAGAATTTTATATATAAGATGATTTTATAAAAAAAAAATTGCGTGCATACAAAGTACACATTCAGAAGTGAAACTTCTTTGGAAAACTAATTAAAAAATTAGGCGGTATCATAATTAAAAAAACTAATTGAAAAAAAACGTCACGCGCTGTTCCCAGGCGGTCACCCATCCAAGTACTTACGCGTGACGCATTGCCGCGTTACCTTTCTCTCATACCCTCATGCGCCTTAGAAGAACTAAAACTAAAGAAACATTAAAAATAGATTCAACGTAAAATTATTCAGTCTACTCTACACAATGAAAATCGATATACTATTTATAAATACATACCTACATAGGTATCGTTTACTGTTTTTAATTTTATTGACTTTTTTTTAAATAAATATATTAAAGAAAGAAAAAAAAATTCAAATCTGTAAAAATTTATAGCCTAAGGGATTTCCCATTGGTTTTGTTTCTAATATATAATTATATCATATTACAATTTACAAGAAATTATAAGTATAAAAATGAAAAAAAGTGTTTTAGTTCTGTATGCAATTTTTTAGTCTTCTATAAAAATTATACAGCGTTTTATAATGTGTCCGTTTAAGTTTTTATTCCATGCTTTAATACTTTTTATTGCTATATTTTGTGCACAACCGATCACCATCACAGCTAGCTTTTCAGGTATATTACTATTCTCTATGAGCTAGCTGCACAACACGCTATTCAAGTAGTGTTGTGCACTTGTGATGAGTAAGGTAACTCCTAAGGAGAGACGGGGACAGTGTCAATATCACGCTTGTAATGCTTCTGGTACTGTTGGGTTCCTACAGCTATGGATGCTTACTATCAGGTGAACCGTACGCTTGTTTTCCTCTTTGTTATAATAAAAAAGTGCTTTTGAAAAAGATTTCATAAATTACAATATAACGCCATCTCTTAACGACTTTGAAAACTAGATTGTGTAAGTCACCTTTAATAATTGTTTCATGGGCTGTGATAATAGTATGGATATTTGATACCACACAAATGAAACAAGATGGCTCTGGTTACCGCACTTGGAAAATATTTTAAAAACTACTTTCAGTTTTTCTTCATTATTTTCCAAGATTCTATAGTTATACAATGCACCATTTACATGAAGCATGATTTAAAAATTATTTATATTATGTTAAATGTAACTTGGTATTTAAGTGTTTGTAAAAATGAGCACATTTTAAGGACATCCAGATATTTATTTGTATACTAGCAAGCCCGGCGAACTCGGTTTCGCCACCAGATGGCTTCATGGATGGCTGTAAAAAAAGATTTTCCCGCTTTTCTTTTGACATTTTTCCTGAATTTTTTTTTGCTATAAACCTCACGGAGCCCGAGACCTTTCCAACGAATGCAAAACCGTGGAAATCGGTTCGTGCGTTCTGGAGTTATAGCGTCAGGAAGGAAAACCCGACTTATTTTTATATAGTAGATTAACAATCAATAAAAGTTCTGATAATATTCAAACTTCATTCAGTTCTACTTACCTCAAGTGAACAATAGTCTCAATCGTCTTAAGGGCAACATCTACATTATAATTATATAAATTAATAATTGTTACGATAACTGGAGTAGGGTCTCCGCAGAAATATGTTGCTCAAAATCTGGAGCAGACCAACTGGTGAAGTATCTCGACCTTACAGAAGATCACAGCTAAATACTACTGCTTTCAAGCAGTATTGTGTTGATGTGGTGAGTAAGGTGACCAGAGCTCCTGGGGGGATTGGGGGTAGGGTCAGCAACGCGTTTGGGATGCTGCTTCTGATGTTGCAGGCGTCTATAGGCTACGGTAATCGCTTACCATCAGGTGAGCCGTACGCTTGAAAAAAATATGGATGAATGTACATAATTATTAATATATAGATATGGTATATAGAATCTTAATGAAATACTCTATTAAGTGTAACTAGAAGTAAAGATAAATTATTGAGACAAGCTATTAGCCGTCATTTAATGAAGCTGACGTTTAGGGTGTGCCGACATTTAACATATCAGGTGCTAAGGAAATTGTCAATTAACTAACTTCAGTTAAGGAAAGGAAACTGGATAAACCAAAAAGGTCGTGTAACAGCCTGTTCGACTCACTTTTTGATGAAAGTCAGAATACTTTTCACACTACTTTTCACAGGTGGAGCTTAAATCATCACACTGCTCTGCATTGAGTTGGCAAATTATTTATCTGCCAAGATCAGTAATCATTATTAGGTGCTTAATGCATGTAAGATAGCTGTGTACCTTTTAAGTCAGTTTAGCAATTAAAACATTGCCACTCTTTTTCAAAACCAAAACCTTCCTCCTGAGATTTTCCCTCAGCGCTATAATTTAGAAGTTTTCACGCGTTTAGTGTACAGAGAAACAAGGGAAAAGGTTTTCCCTAAGGACAAGCATGTACCTGAAACTACCCAATAGCTATTGATGTTAAACAACAGGTAGGGCTAGCAGGAGCTAGTCTGCTTAATACTCTGACTTGATTTGCAGTTTGAGATAGTTTTACGACCTTAATATTTTTAGTTGAAACAAATGAAATCGATTAAACCATGGCAGTAATTACATCAGCATTACTGAAGACAGTTTTCAATAATTTTCGTTCGCGGTTAGAAGAGTGCCGTCGTCGTAGAGAGAGAGGTCATCATTTAGATCAGGGTTTCTTAACCTTTTTCTAGTGATGGACCCCTTTAAAAATTTTAAAGAGTCCACGGACCCATTCCAAAAAAAAAAGAAAAAAACACAACAATGCTTTAGTTCAATCACCTTTTATTGTTTGCGATCAAACTTTACATAATTATAAATAACTAGTGTGACGGTTGCTGCTGCTTATGCTGGATTAGAATATCAAATTGAGGAGTTGTTTTTGATTACGCGCAAAGTGAAAATATTTACTCACAACATAAGTATTCTTGCCATGGACCCCCAGCTTTCTTAACACGGACCCCTTAGGGGTCCATGGACCACAGGTTAAGAAACCCTGATTTAGATGATGTTATCAAGAAAAAAATAAACTTCAATTATTACTTTACAATTTCTCAGTTTTATGTCAACTATATCTTTCGTATTTGTTATTTAAACTATTTTTGAAATATCTGTATTATATGTATGTAACTGGTACCTATATCAAATAAAATACATAAATATAAATAGTATTCTCAACTGACAAACTTCATTTGTTAAACAAAGAACAATTTCTCATAAAAAACTGAGCTTGTCGAATATATTACAATTGAAATATGTAATATACTTAATGGGTTATATTTATATCAATCTAGACTTGTTTCAGCTGGTATTCCCGGGGTAAGATCAATATCCTATCCCAAGTAAGTAGCGCATGCGCGGCGGCCATTTTCCTACCGAGTTTAGACCAGGAGAGTCTTGGACTTTGATAACAAAAGACTGCAGAAAATATTGCCAAAAAATGAGTCCTGATAGGGATACCCAAGGTATTTTAATGTGTTTATATTATGTTATTGTAGTGTTGTGGTAAAGTATTTTTGTTATAGTGTTGTGTATTGAACGGAAATATACAAAAAAAAATGTTATAAAATGAGTGTTGTTTTGTGTACGAAATGTTGAGATAAAGTTTGAGAAAAATATACGTAAACTTAAAGAAAAATTTAAGTTGTTAAATAATAATAAATTCGGTTTTCTTCGTAAAGTTCCAAGACCTTATTTTTTGCAATTTAGGAATTAAAACTGTAATATCTACTAACATGCAAAATTAACAGTAAAATGCAATTCGTCAATAGTCTAAGTTTTCCAGTAGGTATTACTGTAATGGTATACAAATAATATTAATATCTAATCCTATCAAAAACATTATCAACGAAGAAAATTAACACTAAATTACTTTATTTCCAGAATCAGAAGACGTTTTAGAGTCGATAGATGAGTTAAAGGAACGGTTGTCATCTATGAAACGAATGATGGAAGAAAGGAAAGCAGTGGGATCAGGTACTAAGGACCTATTCCAAGGACAGGCAAGGAGTCTCCAAGGAACAACCATGATTGATGGAAATTTCCTAAGCTTCGTCTTCGGCGGTTCCTTATTCGTAATCTTGAGTGTGTCTGTGTATGCTTTTTACAACCTATACCATGCTGTTCTAAAGAAATTCCCTTCGACGCACACGGAATTGTAAATTGGACTTTAATTCTTAGTGTTTAAGATTTGAATCGCGATGATAATTTTCTATTAAGTCTTGAAGTTGTGAGATTTCTTAATGATATCAGTGGTATTGAATGTTACAATTATGATGCCATTAAAATGTTATCGGTTTCTTTTGTGAAATTGTTTGTGTTTTATTTACCTACAATTTAATGGTTTAAGTCAATGGAGTTAAGTTTGTATTGACAAATTATGTTAGAAATATATCGCAAACAAAACCGGTGCTGGATAGATTATAGGAAATAGATCAAAACGACTGAATATTTTTGGATCATCATCCAAAAATATTCAGTCGTTTTACTGGGATACCATACTTTTTACTGGGATTTTCTCGTATATAGTTCAAAAATGGAGTCATATTCGTCTCAATTATCAGATTTGTTGCTACATAATTGTGTTTGAAATGGAAAGGTTCGAAAACGAATTGAATGAAATGATTTATCATACAAAGAAACTGTTACTCGTGCACAAGTATTCTTAAGACATGAATTGCATATATTTTATTGGAATAAATACTTTTTTACTAATCGAGTAGCCCTAAGATGACCTCTAGGGTATCACAAATTATCTATCACTTTATTAAATTCACGTTTATTTTTTTCAATATTGTGTATTGCAAGGTATTGTTAGTCCCTTTGGTTTATTTAAAGTTAGAAAATCTCTAATTAAAGTATTGTACGCATCATCTACTATCATTAATGTAGAACACAGTAGATAGGTAGTACTAGTAGGTAGGGGCGATGTTTTGCTCGTAATATTACTTATAATAATATTCGACTTTGGGTTATGATGAACAGATTCTGCCAGAATAAGAACGTTTTGGCAGCAAATTTTTGCCGTCAAAAACAGTGCTGAAGCATTAACCTAGTTGGCCTTTCCTTTCTATTGCCATCTATGTGTCTTTTTTTCTATTTTTGTTGTATTATTTTATGTTATTAATACACTTCACTTTTATCATTTGTAATCTGTGTATGCCATATAACAATAAACAAGTTTTCTTTCTTTCTTACTTTCTTTCTTTCCGTGTAAGAGAAGGATCAGAGCTTAATGCACCTCGCTGCTCTGTTGCAGGTTGACCCACATATAAACCCACACAAGAAAGAAATAATTGCATAAATGTTATTAATATTAATAAATTTGGAAAGGATAAATATCAATTCGGGGTTGTTGGAAAAGTTTAGAAAAGAGGAAACATTTGTAGGAAGAGGGATGTTCAGTTTAGGAAGAAGATTGTATATACAGAATGTGTTGTTAGGACAGGCGAAGAAGATGTGGTCGAGCGACCCCTCTTCAAAACCACACTCGCACAGAGAGGGGTCTCTTATTCTGAGTTTATTTAGAAAGACTGGGGTGCAGCAATGCCCTAGATGTTTAACTCCCTGATAATTACTAAAATCTTTGTTATATTTGGCTACAGGTAAAAAAAAATCAAACAATTGTGTTTTTCTTTGCATCAAAAACTAGCTTCCTCCGTAATTTACATAATCTCATACTTGACACTGGCAGAATGTTGCACAACGGACCGTTGCGACACTGAAATGCCATAAATTAAAGAAGAAGAAGAAGAAGTATTCGCAAAACAAATTCCCATCACGAGCGGGAATAGAACCTGGAATCGCCGGTGTTTAAACGAATACACGATACGCGCACCAATACACTAGAGCGATGTTATGAATAACATTTTTAAAATGATTTAAGATCAAATGGATTTTTTTACAATTGAACTTCAATAATTTTTCGATTTCACGGTACATTTCGTCCTCGAGTCTAACTCGTTATAGCTGGCTTTTCTTTTAATTGAACAAAACTAATTCGTTATACAATACAGTAAGTAATAAAGAAGATGACAAAAAAAAAACATTTTGTACAATTTCGTTCCTTTTTGATACAATTTCCAAGTAATTTTGTATAAAATTGTATTAAAAATTAATGAAATATGCTATTAAATGAATAGCTTTTGCGTTGCGTGATATTTCTGACAGTTCAAACACCCAGGTAGATTAAGTGCTCTACACACTAAGCGCGGCCTCAAATTCAACAAGAATTTATTTTTGCATTAGTTTATTACATAATTATGTACAGGCACGTGTAAGTCTCATTATTATCATAGACAACTTTAGTGATTATTACTTGTTTTAGGGAATATTATTTTCTAATCTATAGTGGAGCCGCATGTATTGAGCTATGACATTTCTCCTACATGGAGGAAGAATCCCAGCAGTAGGATATTACTGACTGAATCTATCAATTAATAATTATGTATATTATAATACATAAGTCGCCATTAACACAGTAGTACAAAAATATTCTTAAGTGTTAAAATTTACAAAATGACTAATAATTACGCTAGTGAGGTTCTGTCAGACTTTTATTTTTCCAAAGTGACAAAGATGTAGCCACTGCTTCGCTATATATTTATAAAAAGTGGGTAGATTATTAATACACAACAATTAATATTTATATCACTGCGCCAATTTTATAAGGTTTGTCATGATGTCTCATAAAGGTTTAAGACCTAAAATTAACAATTTCTAAAAAATTAACTTAGTACGTACATAAGTATCTGCTATTGCGGTTACCACACCGCATTCCGTATCAACTGCTCTTTATTTATTTTTTTGTTTGTCATACAATAATATGAAACCTTCTTTTTCCCGTAAGTACATACGGTCACATTGATTGATATACAGTTTTCTAAGTCTCTAGGTAATATTTTCCATTTCATAACTTTATAGGTAGGGATCCCTAGTACATTTTTTTAACCTGATCAGTATCAAGCTAATTTTCCGTGAGTAGCTTCATTTTGATGAGACGAACAAAAAGTTTCTCTTCTAAAACTCTCGATTGTGGTAGATAATAGAGTTAGCAGGAGGTAGAGCAGCAGTGAGCGTAGGACCGGGATAACGTACCACGCAATTTGGAGGACAATATTACCATCAAATTATATAAATACTAGCCGACCCGTGCCCACTTTGTTGGGCGTTATAATCCATTTCACATAAGAAGGGTACGGTGAAATTTGATGTGTTCCAATACACTCTCACTATTTTCAGCAAATCAGATAAATATAAATGTTTTAAAATCACCAATTAATTTCTAAGGCAAATAATAATGCTTGATTAGATTGAATTGTTGACACGGCACGTCAGAGGGCGCAGGTTCAAATCCTGCTGATTTAAAATCTTTATATATTTTTATGTTTTTCCTTTTATCTTGTCACTCCTGAATAGTGTAGCTTTCTGTTAGCGAAAGAATTTTCATGATCAGATCAGTATTTGCGAAGATTACCCCGTATATACAAACAAAGTTATAAACTTTACCTCTTTATAATATTAGTATAGATTAAGTAACTAAAAGAAAAAAAAATCAGCTGGTTAGTAATATTTTTTGATGACCTTTCGAGGTCATCAACTTGATGACCTCGTAAGGTCATCAAAAATTGATTTTTTTTCTGATTTTTTTTCTTTTATTTAGTACGTTATCCCGGTCCTACGCTCACTGCTGCTCTACCTCCTGCTAACTCTATTATCTACCACAATCGAGAGTTTTCGAAGAGGAACTTTTTGTTCGTCTCATCAAAATGAAGCTACTCACGGAAAATTAGCTTGATACTGATCAGGTTAAAAAAATGTACTAGGGATCCCTACCTATTATTTAAAAGTCCATCAGAAGTTTTTGTTCGTGCAGGGAATCGTCTCCTTCCATTACACTGACAGAAATTCTCAACCTATTGTGACGTGTTTAAATTCATATTATGTTCTAATGTTCATCTATGTGCACATCGTCCACTGTCACTCCAACTTTTCGTAGCATTGAGATGAAATCGGCTTTTCTAAAATAGTTATTCATAACGAGTATTTAATTCAAAGAAAATTGCTTTTTACATCATTCGATTTTAATCAATATCTTAGAAGTTATCGCAGTTTTAAAATGACATCGCAGCAAAAGTATTATAAAGTTGAAAAGTTTGTTTGTTTGTTTAAACGCGCTAATTTAAAAAACGACTGGTTGGATTAAAAAAAATAATAATATTGTGTTTAATAGCCCATTTAACGAGGAAGGCTATGAGCTATTTTTTACTTAAATTAACGCGCGTGAAACCGCCGGGGCACAGCTAGTTTAAATTATAAATTCGCTTGAGTTCTGTATCACATTCCTGAATGTTGAAATGATGAATGAACAAAGATATTTAATAGCGTGATTAGGAGTAATCAATCCTAGAGAGAGCGCGTGCAAGAGATTTTATGAAATACTAGGCTTTTATATACCTGATATTAACGACTACAATTAACTATCGTGCGTTATGGAGTGATATGTCATTTGTATTAGTAACATTTTTACATTTGTAATACATACACCATACATAATGTTGATGTGTTAAAACTTCTGATTTAGATAACTGACGATATAAAGATACGTTAATTTTTTTTAGAGTACCTATAACAATAATAGTCCGGGATCCCTAGTACATTTTTTTCACTTGACTACTATGAAGCTGATTTTCCGGGAGTAGCTTCATTTTGATTAGACGAACAAAAATTTCCTCTACGAAAACTCTCGTCAAGGTCATCAAAAATTATTACTAACCAGCTGTTTTTTTTTCTTTTAGTTAATATTTATATGATTAAATAGTAATATTGTCCTACAAATTGCGTGGCACGTTATCCCGGTCCTACGTTCACTGCTGCTCTATCTCCTACTAACTCTATTACCTACCACAATCGAGAGTTTTCGTAGGGGAAATTTTTGTTCGTCTCATCAAAATGAAGTTACTCCCGGAAAATTAGCTTGATAGTAATCAAGTGAAAAAAATATGCTAGGGATCCCAGACTATAAATATAATAATAATAAACTCAGTCTCAGGGTGGGGTGAGCGGTGAGCCTATAACTCTGGAACGGGAAATAACGCCACTGAAAACTGAGCCAACGGGCTAATCAATCGACCCAACAAATCTATACTAATATATAAAGCTGATGAGTTTGTTTGTTTGGTTGTTTGTTTGTTTGTTTGAACGCGGTAATTTCTGGAACTACTGGGCCGATTTGAAAAATTCTTTCAGTGTTAGATAGCCCATTTATCGAGGAAGGCTTTAGGCTATGTATCGTCACGCTAAGACCAATAGGAGCGGAGTCCACGCCGACGAAGTCGCGCGCAGAAGCTAGTTTATATTAAATTTCTGTCGACTATTCTTACATGATTCTGAAAAAAACACTTCACGGAATCCAAACATAATTTTAAAAAATATGATATCGCTTTACTAAGAAAATATAATTATTCTACATATTATACGTTTAAAACGTAACATTTAGATGTTAATGAAGAACACGTAGATGAAATCTCAAGGTTTTAAGTTTTTAAGTAGAACTCATTATAACAAGTGCCTCCAAATTTAAATAACTACCAGCTTTATTAATTAACTAGCTGTGCCCGCGACTTCGTCTTAAATATGTATCATATTGAAGAATAATTATTGTATTGTCCATACACATGTTTGCCATGGTCTGGGTGTTTGTGCAGTCCTTGTATGTCTCCCCACCGCGCCTCGAAGAGCACGTTAAGCCGTCGGTCCCGGTTGTAGTCATATACATCTGATAACGATCGTTACTCATAGTAGGGAATATATCCGCCAACCCGCATTGGAGCAGCGTGGTGGATTAAGCTCTGATCGTTCTCCTACATGGGGAAAGAGGCCTATGCCCAGCCAGTGGGACATTACAGGCTGAAGCGATTGAAGAATAAATTGTAACACATTTTCAAATGGAGTATTTAACGTTAAGTGATAAAACGTTTTTAGTATAATAAAGGGAAAAAAGGCAAAAAAAAAAAACTCAATTTCTATTCACAATTTATGAAAGCTTCAGATAACTTTGTTAGGTCCAACGGCTCCCTATTTCACAATTAACCCCAACGTTCTCTAATATTACCTGGCCCTCGTGAAATTATCTCTGTTAGTATAGGAGCTTTGAGTTTGTTAGCCGACCTAAAAAAAGGAAGGGGTTTTTAATTAACAGATGTTTTCATGTATCTGAGTATATTGTAGACTTTCAGGTTGAATATGCTGATATATGTAATTTAAACTATACTAATATATGAAGCTGAAGAGTTTGTTTGTTTGTTTGAACGAGGTAATCTCTGGAACTACTGGGCCGATTTGAAAAATTCTTTCAGTGTTAGATAGCCCATTTATCGAGGAAGGCTATAGGCTATGTATCATCGCGCTAAGACCAATAGGAGCGGAGTCCACGCCGACGAAGTCGCGCGCAGAAGCTAGTAAATAATATGTAGAGAAAGATACGCTTTCTTGATATAATTGTAATCCATTTGTCCACAATTTGTCTGTATCCGTAAAGGCAAAGCTTGTAAGTATCACTGCTGTACAAGCTTCTGCACTTGGAAGACTGGAAGAGAGACTGGAGCTTACACAATACACATATCTACATAAAAAAAGTTCTCCTTTTTGGATTATCTCAAAATATTTTCCTACTTGTATAAATAATATTTTTTTGTTATATACGAGTTAGTTGTGGGTTCTGGGTGACACTTCCCAGAGGCACAGCCCTATGCCACCCACCGCGTCGCAGGTTGCGGATAGCGAAACGGCTTTCAGATATGGAGGCTAGCTGCTTTGGCAGTCGCGGACAATAGGGCGGTCCATCTTGAGGGGTGCTGGGGTAGCTCATGGCCGAGTTATCTCTATAAAGTGGTACGAAACCCTATGAGAGTGGACGACAGTGGCGAGTAAGAGCCGCCACTCTAATCAAAGCTCCGACCCGGGGAGACCAACCTCGTCAACCTTGAACTGGTAGTTGGTCTAGGAGACGCTAGCTCCGAATTAAAACTGCAAACCTGCTGCCTTGTAGAAGAGATGTTGGATCATTAAAGGCTAGGTTGTCATACCGAAATTCTGGCGTGTAGTACCTTGGGGAAGTACTGCACTATGCTCCCAAACTTCGATTATGAAATGAGTGAGCCTAATGAGATTGTTTTGCCCTGCGATCCGGCTAGCACCCGGCGCTCACAGGTATCCGGGCCTGTGAGTGAGAAATTGGTTACCGAAGACTGTGAAGGGGTGGGTACCCAGGCCCCCTCATCAGTTAATACTACTGGTCCTAAAGAAACTAATAAAAAGCTGGTTCAGCAAGCATTCCACCCTAGTCTTTTTCTATCTAAAACTAGGAGTGCGTCCATGAGTCCCGTGGTTGACGCAAATGCGCGAAATATAGACCTTGCTCGTCACTCGGAAGTGCAATCGTTGAACGTGACGAAATTCTCCGAGACAGAGAACAGAGATGCCAATCCTCCCTCATGGCAGCGAGTTCCAATCATAAGAAATCCCAAGAGGAAGAAAATGTCTCCACCATCCCCTGAAAAAATAAGTACCTCAAATAGTTTCAGTGGTCTACCAACCGATCAGATAGAAGAAAACTGCCCTGAACAGGGTGATGCAGCCAAAAAGACTTCCAAGCCACCACCTATTATCCTGTATGGTATAGAAGATGTCAATAAGTTAACTGAACTTCTTGAAAGCGTTGCGGATAAATCAGAGTTCACCTATAAAAATATGAACAAAAACCAACTTCGAATAAGTTGTACTAAGGTGGACACTTTCAAAAAAATGATGGAGGTTATTAGGAAGAATGGTCTTATCGGACACACATTTAATCGTAAAGATAAACGACCATACAGAATTGTCATAAGGAACCTTCACTACACTACTCCCCTATGTGTGATTAAAGAGACCATAGAAGACACAGGTAACACGGTTGTCGGTGAAATAATTAATGCCAAATATGGACCTGAAAAACGACCAACTACCACATTCTTCGTCAATTTGGCACAGGGACCTAATAACAAAGCTGTGAAAAATTTGAAATACATCTACCACCAATCCATCACCATAGAAGATCCACGTAAACGGAATACTGTAGTCCAATGTCAGAGATGCCAACAATATGGACATACCAAAAACTACTGCATGAGGCCGTACCGTTGTGTGAAATGTGCAGAGTCTCATAAAACTTCGGAGTGTCCAAAAAAAGACCGCAACCTGCCGGCTAAGTGTGCTCTGTGTTTTGGTGCTCACCCGGCAAATTATAAAGGCTGTGAGGTCTACAGAGAGATACTTGCTAGGAAAACTGCTAAGCAAACACACCTTAAGACCAGAAACAACATCAACCCGGTAATCGACCAGCCCCCTTCGATACAACCGACACAGGAAGCATCAAGACCAAAACCAGCGAACAATCAGCAACGGACTTATGCGAAGGTGACAAAGTCAAAAATAACAAATGATAAAGAAGATCTACCATCACTCCAAACCTCTAACAGAGCAGTGGAAGACTTACTGTTCAAACAAGAAGAAAAGTTTGATCTTATCCTACAACAAATGAGCACTTTAATCAGTCTCATGACTACACTGGTTTCAAAGCTAGTAAAATGACATCTCTCAAGATAGTGGCCTGGAACTTAGATGGGCTATCACCTAAAAAGCATGAAGTTGAAGTCCTCTTAAATACGCATAATGTCGACGTTCTATTGGTTTCGGAGACACACTTTACGGCCGCTAGCAGTGTTAACATCCAAAACTATAATATCTATACTGCCAACCATCCGGACGGAACCGCACATGCGGGTGCTGCAGTCATAGTGAGATCTAGCATTAAACATCATGAGCTACCACAATTCAGAAAACCTCATATACAAGCGGCTAGCATCGCCGTAGAGGATCGAAACGGCATGTTCAACGTTTCTGCAATATACTGTCCTCCGAAACACGGAATAACCGTGGAGCAGTATGACGAGTTATTTGACTCATTGGGATCGCGATTTATTGTCGGAGGGGACTGGAATGCGAAGAATATCCATTGGGGTTCTAGACTTACTAATACTAGAGGTCGACAACTTAAGAAAAGTATAGACAAAAACCATCTGGATACAATTTCAACATCGGAGCCCACCAACTGGCCCAGTGATCAGAATAGACTACCAGATGTTATAGACTTTTTTGTGGTAAAGGGTCTGTCTCGACTTTTCTACGATGTCTACACATGCCTGGATGCTGAATCGAACCACGTGCCAGTCGTACTGATAATTGGTACCACAGTCGTTACCATAAAGAAATCAGTCAAACTATACAATAGCCGTACGGACTGGACCTCATTTCGAGAACTAGTGGATCGTAAGCTAGACCCAAGAGTTGCTCTGAAAACAGAAAATGATGTTGATATAGCTACAAAAATACTCACGACAACTATCCAGGAATGTTGTTGGGTTTGTACGCCGGAAGTTACTGAACATCCATTTCAATGTAAAATCTACTCAGAAGAAGTAAAGGCAAAAATAAAGGAGAAAAGGAGGCTACGGCGTGTATGGCATACTAGCAGACACACAAGTGATAAAAGAGCCCTCAATAGAGCAGGCAGAGAGTTGAAAGTTCTAATAGCGGAGGCCAATGATTTAACTGTGCAAACACATATAGAAAATCTCACAGCTACTAATTATTCGCTGTGGAGAGCTTGTAAAAACTTTAATAGACCATTGCACCATAGGCCTCCTCTACGGAAGCAAGACGGAAGCTGGGCTAGGACCGCGCAAAGCAAAGCTGAAACGTTCGCAAAACATCTAAGCGAAGTGTTTAAGCCGAATAACGGGGGACCTGATGCAGATGAGTCGGACATTGATTCTATTCTCAGCCAGGATTTCCAACTTGATCACCATCTAAAGTTGGTTACACCGGGAGAGATTGCCCGGCAAATCAAATGTCTAGCGAACAACAAGGCTCCAGGTTACGACCTCATTGATAAGAGAGTCCTTGAAGAACTACCACGTAAAGGAATAGTCTACCTCACCATGCTGTTTAACGCCATCATGAGAGTGGGACACTTCCCAGAACTCTGGAAAGTCTCCCTGGTTACAATGATACACAAACCTGGCAAACCGCCACATGAAGTCGCTTCCTACAGGCCTATTAGTTTATTGCCAACTATGTCAAAGCTCTTTGAGAAATGTTTTCTACAGAGACTTAGCAAGGTCCTATTGCAAAATCGTATCGTTCCTAACCACCAGTTCGGATTTCGGAAAGAACACTCAACCGTAGAACAGGTCCATAGAGTTTGTAGAAAAATAAGATCCTCATTTGAGAAGAGGGAATACTGTGCGGCCGTATTCTTAGATATTCAACAGGCCTTTGATAGAGTTTGGCACAAGGGGCTGCTTTGCAAAATAAAATCTTTGTTGCCCCACCCCTTCTTTGGAGTACTGAAATCATACATTTCAGATAGGATATTTCAGGTGAGAGAGAACGATGCCACATCCAAATTCTACGAAATATCTGCAGGCGTACCACAAGGCTCCGTCCTGGGACCAGTTTTGTACACGATATACACGTCGGATTTACCACAGCGACCAGACGTTACTGTCGCAACCTTCGCGGACGATACAGCTATATTAGCGTCGAGTGAAAGTCCGATCGAGGCGTCATCTATACTCCAGAACTCTCTTAAAGAGATGGAAGAATGGTTAGCCAGATGGAGAATGTCTGCTAGTGTTACCAAATCCATACAGGTTACATTCACGCTTCGCAGGGAGAACTGTCCACCGGTCACCCTGAATGGCACACAGCTCCCACACCGTGACGATGCCAGGTATCTAGGAATGCATCTTGACCGAAGGCTCACCTGGAAGAAACACATACTAACAAAAAGGGATGCAATCAACCTAAAGTTTAAGGATCTCCATTGGCTTTTGGGTCGAAACTCAAAGTTGAGCATTGACAACAAGCTGCTCATCTACAAAACTGTTCTAAAGCCGATTATGACCTACGGCATACAATTGTGGGGAGTAGCGAGTGCCTCTAACTTGATGGTACTACAAAGAGTGCAAAATAGCATACTACGGCAGATGTCGAACGCGCCATGGTTCCTCAAAACCTCAGAACTCCATGAACTGCTCCACATTCCAACCATCAAGGAGGAAGTAGCTTTCTCTTGTCTTAGATACAAAACACGACTGCAGAAACACCCAAATCTACTTGCGGGTCAGCTGACGATACCTGAAAGTAATCGCCGTCTGAAAAAGCGACGGGACATATTTGACGACGAAGACGGCCGGTCAACCTGATTGGCTGTAACACACTAAAGGGCTGAACTTCGATGGAAGTTGCACCCTACACAAGATGGACCGACACCGCATCTGCTCATGGCCTACCAGCCGATTGCACGATTACAAACAGAAAAAAAAAAAAAATATACGAGTTAGTTGGTATATAACATTTTCATAAAGCTAATTAAAAAATATCGAAATCTCCTATATCTACTTTTCCAAAATAACCTCTATTATAAAACCATCTCAAATTTAACTTTAATATATCCAACTTTACATTTTCTATTGAAAAAATAAACTCTAAAACGACGTCTTAAGTTACAACTTAGTCTGATAGTAATTTGGCGGTAAGTACGTTTTGCAACTGCACTTGCACTCAATAAATGCATAATGCATTTTGCAAAATTGCGCTAATATTCGCTTGGAAGATAGTAAAAGATCGTTAAAATGGAATTCTCTTGAACATTTTCAGTTAATTTACTTTAACTTGATTAAGTCTGAAATTGAAACTTGGAGACTTAATTAAAGCTCATCCATTTGTTTCTGAATAAACAGTGCAAAGGTTTTGGAAAGTCTTAATTATATTATATTACTTATATATTAATAAATCATTATGACTAGCCAATTACCCCAGTTTGCTGTTACCCCGCTTTATGCTCCAGGGTGCTTTATGCTGCTGTGTGGTTACGGCACTAAAATATAGCCATCCTTTTTCTTCCCGTGGGTGTCGTAAGAGGCGACTAAGGGATAACAAAGTTCCACTACCACCTTGGAACTTATAAAGCTGACCGATGGCGGTATAACCATCCAATTGCTAGCTTTGAAATACACAGGTCGAAGACGGGCAGCAGCGTCTTCGGTGCGACAAAGCCAGCCCTGCGGTCACTAACCCGCCTCCCCAGCGTGGTGACTAATTGACTATGTAAAAAAGTATCATATATTAGTATTAAGTCAGCTACTAAAATATACACATTAAATTATCTTTTTAAGGAATAGTGGATCGTCTGTGTAGTATGTTAAATATGTTTCCTCTGTTTATTTATTTGACGACACTGACGCCGCTATACTGTTGCGCTGGCTGTCACGGGTTCGATCAGCCCCTGTAGACAAGTTTAATATATAGGTATAGTATATAAAGTGGCATTAAAGCTAAATGAATAGAATAGAATACTCCATGTATGGGAATGACACTAGCTTTCGATATATATTGAATTGAATAATATTATAAAACAAAGTCTCTTCCCGCTGTCTGTCTGTATATAAGCTTAGATCTTTAAAACTACGCTATGGATTTTGATGCGGTTTTCTTTAGTAAATAGAGTGATTCCAGAGGAAGGTTTATATATAATTATATAATACATGCCTAATATAGTAGAGGAACACTGATAGTTTTAAAGTTTTCTAATGTGATGTCGTAAATAAACACATTTTTTGCGCTTAGATTGCAAATACTTATTTTATATTTTATATTTAGTATCAGCATTACACCTATGCGAAGCCGGAGCGGGTCGCTAGTATTGAATAAGCTAGTGTCATTCCCATACATTGAGAATTCTATTATATTCTATTCGTTTAGCTTTCATGCCGCTTGTCTACAGGGGCAGATCTTTTTTGTGGTTTATCTATACTAACAAATGGAGAGTCGGTTATTTTGTTCGGTTATTCTACAAAAACTACTGAACAGATCGGAATAATACTTATACCATGAGATGCAGCATGTTTCGGAGAAGGTTTTAGTGTATAATAATTATGTTGGTGATTACTTATCGTGTAAAAAAATATGGACCAAAGATATGGACGGACAATAGTCGCTAGTATTAAATATTTGAATATGTATATAATTTAAATATAGAATATGCCTTTCGACTCTTAAATCCTCCTCAAAACGCTACTCGATGATGTTTTGTTCCCGTGTACAATAATTGCCACACAAAAAAAGTTAAGGCAGTTTAACCAATTTATACAATATTTAACATAATTAAGTCGAAAAAATAAAATATAAATACAAACTTTTTAATATCTGTAACATAAAATAAATAAATAAATATCTTTTCACATACTTACATACACGATCGTCTGTTCCTAAAGTAGGCAACTTAATGCTTGTGCTGTAATTAACAGCTGACTGCTGTAGGTAAATATTTAGTTTTGATAAATATACATAGAAATAATACGTATAGAAATATATAAATACATATATTACACCCATACTAAGGCAGGAATCGAACCCGCAACCCGCAGAATAGAAAGCAGGACCACTACAAACTGCGCCAACGGGCTAGTCAATAAAAACCTGAAGAATAACAATGTAATATATTGATTTTACTTTTTTTTTATGTCTCAATCACGTCTAAAGTGTTAAAATATTCAGCCTCATTACAGCAAAGTTACACTAAAGCTATGAAAATAAAGTCACTCCAAGAGAAAATATTTAAAAATTTATAGATGTTCATAACAAATAACTACAAAACTCATGTAATGTCACGGGGTAAGGTCACATGAGTGAATTTTTTATGAAGTGAGTGATTAACCTATAAGATGAAAAATAGCTGTTTGTCCGTCCGAGTGACGTTAAAAAATTATACAGGAAGTTTTCTTGTATTACGAAAAATTGTTGCAGATTTTTTCTTAATTTTTTTTTTAAGAGATTGACTAAAAAGTTTAATTTGGTGTTAAAAAGCTCGTCAAGTAATCTGAATTTAACACATTATTTTTCTGTTGTTTCGTCTATTTGTTATACTGTTCTAGATGTTACCTACAGGCTACAACACATTTTCTATATTAATATATATTTTTTTATCTTTATTTATCTCTTCATTTTTTATTAACCGACTTCCAAAAAAGGAGGAGGTTCTCAATTCGACACGACGACGACGTATGTTTTTTTTTTTATGTATGTTAGCTCATGTAGTAGAGTTACAGAGTACAGAGTTTTAGTATTAGATATAACTCTACTACATGTAGTAGAGTTATATCTAATAATGCGTATTTATGTGACTACTTTTTCGTCGACCTACGTTATATTATACCGCATAACTTTTTACTCGGTGTACCGATTTCGATGATTCTTACTTTAATCGAATGCTAATACTTGTCTTGTAGTCTTGTTTAAATTAGATTGAAAACTGATTACAAATTTTTGAGTAATCTTTAATAGCGCGTATTTACTTGACTATTTTTTCGTCTTATTACGTTGTATTACTTGTCGATGTAATTGAAGTCGGTTTTTTTCGTTTGCGAGCAAACACAATTATTATCTCATAAATAAAAATAACCGACAGATAAAATATTTTGCTACATTTCCTTTTTTCCAGCAACCATCATATATTTATCTGATAGATCATCCTAATCGTAATCTATTAATCTAGCAGTTGTATGTTATATGTTGAACTGAAACAAGCCCTACCCTAAGTAATAACACGTAACATTTAGCATTAAAAGTAATCAGAAGCAAGTCACAAGTCATGACAAGTCGTAAAAGACACTGTATGGGTAAGTTGTCACTCTTTTTATATTCCAAGTTAATTACGTACCCTGAAACGAGCAACTTAAGTAATTAAACTAATAATATATGAGACAAAGTGCCAAATTACAAAAATAATGTAAAGAAATATACCTCTTAATACATAAGACATAAGAGTTAAAATTGCTTCCAAATAAAGTCATACGTGTAATCGAATTTACTCCGAAGCATAAGTGAAGAAAATATTTCATTCATAATCTGAAATACGTTTGTCTCTTTCGATCCTATTGATAAATTATATTTCGACAATGAAAGAGAGAGGGATGCAAGCAGGATGACAGGGCGGGAAAGCGCTTCTTGAAATATGGTGATGTCAAAGATTATGAAATAAAAATATGTGTCTCATCTAATATACATAGCAAGAAAACGAAAATATCGTTCATTTCTTATTTCCTTTAATGTAATGTCTTAAATGAATGTAAATAGTTTAATAGTGAAAATAATTACTCACAATTATTTTTCGGTAGACGACGCGTTGTCACAACGGTTACAGCCCTGGGTTGTGGCTGTTGCGCTATTGGTTGCGGGTTCGATCCCCGCACATGACAAACATTTGTATTGACCATACAGATGTTTACCGTGGTCTGGGTGTTTGTGCGGTCCTTGTGGGGTCTCCCCATCGTGCCTCGGAGAGCACGTTAAGCCGTCGACCCCGGTCGTTATCATGTACACCCGAGTCACCTGATAGCGATCGTACTTATAATATCCGCCAATCCGCATTGGAGCAGCGTCGTGGATTAAGCTCAGATCCTTCTCCTACGTGGAGAAAAAGGCCTATGCCCAGCAGTGGGATGCTCAAGCGAATCGAATCGATTTTTTTGTTTTCGTTTTATATAAATTACTAGTTTTGTTACTTGACTGAGATAAGCATTGAAAAATCCGAAATCAACTTTGATTTCATATTTTTTTAGAATAAAGATAAAAAAGATAAGAAGAAAATTTGCACTACTTTAATATATTAGTCATTAGAATTTGAGTTCTGACATATATATCATAATGACATTTCACATTTGTCAGACGGCACGAACAAAAACCAACCGTTTTAATTGTTTAATCTTTGACACATATATTTATCCCTTTCACACTCAGCTGTGTCAATATATATCTATCTCTATCATTACTCGCTTGTACATTGTGTTCCTAAGTGTAACGCGCCATTTCACCCCAACCCCGTGGTAGTGGGGTAACTGTTAACAGGTAAAGGTACAGAATTCAGTGTAGCTTCAAACGTTGAGGCGTTTAGACGTGCGCGCGGGAGCGTCGATATATTGTTGATTTGAATGTTTTTTAGAAAAAATTCCGATTAATTCCATCGTTAACAAGTAACAAACGTATCGGTAAGTATTATTTTTTTTATTACTCATTAGGGAAATATATATTTTTTTTCTTTCTACGATAGAACCTTTGTTAAATTTTTAACAAAGGATTTTCATCTGTTGCGCGCTTTGTAATCAACAAGTTGGAAGTTTTCAACCCTTTTTTGTATTAAATTTATACAAAAATAATCCTTTATAGTGCTGTACCATGCAATACCAATATTTAATAAAGTATATTAACTTTGTGACGCTTCAAAAAACAATGACCTCATATTCACACATTTTATAAAAAAAAAAAAAAAGATATATGTAAGGTTATTTGTGCTATAAAGCCTTAATAAATATGAATATATGGAAAGTTGGGCCGAAACCTTATTTAATCTCCGATGACAGATTTAGTGGAAACTCGTGGAAACTCGAAAAGTAATAATGGCGTGGCTGATATATTTAAGAAGTTTTTTTTATATATAATGTTACTATTACTGAAAAAAAACTGTTACTTCTTTTTTATCGGTTTATTTGAAAAAGTCTTTGTAAAATGTACAAATATTGCTAAGTGTGTGCATTTCATGTCTTTTCATATTTAAAAAAATTTTAAAAAAAATTCAAAATTAATACACTGAAAACTTTCACACCTATAACAAAACAAAATAAGTTTACCATTATCTAATATTACGTGACGTACATAGAATATAAAAATTATTCTATGTACGTCAGTAGGTACTAGGTATACATTTTTTAAAAATTATTATTATTGTTTGGCACGAACTTGGGGAGGCTTGGGTCCAACAGTGGACTGCGATAAGCTAAAGTAAGAGAAATTACGAATTAAATTTCATATTATTACTAACAAGAAATCTAGTTACACCTTTAAAATATTTTGAATACTAATTGAAAGGTACCTTTATACCTTTGACAAAGCAATAAAAAGGGTTTATTACCTTATTCAACAAAATTGTGTATCATCGTAACAAGACAGCTCGTAATGGAGACGGGAGGGTAGAAACATAAAAAGCCCCTTAGAATTATGACTTTGTTAACATTTTCCGACCGTTTTTGGTGTAGTTGTGCTAGAATTAGTCTTTACTTACGGGAAGCAACTTAATGCTTGTGTTATAATTAAAAGCCGACTGTTAATTTATGTATTTTTTTTTATTAATATACATAGAATAATATCTATACAAATACAAATGTCACTCCCAGACTCGGGTGGGAATCGAACCCTCGGAGCATAAAGTAGTAGTCAATTATTTGCATTTGTACAAATATAATTATGCCCATATTGGTCTCTCCATTTTGCTTTAGAAATTACGCAAAGTCGTACATCTCGGTTGTTATAATTGATATAAAATAATAATCGCTACTCATGGTTGGGGAATTTTTCGTTTACCCGCTTCGTATCAGCGTTACTACTCCCACACTTAGTCATAATTTATTCAATGGGATCTCATTGTTGAAATCATATTTCGAATTGATGATTTATTTCTATGAGTCGTAGCTTGATATTATATTTTTAAAATAATCGTTATTTTTAACTAAAATGTCATTCAATGCGATTGCGTAGTGGCTACAATCCAGCTAACGCGTTATCGGTCGCAGGTTTGGTCCCTACACACAGACACAGTCAGTCAGTCAGTCACAGATTTTTCTGAAGTCCCGACGCAATAAACAAATTTAATTAGAATCCGTTAAGTGTGAGGCGTGTATATATTTATTTTGGTGTTTATTTAATTTAAGAAAAATTGTTGATGAAAAAAAAAAACATTAGAACAATAGTCTGTTAGACCTAGTGCCTAATGGAATATACTGTGTAACAGTTATTGGGCGAACAATAAATTAATTTAAATTTTTTTAATTAATTGTTCGAATTGGATCAGAAGGTACAATTTAAGATTAACTTTTTCAAACAATGTTGGTTACAAACGTAAATTATTAAATAAAACTTTTCTTTAGCGACCTTTGGGACGAAGTCGTTTTTCATTGTAATTATACTTTTAATTGAGAGGACGTTATAAAAAATTTCATGAAATATAAAAAATTATAAGCCTAAGAAACGAACGAAAAAAACTGGCAAATGTCCCAATATAAGGCAACTTTTCTTTAAAGAAAATACCATACCGCTCCTTCCATTATGAGTACAAACACCGCTTTGGTATGGTGCAGTTGTGCCTGTCCCGGTTGCGGGTTCGATTTCCGCTCGGTATGGATATTTTTTTTGTAGAAATATTTATTTCTCCTCTGAGTGTGTTCCCGTGGGCACAGATTAGTAAATAGTACTACATACCGCGGGTCTCGCCACCGTGAATTTAAAAGCATGTAAAGTTATCGGTCCCGTTCATTATCATATACACATTCTCATAATAAGGAATGTAGCTGATAATAGAGTGTATACTCTAACTACCCAGTGCAGCTGCGTTGTAGATTAAGCTCCGGCCCTTCCACCAACACGGAAAAAGAAGCCTTTGCCCAATAGAGGGAGGTAGTTTTTGAATCAATCGAAACCACTATGTGTTAGTAGATAAAGTCTCCACCAGTCCAAATCTTTATCAGTTTTATATAATATCAACTGTGGCCATAGACGTGCTCATTGAGACAGATTAATTAAATATTGCGAAAGACGATATGAGAAGATCGCATCCAAATAATACTACACTCAAATAGTGTAGTAGTAACTCCTAGTGATGTTAGACCTACCTAAGTTCTACCTAGGAATGTAGAGTCGGTTAAACTCTAGCAACGCTTATGGTATTACAGGTGCTTATAGGGCACAGTATCCGCCTACCACCAGGCGAAACGTAAGCCTGTTTGCCATTTTCTTCATTTGATATTTTATTTCTCTACAAAGAACGAATGGGTAAATTAGGAACTAAGAGTAACTATGAGGTATTAATATGAACTAGGACAACATGATTTACATAAAGCGCATTAGAGGGTAGTGAAGCGTCTGGGTAAGAGAAAGAAATAGGGAGAGAGAGAGGGGCAAACAAAAACAGACTAAAATACAGAAACAGACAAAAATTCAACCAAACAAAATCCACTCCGAACGACTGTATCGATATTACCCCGGAATATCATACATATACATATTAGAGATTGCAAACCGGGCCCGGCCAGGCCCGGTGCCCTTTTAGACACCCACCGGGCCCGGCCATTCTTACCGAGCCCGGTCACCGGACCCGGTACGTAAACCGCGACTATACAAGTTTGGTTTTTTGCAGTTACAGTACACCTATCATATAAGATTTCGCTATTTAGTTAATTAGTAATAGTAACACTCACTAATCTAAACTCTTAATAGCCAAAGTTTAAGAAAAAACATACTTTACTTTTAGCAAACAAGAATTTGTTTTTTTTATAACAATGAACAAAGCTACCAAAGTTTATCTATCTATCTAATCTAACTCTTTATGACACGTTTAGTACCTTAAGCTGCGTTATTAGTTTATTATTAACCGACGTCCAAAAAGGAGGAGGTTCTCAATTTGATTGAATTTTTTTAAATGTATGTTAGATCAGAACTTTTGACTTGGTGGACCGATTTCGATGAACTTTATTTTAACTGAAAGGTGTTGCGTGTCATGTGGTCCCATTTAAATTTAATTAAAATCTGACAAGTACTTAGAGTTATCTAATAATGCGTATTTACTTGACTACTTTTTCGTCGACCGTATATCGTATCGTTATATCGTATCTCGTATTAAACCGCATAACTTTTCACTGAGTTTATCTATTTTCATGATTCTTACTTTAATCGAAGGCCAATACTTGTCATGTAGCCTTGTTTAAATTTGATCGAGTTCTGATCACTACTTTTTCAGTAATCTTTGTTAGCACGTATTTATTTGACTATATTTTCGTCTTATTACGTTGTATTACCTGACGATGTAATTGAAGTCGGTTTTTTTTTGTTTGCGAGCACACACAATTATTTAAATAGTATGTTTTCAAATAGACACTATAAGGAGTAAAGAGAAAAACCTGCTTATTTAAACTTATTAAAATGAATAATTACTAATACTAATGTTACTTTTCCGTCCTTAAGTAAAAGTAATGAATTCTGTATTAAGTGCGATTTTGAGACTTGAGTGAGGCTGATTATTGTGATAATTGTTCATAAGCCAGTTTGAAATAAATGTTAACCTTGAATCATTGTGTTTTTTCATTCATATAGAGAAAATTTTCATAAAATACTTAGGTTTCATCGCTAACATATAACCCGGCCGGGCCCGGCCGCGTTGAAAAACATACCGGGTTGCAATCTCTAATACATATATTTATGCTCATATTTTAATATATTCTTGTAAATTACCCTTTACCCATTACAATAGTGATAAACGGCCTCGAGTTAAATTCGTAATTTTTTTATTACAATCATAAATTTCACACGCTTTATTGAAATGTTTGTAAAAGAAAATAATCTTTAAAACGGATGTATGTTTTTAACCGACTCCAAAAGAGGAGGAGGTATGTATTTTTTATGTATGTTCACGGATAACTTCGTCGTTTAGTATGTGTTATTTGAAGGAAAAAAACACCGGAAAAAGGGATCTACTAAAGTTTTTATCTGAATGTTTTATGTTCAAACCTTGACAGTTCATAGCTCTATTACTTGCTTCTCTCTAAGACTTCTTCTCTCTATGTTGCCTCCGTTCTAAATATATTGAAAGTATTTTGTATGATATCATCAAAGAAGTCGTGATCACATTTTAAAGCGACATTTGAGCAGTTTATTAAAAAAGATTAATTCCGAACCATTGAACTTTAAAGGTTAGCTGATATTGAAAATGTCACGAGATTTAAGTGTCAACTTATACCGAGTACTAGCTGCTGCCCGCGACGTCGTCTGCGTGCGTTCACTGCTCGTTCCCCGTAGGTGATAGCGTGATAATATGTAGCCTATGTTCTGACCCGACTTCTTAATAATATTCGTGCCGAATTTGAAGTAAATCCATGCAGTACTTTTTGAGTTTATCCCGGACATACATTGACTTTCCTATCATTTTATTATATGTATAGATATAAACATATAATAAGTTTAGGACATTTAGGTTATGTTTATTTGAATGGTCGAATTCACCTGAGTTACTAATAATTACGTAAGTTTTTTTTAATATTTATACGAAAAAATAATACTTACAGTACTTTTATTTAGGAAAGCAACTTTTATTTGTTTTATTTAATCATTTAAATTTTATTACACAAAACATTGACGATGTGACAACGGTCACATGACTGGTTTGTGGCTGTCGCGCTGACAGTTGCGGGTTCGATCCCCGCACATGACAAACATTTGCATTGGCCATACAGTTGTTTGCCGTGGTCTGGCTGTTTGTGCAGTCCTTGTGGGTATCCCCACCGTGCCTCGGAGAGCACGTTAACGCGTCGGTCCCGGTTGTTATCATGTACACCTGATAGCGATTGTTACTCATAGTAGGGAATATATCTGCCAACCTGCATTGGAGCAGCGTGGTGGACTAAGATCTGATCCTTCTCCTACATGGGGAAAGAGGCCTATGCCCAGCAGTGGGATATTATATTCTGAAGCGTAATTTGGATTAATGGCTATCAGTAGAATCAATCAATGCAATCACGTAGAAGTCGTTTGTCGATAATCTCTCCGAGGCTCTCGAATACTCTCCGAGGCACAGTGGGGAGACCCACAAGGACTGCAAAAACACCCAGACCACTGCAAACATCTGTTTGGCCAATACAAATTTTGGTCATTAATCTAAATTAATTAATAGAAAAAAATAGAATTATACAAAAGAGTATTTTCAGGATAAAGTTTTTATCATGAAATAATATTTAAAAAGAGAACTATATAAAACAGAATTTCGCAGAAAAAATTTTATTTCTATCCGAAAAAGCTTTCATTACATCTTTTTGTAATAGTATCCTAACGACGTATTGAGTTACACAAATGATTCTACATTAATGTTAAACCTTTAAGTATAGAAAAAATGACGACATTCTCTGAAAAAGTTATTTTTAAACGCGTTTTGTCATTGTCAAAGGAGTCCTGGTTTCATCTCGTTACCCGCTTCGCTTCTTGACGTATTACGCCGCCGCCCGCACCGTAGAAATTGTTGCCTGAGACTTTTTTTTTGTTTTAAAGCTTGATTTATAATATCGTATTATTCTTAGGTTATTTCAAAAGGCTTTTTTAATGTTAGACTGGAAGATTTTTTTATATTCTTTCTTTCCATGATTTGATATCGAGTTTTTAGAGAAAAGTTTTTAATTAATCTGCCATTTTTTTAATCTATCTGAATAATAGCAATCGTTCTGGTGTATTGGTGCGTGTAGTCGCCAAAAGCACCGATGGTTTACGGGTTCGATTCCCGCTCGGGATGGATATTATATGTATACAAATATTTCTTTCCGGTTTGGATGTCCCCACCGTGCCTCGGAGAGCACGTCAAGCTATCGGTTGTTACCTGATAGCGATCGTTACTTATAGTTGGGAACATATCCGCCAAACGGCATTGAAAAAGCGTGGTGGATTAAGCTCCGATCCTTCTCCTAGGTAGAGAAAGAAGCCTATGCCCAGCAGTGGGATGCTACAGGCTGGATTGTGAATAAATTATAATAATTAAAAAAGAGTTTTTCTAAATTATGAACTCTTTGATTTTTTTTATTTATAAAATAAAGTAAATGTAACTCAATGTTAGCTACGTGTTAAATTTGTGAAAATAGAATCCACCCATAATAGTGACAATATTCGTGGCTAGCGTAGCCAGATGTCGTCTCAGTACTGTGTACTTTTTACATTACACTATTATACACTGTAGGTTTTAAATTTTACCTTAAGAAATTACAAAGTTATTTAAATTTTGATATATACATATATTTTTACGTACACATGAGCAAAAGCACTTAATTTAACTTAAAGTTTGTTTAAATATTAGTATTCATGCTAAGACTGAGTGTTTGAACTCGCTTTGTTCATATTCATCTCGACAATGTTCTTATTGTCAACATAGACAAAGCGTAAAGAACATATAATTTAAAAGTTATGAAGAACTAGCTTCTGCGCGCGACTTCGTCGGCGTGGACTCCGCTCCTATTGGTCTTAGCGTAATGATATATAGCCTATAGCCTTCCTCGATAAATGGGCTATCTAACACTGAAAGAATTTTTTAAATCGGACCAGTAGATCCTGAGATTAGCGCGTTCAAACAAACAAACAAACAATCAAACAAACAAACTCTTCAGCTTTATTATATTATAGTATAGATTATTGTACACGTTGGCTGCTATGCATAAATGATAATACAAAACTTGATAGAATATAATACAACAAAAAAAATCCAATTTGATAATGACATTGTTTCCGACTGCGCGAATTAAACGTTTCCTTTCTGGGTCATGGTATTCGCATTTATAATAAAATCCCACAATAAATTTTGGAATTTAGCAACATAAAATTAAAGTGTTTATTAAAAAGAAATTAATAGATAAAGCGTATTATTCGGTGTAGGATTACTTAGATGATAAATTAAAAGTAAAAAACCTTTTTAAAGAAATAATTAAAAAACCAACTTCAATTACATCGACAAGTAATACAACGTAATAAAACAAAAAAAAGGTGTGTGTGCGATTCACACACGATAGAAGTGAAACTTCCACTACAATGAGCGTAACACTACAATGAGCGTAACGCTACAATTAGCGTAACGCTACAAATAGCGTAATGCTACAATGAGCGTAACGCTACAGTTAGCGTAACGCTACAAATAGCGTACCGCTACAAATAGCGTAACGCTACAATGAGTGTAACGCTAGAATGAGTATAACGCTACAATGAGTGTAACGCTACAATGAGCGTAACGCTACAATGCGTGTAACACTACAATTAGCGTAACGCTACAATGCGTGTAACGCTACAATAAGCGTAACGCTACAATTAGCGTAACGCTACAAATAGCGTAATGCTACAATGAGCGTAACACTACAAATAGCTTAACACTACAAACAGCGTAACGCTGCAAATTTCGTAACGCTACAATTAGCGTAACGCTACAATGAGCATAACTCTACAAATAGCGTAACACTACAAACAGCGTAACGCTACAAATTTCGTAACGCTACAATTAGCGTAACGCTACAATGTGTCATCCTTTTTCGTGTTAGTAGCACGGCGCGCCCTTCCCTGGCGTTTTTCCGTTGCATCCGGTTTGAAATCACAATGATTCTAAAGAATTTTCACTTTAAAAATAGTCAAGCAAAAACGCGCTAAAGGCGTTAATAAAATAAATCCCATACAAAAAACGTCATTTTTGCCTATTTTTGCTCTCATACAACAAAAGTGATTTTTTTTAGCCGCTTTTAATCAATGTACCTAGTCAATGGTACGGAACCCTTCGTGCGCGAGTCCGACTCGCACTTGGCCGATTTTTTAAAGTAGTGATAAATAATACTTTCGTAAATAAATGAAATAAGCAAAGGATTTCAGGGTTATTTATTAAAAAGACTGTTTGACATAAATATAATAAAGGCTATATAAAATAAAACAGATTAGGTACATATTAAATCTATACAAATAAATAAAATTGAAATGTCTGTTTGTAATATTAAAATAACCGCTTTTAACTAAATTCATATGTATGTATGTATGTATACATGGTACATATACCAAAATAACATTTTTTTTTATAATTTGTCTGTCTGTCTGTCTGTCTATCTGTCTGTTCCGGCTAATCTCTGAAAAGGCTGGATCGTTTTTGACGGGAATTTCACTGGCAGATAGCTGATGTAATAAGCAGTAACTTAGGCTACTTTTTGTTTTACATTTTTTATTATTATTTTATAACTGCGAACTGAACAATAATTATTTTGTTAAATTCCACGCGGACGAAGTCGCGGGCACAGGTAGTTTAAAATAATTATTATTCAATAAAATGGATCTCAATAAAGTAGCTTCATATTTTATCAATAATCTAATTCTTATTTTAATTTTAATTAAATAAAAAAACGCCAACGTCACGTGGTGTTCCCAAGTGGTCACCCATCCAAGTACTGACGCTGCCGCGTTACCGATCGATCAAATTTTATCTCAAAATCAAATCAAAAATCAACCAACTTATATCTCCCTCTCAACTTCCGTTCGCCTCGACCGATCACACTTTTCGTAACGCTCTCGTCACGCACCTGCTTACTCTCCAAGCTAAAGAAGTTCCACTTCAAAAATACTAGCTATGTACCTTTAGCGAAATAAAATAATGCAATAAAAATGTGTGATTATAAAATGATCTTACTTTGTCAAGTATCAAATTTGGTTTATCGAAAAATAATACGTAAATTTATAAAATAATAATTGTTTTGCTACGTGACCGGTTGCTAACAAAGCGACATGGCGTCCACTCACCACAGCGCCCGAGCGCGAAGTGAGGTCTCGTTCGAAAAATTGAATTATGTTTCAAAACAAAAAACAACAATAAAATAAACCTTACTGCAATGGAATAAGAATCATCTTTAATAGCAAAATGTGTATAAAAATTAGCTCCAGTTTTTATTTTTTTTAAGACTATTTTTGTTTTATTTTCTTGCAGTCATTTAAAATTGAACATATCCTCCTGCTCATACTATTTTTAGAAAACTTAATATATGTGTATAATAGAACAAACATCACCCGAAAGTCTGCCCGTTTTGTTCATTTTCTTGAAAATGGTAATGGAAAAACGTTTAATACGATATATATATATAAGAACTAGATTTAAAAAACGTAATGCTGTTTGAAGATGAAGACCCAATCTCTATGAAATAATTATTCGTTATATATTATTTTGTTTAGTTTTGTCACAAAATGACCTGAAAAAGAGCATGATTTTGTCTGATTCGTATAGGCCCCCTTAAACTTACATACCTACATACATACATTGCAAGTTGAATAAAAGCTTGTAATAAAGATGTGTGGACTTAGTGACGCTGTATTTCATGCAAGATACCTATTACTAATTTTGTACTAAAACATAGCTTATATATTATTTTCAAAAGAGTAGCTGCGGAGCTTCTTGCCGATTCTTCTCTACAGAAACTACATTCCGAATCGGTGGTAGCTTCACTTTTAAAAACAATAATCGATTTAAAAAATAATAATTTGTAAAATGACGATACGAAAGTGCTTTTGAAGCGTATTTGAATAAATTTATTTTTGATTTTGATTTTTTGATTATCGTCGTTTGGCAGCTAATCACGTAAATACATTTAGGTGATAGATTTATATAAGCCTGTAAATTGCTGGGTATAGGACTCTTTCCCCACGTAGGAAAAGGATTGGAGTTTAATTAACTACGCTGCTCCATTGCGGTTTGGAGGATATAATTATTATATTCTAAGATAGCGATCCTATCAGGTTTTTATGATAACAACAGGAATAGACAGCTTAATGTGCTCTTCGAGGCACGGCGGGAATACCCAAAAGGGCAGACTTTCAAACCGATTTTTTTTGTAAATACTAATATCCATACCGAGCGGAAATCGGCACGCGCACCAATACACCAGAGCAGTTGATATATATGTATATATATATAGATAGATTACATTTCTAGACTTGAGCTCATTATGTGTTCAACTAGAAGAGAAAATACCGCGAAGAAAAATATGTGTCTCCTGAGAGTTGAGATCAATACCAATCAGCTGTGGAGCAGTGTTGAGGATTAAGCGCAAATCTATTCTTTAATAAAAATATCGTTTTCCGATACTCAATATTTACAGACTGTTCTGGTACGCCGCGGTATTAAGTACATCTTAGGATCCGGCGTCTACAGCAGGGGTGTCAAACTCAATTTTGCAGAGGGACATGTATCAAATTTAGAATGTGTAGGCGGACCAGATTCAAGTAAAAAAATTTAGTGTATTTTAAAACTTCCAGGAATCGAGTGAAATTATTCTTCTTTCTGTGACACATTGCGATCGCGGGCCGTATGTTTGACATCCCTGGACTAGAGAAAAATATTTACCCATATATATTTTTTATACGACTACGTCGATAAACACGCCTACAACCCCAGATACTACAACAACACCAGAAACAAAACAAGCGCATTTCCCTAATACTACCCTCAATCCTCCCCAGGAGCTCTATATAATTTTGTCTTCCATTTATATTTACGAGTATCTTCTGAAAAGTAAATTTGTAATTTGTTCTTTGTAATCTTTTTGCATCTTAAAAACGTTTCTTTGCTAACGCTAACTGAGCTTCTAATACAATCACGATGAAAACATTTTTTATAAATCCAATTTAAGAGATCAATAGATAATCTATCTTTGCTTTCTATCAAAAGATACAATCAAACGTATATGTTTTTCTGAAGAAAAAAAAACAAAAGAATTTTCTTTTCTGTTGAACCTAATAATGAAACAAAAAAAGAAATCAAAATAAAATTTCTTTATTTAGGCTTCAAAAGTACTTCTGAGTCGTCGCTTTAGAGATTGTTATTGATGGTTTAATGTGAAGCATCATCGGAATTTAGATTCTGCGGAGAAGAATCAATTTCAAAAAAGAAGAGAAAAGAATCGGCAAGAAATTCCGTAATTACTCTTTTACAAAAACCGTCAGTTATTATAAATTAATCATTTCTTGCATGTAATGCCCACTTAAACATAATTATTTTGAGAAAAAAAGTCTGTATAGGAATTACTCCTGAAGGGAGAGCGATACGAGGTGAAACGATTGAATGCGAACGCGGGAAAAGACATAGAATGATGAGATTATATAAAATTTACTACTCAATTTACCGCATGGGAAATATATATTAATTTAGTAAAACTTAAGAAATAAATTACATTCAAAGGGGGGCCGTTGGTAGTAGGTCAGTAGGGCGCATCCAGTTTAGGGTATTATAGTCAGAGTAATCCTCTTTCGTAGGTCAAATATTTTCAAAACACACAAGAAAACCGTGACCACGAAAAAATTCTGTCATATACAGGTTGGATACAAATTAGAAGCATTAAATTAACACATATTATAAACGGCATATCATAACAACTAGCTTCTGCGCGCGACTTCGTCCGCGTGGACTCCGATCCTTTTAGTCTTAGCGTAATGATATATAGCCTATAGCCTTCCTCGATGAATGGGCTATCTAACACTGAAAGAATTTTTCAAATCGGACCAGTAGTTCCAGAGATTACCGCGTTCAAACAAACAACCAAACAAACTGTTCAGCTTTATAATATTAGTATAGATATATGCCCAAAAAATTATCTTATCTTATCTTATCCTTTCACTACTGTTTTATGAGAAATCAACAGATCTTTATATCAGTAGGGATAACAGTCAGTTACTTTGACAAAACCACCTTCTTCACACATCTTAAAGTGAAAATAATTGCTTGAAAGAACTAGAAGCTGCTAATCTAATTCCTGTCTACTTTTGCTTAAACAAGCTCCTCTATCATGAACTAGCTGTGACCCGCGGTTCTACAAGCATTCATTTAAGAAAAAAAATACCTTTAAATTAATTGAGATTTTAGTATTTCTTCTTTGAGATTAAATCCTTCTCCTACATGGAGTAAGAGGCCTATGCCCAGCTGTGGGATGATACAGGCTGAATCGAGATTTAGTCTAGTACTTTCCCCCTCTATTTAACAGTAATAAGCGTTTACTTTAAAATTAACTGTGAGTCTTTGGATATGTTAAAGTGTGTGTGCGTACATGTGTATGTGAGTGTGTGTGCTTATGTGTGGTTATGTACCTAAACTGTTCACCTATGAAACTGTTACAATACACTATATTATGAAATTAATTCTTAAAAGAAAGAATGAAAACCAGAACACATTTCCCGCTTAAATATATTTCTAAAACCAAAGAGAGTCGCGAACAATACCTCGATATAATAAACTTGATCGATTTATTTATTCGTATTGTTTCGTCGTTCTTGATTGTTCTCATATCGATTGAACTAACGACCCATTTCACGCGTGAGCCTTCGTTACTGCTAATTGAAATTATATGCAAAATAAACACAGTACTGCGAGTTATATTTATTTTTACTATACATTTTAAACAGGTTTTTGCTGTGTATATACTTGTCAGTTGTCGGATTTGTGTGACAATTTCAATTTTCAATTTCAATTTCAATTTATTCAAGTAAATTACATTTGTCTATAAAAAAACAGTAATATTGATAGCGGGACCCAAACTAAGCTATGCTTGTATCTTGGGCCCCCATAATAGTTACCACAGAAGTAGATGCATACAAGATACATTTTTAAAATTAAGTTTAATTTTAATTTTAATTAAGTTTAATAATAAAGTTTAATTAATTATGTCTATAGACATAGAAATTTTAATATCCGCACATGACAAACATTTGAATTAGCCATTAGTAGGGAATATATCCGCCAACCCGCATTGGAGCAGCGTGGTGGATTAATCTCTGATCCTTCTCCAACATGGGGAAAGGGGCCTATGCCCAGCAGTGGGATATTACAGGCTGAAGCGTATTTTAATATCTATTTAATGTAATGACGTCAATCGGTCTGTCAAAAAAGGAAGGGGTGCTCAATTCAAGATTTTTTGTGTGTATTCAGAATTTTTTGCTGCGTGGACAGATTTCAGTGATTCTTTCTTTAATCGAAAGGTGTTGCTTGTTATGTTGTCTCATTTAAATTTAATCGAGATCTGACAAGTAGTTTTTGAGTTATGTCTAATACTGCGTATTAACTTGACTATTTTTTCGTCAACTTTGTATTGACACAATTATTATGGTCCCGAAATTTACGCGAGATTGAAAATAAAGAGAACACGATCGCGAACCCTAAAGTACTCAAAAATTACTAAAGTTCTAAATTTCTAATGTCTATTAATATATGAAGTGATTATTATTTTTATTAATTTGCCTAAACTTTTAATGTAATGGAAGGATACTCGTTGTTCGGAATTAAATTATTTTATTTTTGTTTATTTTATATACCGTTGATATTTCATACTAGCTGTGATACGCAGTTTTAGCCGAATATAACTTAAATAAATTTCTTAAAGCAGCTTTTAGAGGGTACAGATTTTAGAAGCCGCCGAAACCTCGTGCTTAGAAAATGTAATAAAAGAAATATGTAAATATACTAATCAAATCAAATAAATGAAAGAAATACAATACGCATTAAATTTAAAATTCATAATTTGTACTTTAAAATTAATAATAATCATCACATTGTACATCAATTATAATTATTTGTAATCGTATTAAAATTACTTCAGCTGTCAATTTTAATGAGGTTTTCACTACGATTACTTATAATAAATAATGAGCATCAATATGTAGCATGTATGTTGTAGTGGTAGCGTCACACTAGTCATTATTTATTTATTAATCTATACTAATATATAAAGCTGAAGAGTTTGTTTGTTTGTTTGTTTGTTTGAACGCGGTAATCTCTGGAAGTACTGGGCCGATTTGAAAAATTCTTTCAGTGTTAGATAGCCCATTTATCGAGGAAGGCTATAGGCTATGTATCATCATGCTAAGACCAATAGGAGTGGAGTCCACGCCGACGAAGTCGCGCGCAGAAGCTAGTGACTAATAAACTATAAAAATGCTTTATAAGCCGCTTGAATAATGAAATTGTTTATTTTCATTTTATTATTTTGTATACAGTATATAAATCTATAATCTCGTTATAAATAAATAAACGCTTCCCACTCAACGGCCCCAGTAGGATTTTCTTCTCTGTCGAGGGTCCAGAAACACACACAATAAACAAGCACAAACGCCGAGACCACAACAAATATCAGTCTGTATGGCAAATGTTTGTCATTCAATTGAACCAATCAGGACCGCTTTGCCAACGCGTCGTCTAAATAATCTCGCAATCTCCCGAAATTTCGTATAAAATGTATCACGATTCAGCCTGTAATATCCCACTGTTGGGCATAGGCCTCTTCTCCATGTAGGAGAAGGATCGGAGCTTAATCCACCACGCTGCTCCAATGCGGGTTGGCGGATATATTCCCTACTATGAGTAACGATCGCTATCAGGTGTACATCATAACAACCGGGACCGACGGCTTAACGTGCTCTCCGAGGCACGGTGGGGAGACCCACAAGGACTGCACAAACACCCAGACCACGGCAAACATCATTCTGTATGGCCAATACAAATGTTGTCGTGTGCGGGAATCGAACCCGCAACCGCCCGCGCAACAGCCAATCGCAATCCAGTGCTGTAACCGCTGCGCCAACGCGGCGTCGACATAAAATGTATACGAGATACAATCTCGCAAACTATAGATGAGAATACCCGAGATCGAGATATCATTCTCGAAATAGATAAACACAAAGATACTTTTAAAACAAGTAAACTTCCTTTCCGTGTAAAAAATGAACTATTATTTAACCTTTCACTTTTTCCGTGTAAAAAATGAACTATTATTTAACCTTTCACTTAGATAAGGAAAAAATTATAATAAAAGATAACTTTCATAACAAAAATTCGAGTGAGATGAAAAGAAAATATTTTTAAGGGAAAGTTTCTAAAGATAATAATGAAGAGGTGGCCAGAGGTCAGTGCGAGCGGAAAAGGTTTTCGTAAACGGAGAGGTCGTGGTGTATGTAACCTTTATGTTTTGACCTTTATAGCGACCGTAAAAATAAAATATTTTTAGGTTTTCACAAACAAAGTAAGTTAACTAAGACATGTTACCCTAATACTAAAAAAAAAAAAAAATTATGTGTGTTCGCGAAAACTTCGTCGTTTATGAACCGATTTTGAAGATTCTTTTTTTTTTGTTGGAAAGGAGATATGCCAAGGAACCATGATAAGGAAACCAGGATCTGATGATGGCATCCTAGAGAAATCGAGGGGAACCTTCGAAAGTTGTAGTAGTGACTAGAGCTTTTGTTAATTTTTTTCGTCTACTTACGTTGTATTACTTGTCGATGTAATTGAAGTGGGTTTTTTCATTCTATTCTGTCTCGAGACTTTCTCATTTATCTTTGTCCACAACATTGTCTTTTACTGCAGAACACATTAATGGATTATGTATAAAAAAATGATCTTCTACATAACTCAGTGGTACTAGAGGAATGTCAAATTACTTGAACTACAGAGATCGTCTGGCGCACCTACTGGGTCCTTTCGGCTCAAGTGGTTAAAATGCAGAAAACTTGATATTTTAAAACTTGAACTGATGAGGATGTTTGAAGCATCCACCCACTGGTCTATTTAGACTCATGTCGTTTGCACGTAGGAAACTTAATACTTTAAACGTAGGAGTAAATGCTAATTATTATAAATATAGTTATAATAGGTAGGGATCCCTAGTACAAATTTTTCATCTGATTAGTATCAAGCTAATTTTCCGGGAGTAGCTTCATTTTGATGAGACGATTATCTACCACAATCGAGAGTTTTCGAAGAGGAACTTTTTGTTCGTCGCATCAAAATGAAGCTACTCCCGGAAAATTAGCTTGATACTAATCAGATGAAAAATTTGTACCTACTAGGGATCCCTACCTATAACTTAATATCCTCGTTTTTTGCCTCTTTGACTTTTTTGGTGACAAAAAGGCTGATGCTATTATACCCAGTGAATCGGCATAGCAATTCAACGGAGAAATGCTGCCAGCATTCTTAACATCATTCCAAGCGGACATGATTTATACCACAACTACGAGTATCTTTCAATATTTAAATTATTAATTTAGTTCTTAAGTTGTTAATCTATACTAATATATAAAACTGAAGAGTTTGTTTGTTTGTTTGTTTGTTTGAACGCGGTAATCTCTGGAACTACTGGGCCGATTTGAAAAATTATTTCAGTGTTAGATATCCCATTTATCGAGGAAGGCTATAGGCTATGTGTCATCACGCTAAGACCAATAGGAGCGGAGTCCACACCGACGAAGTCGCGTGCAGAAGCTAGTTATAAATATGTATAATATTGCAAAATTTCAAAATATGTGTTTAAAATTAACAATAACACTTGAACTTCTATACTATATTTTGTAGAAATTTCCAACTTAAAATCAACAAGTTGAGGAAATTTGACGCCATCTTTCCCGTTATAGCTCTAAACTTTAAAGCTCGTTCGAGCGTTGCATTGGCGGGATTCGTGATTGCGTACTCCACGAAGCGTTGAAGGGTTGCTTGTTAGAACTTTACGTACATTGTAAACGGTTTTTATTTACAAAAATGTTAAAGAGTATTTCTGTAAGAGTAATAAAGTTTAAATGAATTATAAAATAAATAAATACCACACGGTCGTCTGTTCCTAAAGTAAGCAACTTAATGCTTGTGTTATAGGTAACAGCCGACTGGTATAGCCACAGTCTTTTTTTTTTCGGTATACTTACATTTACAAATTACAATGTTGTCTCCTCATTTACTATTTGTATATATAAACGAAGTAAAAAAAAATAACTGAAAAAGTAACTGAAAATCAGTCGATCTGTCCTAGGATTGATCTTTTAGTACTGAGTTGCATACCTTTTTGTGATTCTGCAGCACACACGCACTGTAGTTTAGTGTGAATACTATTAAGATATTTTATTTTTTACTTTTTTATTTTTTTACTCTTTAATTTCGTATGTGGAATGTGGAATTGTGAATAAAGTTTTTATCTATCTATCTATATCTATAATATATAGGGATTGGAGAAATAGTGTAGTGTACATTAATATTGTATGGTGATGAATGATTAAAAAGTAAAAAAAAAAGAGTGAGTTTGTATATCTGGGTTCAAAGTTTACAAGAGATGAAAAGTGTGAGAGTGATATTGAAAGAAGAGTGAATGCGGGAAACATGGTGAATGGAGCTTTGCACTCCTTTATGAGCAGTCGAAAGGTGTCTAACAAGGCTCCTTTGGCTGTGCATAGGGGGGTGTTGGTTCCGACACTCATGTATGGAAGTGAAAGTTGGGTATGGCAGAAGAAACATGAAAGCAGAATAAATGCAGTTGAGATGAGAGCGTTAAGAAGTATGATAGGAGTTAAACTGAGTGACAGGATAAGAAATAGTGAGATAAGGAAACGATGTGGTCTGAAAGAAGATGTAGTGACAAAAATTGAGAAAGGGATGCTGAGATGGTTCGGCCACGTCGAGAGAATGAGTGAAGAACGATTGACGAAAAAAGTGTATAAGGCGAGTGTGAATGGAAGTGTTGGAAGAGGTAGACCTAGGCGGACGTTTCAAGATCAAATTAGGGACGTCCTAATAAAAGGCCAGGTCAAGAGTACCCTAAACCGAAGAGCATGTATGAAAGGAATAATGAAAGTGGACGAAGCGAAACGAGTATGTAAGGATCGTAGCAAGTGGAAAGAAGTGGTCTCTGCCTACCCCTACGGGAAAGAGGCGTGATTATATGTATGTATGTATGTAAAAAGTTAAAAATACTAATTTCAGAAGTAAAAGTATCATTTAAAATAGTTTTATTTTATTCTGTATTTTTTGAGGACGAGTGGAGTCTTATTATAACTAAAATGATAGATATCTAATCTAGCAGGAACCGAAAATAAAACACGAATTAAAATTAGTTACTTACAAATGTTAAAGCATAAAATTTGTAAAAAAACGCTAGTTTTCATTTATGGCTTTAAGTATATACAAGTACTTTGCAAAATTAAAAGGTAAAAAAGACCAGATAAACCTAACAAAATTAACGATCAAATAGGTAGCAATAAAACTCGAGAGCTGGTGGTTTCACAGGCCATTAGCTAGTAATTTACCGAGCCATTTTCCCGCCATAAATTAAGGCATCTAATGCTGTTGCAGCTAAAGTTACACTAGCTTAGAACTTGAGACAAATCACTTCATCATTTATGCCCTATATTCAACTTGAGATATGTTTTGACTTGTCTAAGACGTTGTGTAAGAGCCCCGAAAGACCGCAGTAGACATGTATGGACAAGTTTTGAGTGATCGAATAAAGCAAACAGAATACATGCTAGCACAATAAATGTTGTTAAATAATAAAATAAAACTCAAACATCCTGAGTCCTGAGTACTGTGGTCTGAGTATAAAAATCGTTTTGATGTTTTGTCAGTTTACTTGCTAAGTTGAGGTTTCTAGTTATAAATAAATAAATAAATAAACGCGTCACTCTCAACTGCCCACAGTAGGATTTTAATCTGTGTCGGGGGTCCGGAAACACACACGATACACAAGCACAAACGCCCAGACCACAACAAACATTGAAGCGCAACAGCCAGTGCTGTGACCGCTGCGCCAAAGCGTCGTCCAGTAAGAGAAGAAGATAGAAGTAGAAGCAGTAGAAGAAGAAGATATTTTAAGATTCTTAATTATTTATTTAGACTTACGACAATAATTCAGCTTGTAATATCCCACTGCTGGGCATAGGTCGCTTTCTCCATCTAAGAGAAGGTTCGGAGCTTAGTCCGCCACACTGCTCGACTGCGGGTTGGTGTATTTATTTTCTACCATACATACGATACCAGTAACGATCGCTACCAGGTGTCTATGATTACAACCGGTTGCGACTGCTTAATGTGCTCTCCGAGATACAGTTGGGAGACTCAAAAGGACAGACAAAAAGACTGGAAAGAGATCTTTGTACAAATACAAAATATCGATCCCGAGTGGGAATTGAACCCGTAATAGCCGGTGTGTGAACGCCCACACGGCGAACGAAATATATACAAAACAAAATACATACATTTTTGCAGTATTGCACAGTACAGCTACAGTTAATAAGCTAAAACAGTTTCCAAGATGGCGTCTAATCTATTCTGTTTGAGGTAGATTTTAACGATGCATTCGGAGTCAGAGTTTCAGCCAGTAATTATCTCGAGCAAACTTACACTTGTTACTTGACCCCAGATTATTTGAACATGTATAACACATATCGTACTATTTATTAAGTAACATGTACAAGATTCAACTTGATATAACTTTAACTGGTAACAAATTACTCTGTATGTTCTGAGAAGTAAATAATGGACTATCTTACTATAATAGTCTACTAGATTTATGGTTTATATTTTGTTCGTATAGAGGACACGATGTGACAGTTCCGATTTAGTTTTACGGTTCGTCTTTGTCTATAGATAACTCGATTTGACAGTTCCGGTTTCTCTTATCTATACAAATAAATAAAATTGGAGTGTCTGTTTTTAATATTAAAATAACCGCTTTTTACTAAATGCATACCTATGGATGTATACACGGTACACATACCAAAATAACATTTTTTACAACTTTTGTCTGTCTGTCTGTCTGTTCCGGCTAATCCCTAAAACGGCTCGACCGATTTTGACGGGAATTTCACTGGCTGATAGCTGATGTATAAGGCGTAACTTAGGCTACTATTATTTTAGAAATTTTAAATAACTTTTTTGTTAAATTCCACGCGGATGAAGTCGCGGGCACAAACAGCTAGTTAATTATGAAAATATAGCTAATGTCAATCAGCAATAACGTGTCATACTTGTGATGAAAGATTTAAAAATTGCTGATATAAAAAAACGATCAAATCGTTTTTGTATTTATCCATTGCTATATAAAAGCTCAAATATTTTCGTTTCGTAATATTATTGTTAAGTATTATCTTCGACAGACAGATCCACTAACAGTGGAGCAGCGTAGTAGATTAAACTCCAATCCATATTTTTATTTATATTTTTCTTGCATATTTTATGTTACATGTATTGTTTCTGGTTTTACAATCATCATCACTACATATTATAAAACAAAGTCGCTTCCCGCTGTCTGTCTGTCTGTATGTGTGCTATTTTTAAAACTACTGTATGTTCTTTTTAAAACTACGCAACGGATTTTGATACGGTTTTCTTTAGTAGATAGAGTGATTCAAGAGGAAGGTTTTTATGTATAATACATGCATAATATAGTAGAGGAACTCTGATAGTTTTTGCAACCGTGCGAAGCCGGGGCGGGTCGCTAGTAAAGTATAAGAGGTCTGTGCCCACAAGTGGGATGTTACAGGCTGAATCGTATTAATCGTAGTGTAAAGAATAAAAGTATGGATCAACGTCACGATCAAGTGACACCTTAAATCATAGTGACATACCAACCCTGTTTTTGGGTGTGTTGATCACACACCCCACGAATAACTCTGTGACATAGGGTGTCATTGACCTTGGTCGACAAGCTTGTATGACATTTAAGGTAATTAATCACGCGGTGAATTCACAGAAAACTGGTGTTATATGACGTAAGTAGACGACCATATAGCGTGTATTTGCAGGTGCTACACGGGCAAATTTTGAATATTTTGTACGTACGTTAGTTAGGTGTTTTTCTTGTATTATGTGTTCTGATATAAAACTAGATATTTTTGAGTAAGTATTCATCAAAATCGGTACACCGAGTAAAAACAATCGAGTATAAACAGTCGAATTGAGAACCTCCTCCTTTTTTGGAAGTTGGTTAAAAAATGTTACTTAAAAATTATTTTTAACAATTCTACTTCAAGAGAAAATCGTTAATTAAATTAAATGTAAATTTATCTACAAATTACTTATTCATTGTCTTGAGATTATTTACTTTCTAACTATAATAACATAAATCAAATTATCTACAAATTAAAATATTTAACTTTAAAATTGTTTATATTCATATACGAAAACTTCTTACAACTTTCCTAAGTATTAATTATTTATTTACCGTTAAAAGAAAGTTTCTTTTTCGTATACACATATGTACCTATATCAAGATATTACACAGTAGCGTGACAAAGTATAATGGAAACACATGGAACTACATCAAAAATCCTAAAATAGCGCAAAGTGGTTTAGAATATCGATCGAACCTTCATCAAATATGTACGAACGTAATTATTGTAATATCGTTCTATAGAAATAATTATTTCAAACCAATCGTGTTTTATATATACTGATAACCACATTGATAACCACTGGGTATCTGAAATTTATCGTATGTATTGTAATACGCTGTGTGGTTACGGCAGTAAAGAATATAGCCACCGCCTCTCTTCCCGTGGGTATCGTAAGAGGTAACTAAGGGATAACATAGTTTCACTACCACCTTAGAACTTATAAAGTCGATCGGTGGCGGTATAACCATCCAACTGCTGGCTTTGAAATACACAGGCCGAAGACGGGCAGCAGCATCTTCGGTGCGACAAAGCCAGCCCTGCGGTCACCAACACGCCTGCCCAGCGTGGTGACTATGGGCAAAACACATGAGTTCGCGCCATAATGTCTGGCTCGAACTTGGGGAGACCTATATCCAGCAGTGACCTGCGATAGGCTGAAGTGATTATGATGAGTGATCAACTAGTATTACAGCAGCGAATGTCTTGTTCATAATCTATAATGGAGAAGTACCTCAACCTTAGGGAAGATCACGGCCTAATAACGCTGCTCTCAAGTAAGTGTTCTTCTCCTATGCTCTTGAAAGTAGCCAAAACTAGACAGTGGAGGGTAGATGAGCAACGTAATTGTGATTTTCTAGGTGCTACGGACAATTATTAATTATTATTTACAATTTTTTTTTTTTTTTTTCTATATCACTAAGTCGGCAAACAAGCGTACGGCTCACCTGATGGTAAGCAACTAAGCAATTACCGTAGCCTATAGACGCCTGCAACACCAGAAGTATCTTAAGCGCGTTGTCGACTCTACCCCCAAGTCCCCCCCAGGAGCTCTGGTCACCTTACTCACCACTTATTACTAATTTTTTCACTTAAGAGTGTATGCTACCTCAAATTGCTTATTTTCCACTCGGCAGGATGTCCATATATTCCAAACTACTGAATATTTAAGTTTGTTATGTATGGTAAAGTTCAGGACATAATCTATCTTTCATATGTTTCGGAAACACGATTCCATAAAATTTTCTCGATACAAAAAAATCGCAAAGTTACCTCTATTTTTGTATTAAAACCTTAATATCTCAGTAAATATAGAAGTTATGGACTTGAGATTAAGCATGGTAATTGATATAAGTATGAAGAACATTTTATATGTTGCGTTTTTAAAAAAATAACTATTGATAATGTTTGTGGGGAGAAAATACATACAATTAGCGCGATGAAACAACCAAGCGCTCTCAATTCTCATGTGTGTTGGTATCGGGTGAAATCTGAATTCGAGCTGAGGTAGTGTGGCCCCTTAAATAATAAAAATAATAAAAACATTACTTGAACTCAGCTAGAATATTTAAAAATTGTTGTTTCAAGTTTCTAGTCAATTTAATACAAAATTTTAATTACAGTTCTTTGTATTTTGTTTCCAATTAACGGTTACAGCACAATGATTAAGGAAAATAATTACTATAGCTGCTTTTGACGTTTGACAAATAATTAAATGAATCGTTGCTTGATAGAATTAGGAAACACTGAACATTTCAATTTATCGCCACTTCTTCTAGTCCAAGGGTGAGCAACCTTTTCAATCAATGGGAAAATTTTAATTTTAATTTCTTTTGGCGGGCCGCCCATAGATTAAGTCGTATTAATAATTTACGAAACTTTTTTTATAATCAATATTAGAATAAAAAAATATATAAAATTAAAAAAGTAAAGATTTCATATACCAATTTTAATGCAAGATAAAAACAAACAAGAAAAGAACAGAAAAACGAATTTACTTGAAATTTTTAATGAGTTGAGATTGACGCATTTTAAACATGTTTAACGGGACGCTTGCGGCCCGCGGGCCGCAGGTTGCTCATCCTTTTTCTAGCCCAGGAGTCGTCAACTGGCGGACCGCGAGAACACGGAAACTTACAAACTACATACTACACTGAACTACAGAGTACATCTCTTCTCTATATATATAAAAATGAATCGCTGAATGTGTTGCTAAGCGCAAATCTCGAGAGCGGCTGAACCGATTTCGCCAATTCTTTTTTTATAATATTCCTTGAAGTACGAGGATGGTTATTACGGAGAGAAAATTTAAAAAAAATCTCTGAAAAAGTCTAAAAACAACACTTTTCTATATTTCCATACAAAATATTCGTAATAATACTTAAAAGTCAATTTGAACTTTAATACCATACCATAAAGTTTAAGTGTTAGTGGAAGGTTTTCGGGAAGGATAAGTATTAAAAAAAAAAATTAAAAATTAAAGAATCAACTGTTAGGCGGTACGAAGTACACCGGGTCAGCTAGTAATTTAATAAAAATATATCCCACGCAACTTCAAACTCAACAGTCCGCATAAAAAAAAATGTTATTAAAATACCTTTATTATTTCGTTTGTTTAATAAATTTTTTTTTCTATAGAATGAGGTGCGGACCGCGACGGTCATTTTATTTCCTCAAACGGACCCCGAGCGAAACAAATTGATGACCCCTGTTCTAGCCCACTGACACAGTAGGCAGCGAGTGACTCTACTTTCCATTCTACCGCATTCGGTATCCGTCTGGTATCGTACTCGTGTACTTGTGTATTTTGTATCTAACGTTTTGCATTGTTAAATTCTAATATCTGTGACAAAAATAATATTCTTGTCACATTTGGCGCCTTCAAATTTGTCGCGCGGCGGCAGCGATAGATATTGCGGAAATAAAAATGCAAGAAATGCTATGACGTGCGAACTTGCTCCCACTGTGGAATCTCCGCTGTGTCACAGTTTTCGAGGAGCGTAAGGGAAATTCAATTACGAGAAGGTCGATATTCCGCGCAATGAGCCCGTATACTTGAAAACTTTACATAAAAGATTTTAGCTCATTGATATTCCGTGTGGGATTTTTCTTATTGATTGACTAGAAATTATATATGAATATAATGCTGAAATATGATAATTATGCTGAAGGTATCTAAATTACAGAATGTTAACCATAAATCTATTTATTACATAACACTACCCCTCCCCCCCCATCTTCCTATTCTATCCTTTGCTGACTGGATTCCATTAAAGAAATTTCATAGTTAATTTAGACCTTTAATATAAACTAGCAGCGAAACCCGGCGTTGCCCGGGTCATAATACATTGCAGAAACTTTATCATCGCATCAATCTTTATCACTTTATCATCGCATCAATCTTTATCACTTTATCATCGCAGAAATATATGTTTTAACATTTTCACCACCCACCACCACCCACTTTCACCAACCGCGACCAAACTCCCTTACTACCACCTGGAAGACCAAGGGGTATTTACCACACCGACGGGAAGTTGATTGGATTTGGTGGTGATAGAGAAAACTGTGTATTTACGTACTAACAAAGCATTATATATATATATATATATATATATATATATATATATATATATATATATATTTATATTATATAACTCATTTATAAAACTTTGACATCATTGATGTAATAGAAGTTTCAGTCACTGAATTAATGAGTCAGTGACATTTGTGACATTTTTTTCATATAGTCTGTAAATAATCAACTGCTGTTCGACGGCTTCCTGAATCATAAAATAATTGTGTTTGCTAGCAAATGAAAAAAACCGACTTCAATTACACCGACAAGTAATACAACGTAAGTAGACGAAAAAAATTAACAAACACACTAGTTCTCACTTTGATTTTTGAGGGTTTCCTTCGATTTCTCTGGGATTCCATCATCAGATCCTGGTTTTCTTATCATGGTACCTAAGTTGGGATATCTCCTTTCCAACAAAAAAAGAATTATCAAAATCGGTTCATAAACGACAAAGTTATCCCCGAACATACATTAAAAAAATATACATAATATATATACGGTCGAATTGAGCAAACTCTTCCTTTTTTTAAGTCGGTTAAAAAAACATCATATGAACTGAAAATTAAACCATCGTTGTCTTTCAAAATTCCTTTGACCTTTGTCCTAACAAACACGGCAACGTGTGACGATCTGAAACAACGGGAAAATACCAAGAAGACTATATTACAACGCCCCCTGCTATCGCTTGTGAACGAATAATACGTGTTGCCTTATTGTTCGAGAAAAATGTATGAAAAAGAAAAAAATAACAACCCTCAACTTAATTTGTACACGGTCGTAACATAAAAACTACGCTAGATTAATCAGATAAAACAAAAAACTATGTGTGTAATTATGTACGCACGTAAGAAGTTATACTTCATTGGCTAGCTAACTTCACGTCGCTAACTTCTTCTTCGTTGACTAGCTAACTTCAGGATGTCGGTTTTTTGTGACGGTGTACGCGCGCGTCGTAAAAAATTACTCTCATCATTTTTCCCTATCGCACCAAAAGAAGTATAACTTTTAAAAAACGTAAATTCACACAGGTTTTACATTACCTGCATTATTAACACACAAGCACAAATGCTCAGACCACGACAGACATCTAGAAATGGCCAATACAGATTGGTACATCTGTCGTCAACAGGGATCGAATGACGTAAAATTTGAATAAAATCATTAGAAATTTAAATAAAAAGTGTGTGTGTCAGCTCCGACGCACGACTGGAGTTTACTTCTTCAGATCGACTGTCTAAATATGCACAAAAAAGGCTTTATAGTCTAAGAAAAATATTAATACCATATCAAATGGTAAATAAACGAATCAAATAACACCATCCATCGATGGCATTATAAGAAAACGTCGTAACCGATACCGTACCGTACCGTCAACGTCGTAGGCCGTAGCCGATACTGTTGTACACGTCGTAGCAGATAGATGAGGCACAAAAACGTAACGAGGTCATTCGTTCAACAGATTTTACACCTCATATTTTTTTTTTCATACCGGGGGCCTTATATGAAAATCGATTCTTAAGGAGTAAACTCCAAAAAGGAAATTTTGAAGTAAAACTTCTTTACGCCCGCTTGACTTGGGGAGTAAGCTGGTGAATGCGTGACGACAGCATTACGAAAAGTGTGATCGAGCGAGGTTAACGGAAGTTGAGAGGGAGACATAAGTTAGAAGGAGCTTAAGAAGTTTTACTTCAGTCGCGTGGTCTAAAGCACACTCGTTTTTATTATAATCTCAGACCTAATTAAAAATAATAAAAAATTTACTCTGGCAACACAAAAATACTTATTTTAGAATAAGATTATTATATCTATAATTAAAAATGTAATGACCTTGAGGTCAAACAAAGAGATCTCTCTTTCTCTTTTAATTATAAAACTTACATTTACATTTATTATACAACAATATATTATTTTATAAAATTTTAGTAAAGATTTATGTATTTTATTAAAGTAATTGGTTGAACGTTTTATTTTTTTAACTTAAATATTCATGTACTCAGAACCTATTTTCGTTTCAGCTGAATTTTCAATTTACTAATTCAGAACACGTGTAGTGAACAAGTGTTCGTTTTGTTTGAAAAAAATCAATTATTTTTTATAATTCGCTCATGACCTTTAAAAAACCGGTCAAGTGCGAGTTGATTTTGTAAAAAAAGTCGCATTATAATTTACCTTTGGGATAGAAAAGTGACATATTATGTAGAACATTTTCTTATTTCCACTATTGAATACATACACAGACAAGTTCAGAAACACTTTTTGCATTATAATATACATAATAATCTATACTAATATATAAAGTTGAAGAGTTTGTTTGTTTGTTTGAACGTGGTAATCTCTGGAACTACTGGGCCGATTGGGCTATCTAACACTGAAAAATTCTTTCAGTGTTAGATAGCCCAATCATCGAGGAAGGCTATAGGCTATGTATCATCACGCTAAGACCAATAGGAGCGGAGTCCACGCCGACGAAGTCGCGTGCAGAAGCTAGTAAATAAATAAAAATGAATGTTGCTAAGCTGTGGTCTTCTGTAAGGTCGAGGTACTACCCCAGTCGATCTGCTCCATTTTTTGAGCAGGAAATTTCCTGCTGTGCCCTACCTCAGTTAATAGCATATACACTGCTCAACAAAGTCTAGGGAACAAGCCAACTATATGACTTTATTTGTAAAATCTTCTTTAAAAAAGTACTGATCTCTTTGAGGTAAACAGGTAGGCTGAATGTTTATCAAACGTTGTTCGAATTTAAAAAAAAAAAATTAGAAACAAAAGAATTTTCGTAAAAGGCGGGAATCTTTCACTTTGATTGCTGTGTAGTGATACTGTATGAGAATTTTAAAGATAAAAATTTGTTTTATTGTTTTATGATTTTATTGAAAAACAAAATTAACTGTTGTTATTCGTAACTTTTGCGACTACGGCCATTATGTCACGACGTCATTTAACGCGGGAAGAAATGATTCGAGCTGTAGGAATGTTGGAAGCTGGGCTACCCCAACGCGAAGTTGCAGCTGCTCTGAATTCTCACGCGAGCGTTATCTGCAGACTGTGGGTACGTTACAGACTTACTGGCGATGTAGCCGAAAGGCACAGAGGCAGGTATAGGGTTACTACGGAAAGGCAAGACCGTTTTTTGCAAAATGTCGCAAGGAGGCAACCCACCATTACGGCTCGTCAGTTGGTAGAAGACCTCCAGTCGCAGCACCAGGTTGCTATCAGTGACCAGACTGCTCGGAGGAGACTCCATGAAGCTAATCTTCGTGCTCGCAGACCACTAAGAGTGCCCGCGCTGCGTCATGGAAATCGAGGACGTCGATTATTGTGGGCACGTGAACATTTGCAGTGGACCGTAGATCAGTGGGCACATGTACTGTTCTCCGATGAATCTCGCTTCGGATTTCATCCAGATTCAAGAAGAGTGCGTGTTTGGCGGATTCCTGGTCGGCAGAGTCGGCTTCAAAACCCACAGGAGGTGCATCCCTACCAAGGTGGTACAATCATGGTGTGGGCTGGAATCCGCCTGGGTGGACGGACGGATCTCGTTTTGATCAGGGGAAATTTAAATGCAGAGCGATACTGCGAACAGGTAGTCCAATCCGTGGTTATCCCGCACCGACAAAATCTGGGCGCAGATTTTATTTTTATGCAAGATAATGCACGACCACATACTGCGAGTCAGGTGATGGATGTGTTTCGCGAGTACAACATCGAAGTGCTGGAGTGGCCTGCTCAGTCCGCGGACCTCAATCCCATTGAACACGCGTGGGATTTACTAAAGAGAAGGGCTTTTAGAAATCTCCCTCAAAATTTGAACACAGCAGATGAACTTTTTTCACATCTCTCCAGAGAATGGAGTCTTCTTCCACAAGAGACAATCGATAGTCTCATAATCAGTATGCCACGACGATGTCAAGCTGTTGTTAATGCCTTAGGGGGTCCAACTAATTATTAAAAAAGTCCCCGCATATTTGTTCTTAACTGTAATGTTTTAATTTTTAAGAAATTTTATTAAATTAAATTTCTTTGTTTAGTTCTGTAATACACTTTCTTTGTTTTTCATTAAAATTACCTCGTAATTCAAAAACTGAATCCTTTATTTATATACGCAACTAATTAAGCATTAAATTGCGCATCGATTGGTATATAAACTTTAAAACAAAAATATCTATAATATATATAAAAGCGAAAGGTCACTCACTCATCACGAAATCTCAGAAACTATAACACCTACAAACATGAAATTTGGCAGGTAGGTTCCTTATAGGGAGTAGACATCCGCTAAGAACGGGTTTTACGAAACTCCACCCCTAAAGGGGTAAAACGGGGGTTGGAAGTTTGTATGAAAGTCCAATGAAAAATACACCTACAAACTTGAAATTTGGCAGGTAGTTTCCTTATAGGGAGTAGACATCCGCTAAGAACGGGTTTTACGAAATTCCACCCCTAAAGGGGTAAAACGGGGGTTGGAAGTTTGTATGAAAGTCCAATGAAAAATACACCTACAAACTTGAAATTTGGCAGGTAGGTTCCTTATAGAGAGTAGACATCCGCTAATAACGGGTTTTACGAAACTCCACCCCCAAGGGGATAAAACGGGGTTGGAAGTTTGTATGAAAGTCCTATGTTCTTGAAGTAAGAGACTTAAAATTTAAAATGTACGCTCTATAGATGGTGTTAAGGTGTAATGTAAATAATGGTGTAATGTAATAATATATTTTTAGAAATCAACCCCCTTTTGGGGTAAAAACAGGGGATGGGAGTTTGTATGAAAATCCAATGAAAAATAATATCAATCGATTTCATTGATTCTAAAAATTCGTCTAGCTATTGTTTTTATATTTCTTTTATTTTTTCCTTTCATTAGGTATTTAGCTTTTTCGAATATAATTAAAAAACATTTGAAATAACTATCTCCACGCGTACGAAGTCGCGGGCGCCCTCTAGTATAAAAATAAAAATATTCCCTAAAAACCTCCTGTTCCCTAGACTTTGTTGAGCAGTGTAGTTTTATCATCAGACCACTATTATGCTATTTTTTATTTTAGTTGCACTAAATAGGTCTTAACACTAACAACATAAGATGGTCAGACATCAGTCCAAGACGGTTTGACCATCACCAAGATCGTCATGTATCTTCGTACAAATAAAATTAAATAACATAATTAGGTTTAATATTCAGACGATCTCCATATTCAATATTATTTAAATCGTACAGATTAGATTTGGTTAATTTACATTCATGAACAATATAGAGATTTGGAGAAATTGGGGAACATACACTCGCAAATCCCGTTGAGCTGTGGCTTTAAGATTAAGCTTAAGAGGCTTTAGAGGCGATAAAGATTCGCGAGGATATTTGGAAAAATCTACATAAATAGTTAAATGACCAAGATTATGTGCTTCTGCCTAAAATTCTGCAATGTAAAAAAATTGCGTGCGTACAAAGTACACATGATAGAAGTGAAACTTCTTTGGCAAACTAATTCAAAAAACGTATTTATAACACAAAAAAAACTCATTGAAAAAAAAAACAAAAAGCCAACGTCATGCAGTGTTCCCCAGCAATCACCCATCCAAGTACTGACCGACCCTAACGCTGCCGCGTTACCGGTCGCTCAAATTTCGCCTAAAGAAGTTTCACTTCAAAATATTTCTATACAAAATAATAATAACAAGTAGTACATGAAGTCTCTTTATAAGCAGGTTATTTATTTATAGCCTATTATTACTGATTTATAGCCTGTATTAATATACTTCACTCTTCCAGTGTAAACTAATTACAGAACAATAAAAATTACGATAATAACCCGTTGACATTTATTGTTTTTGTAACTCTGTGAACTGAACAATATCTTCTTTGTTAAATTCGCGAACGAAGTCGCGGGCACATCTAGTAAGTAATAAAGATGATTGCTATGTTCTGAGTATTCATGGTTGTGTTTTTTTTTCAGAACCCCGACGCAGTAATCACATCATTGTGGGATTCGGTGAGTAGGAAGCTTTATTATTTATTACTACGCCTTGCAGTTTTCACAACGTAATTTCCGATCTCGTTAGAATTTTGTGATAAAAAATTGCTAATGTATAATTCTATATCTTGAGTTTTATACATATCAAATTTTTGACGCCGCGTTGGCGCAGCGGTTACAGCACTGGATTGCGATTGGCTGTTGCGTGGGCGGCTGCGGGTTCGATTCCCGCACACGACAACATTTGTATTGGCCATACAGATGTTTGCCGTGGTCTGGGTGTTTGTGCAGTTGTTTGTGTCCTTGTCAATTGTTTGTGTCCTTGTGGGTTACCCCACCGTGCCTCGGAGAGCACGTTAAGCCGTCGGTCCCGGTTGTTATCATGTACACCTGATAGCGATCGTTACTCATAGTAGGAAATATATCCGCCAACCCGCATTGGAGCAGCGTGGTGGATTAAGCTCCGATCCTTCTTCTACATGGAGAAGAGGCCTATGCCCAACAGTGGGATATTACAGGCTGTATCGTGATCGTGATCGAAATAGTTTTTGCGTGAAATAGTAAAAAACAACAAACTTTCCCCTTTATAATACCTACAAGTATCCCCTTTATAATGCATCACAATCAGGTGATTGTTTTTGTGATTGTAGACATTTTTAGATAAGCATTGTTTTTAAGAGTCGTAGATTTGACGTATTTGCGGCTTTGTATGGGTATAGAATATGATGTGTAACTAGCTCTCTGTCCCCTAAGTTTGTATGTGTAATGGTACAGATGTATGCTTATGCTACCGAATTATATAGGATATATTGTCGAAACTTACGCTAGTAATTTTTCGAGTAAAGCTCTATAGCTGTATTCCACGGCCAGCAAAAAATTAAAAAAAAAATGAAGCCGTGTAGCAACTGCGTCCATATCCTCGTTAGTATTCCAGTCCCAACCGTAGTTAGTATCGATTATTTTCTTTACGTTATGTTTTTCACAAAACCATATAACGCACTTCGTTAAAGATTCAAAGGGTACATTTACAATGAGGTTATATATATGCCAAAAAAAATTATCTTTTTTTTCGGAACATCGAGTAATGCCAGCAACTTTTGTGTATATTTATTCAAAAGGTTCTTGTCCAAAAAGGATTTACTATGTTATTTTTTTTTTGACAGTTTTATTATCTTTAATTTTTATGTTGAAATTTCTTAATACAGAATATAATAAATACAACAAAATTACGTAGGTTTTTTACAAATGTAATAGAGTCACGCCATCCCTACATGACAAGTTTTATTTAAATACTGCTTACAAAATATTTTTATTCGCCGAATTTCGAGCATTAAATCAAGTGATTATGTCGTAATGTAGATAAAAAGTTTTCATATTAAAATATTGAATTTTGAAATACTAAAAATAAAATAAATATATACATTTGGTATTGCTTCCTCGTTTTACTAAGTTAACTTACCAGAAGACTCGAGTATACTCCATTGCATTTTTTTTTCAATCTTAATAAAACTGAAAACAGCTCTTCCAAACTCCTGGGGGTCGGATTGGGGATAGGGTCGGCATCGCGTTTGTGACGCTTCTGGTATTGCAGACGTCTATAAGCTACGGTAATCGCTTACCATCAGGTGAGCCGTACGCTTGTTTGCCGACCTAATTAAAAAAAAAAAAAAACAGTAAAATAAAAATTGATCTTCGATTGTAATAATTTATGCTGAAAAAAGTTTTTATTTCAGTAAACAGTAATTTTTTTCAAAAACAATATTTTATAGTTTCTTGAATTCACAAGAAACGTTCAGAGATCAAACGAAATATTTTTTAAAATGTTTTGATGGGTTGTCTGGAAGAAATGGCTAAATAGCCATAAGGCTGCCCATTGTACTTCACAGTCTAAATGTCTTTAAATGTATTCAATGTTTAAAACGTAGTTATGGTGTACAATAAAGTATAAATAAATAAATAAAATGTTTTAAATAAGAAATCACGGTCTCAATCATCAGGTTCGTGAATTAATTTCACATATCTTAGGAAAGCAATTTAATAAACGATCTGCCAATGGGTGTAGCATACAAATCAGCGTTTTATCGATCGCTTTTTGGTACGAGATTTAATTACAAACTGACGTACAATTTACATGCTTTGACACACACCCTATGATTTAAATTGGAATTATAATGGAATGTCATCTAATAAATTTTTACGCCCACGATTTCAATTGAAAATATGATATCATATTAATAGCTTCGCCCAATTTTGGGATGATGTATGTCATGACGTGGTAAGGTAAACGTATTAGGTTATTTAAAATTGAACAATTAAAGAAAATCGTTCACAATAAAAAATTTCATCGTTTTACAAATCTATACTAATATATAAAGCTGAAGAGTTTGTTTGTTTGGTTGTTTGTTTGTTTGTTTGAACGCGGTAATCTCTGGAACTACTGGGCCTATTTGAACAATTCTTTCAGTGTTAGATAGCCCATTTATCGAGGAAGGCTATATATCATCACGCTAAGACCAATAGGAGCGGAGTCCACACCGACGAAGTCGCGCGCAGAAGCTAGTTAAAATTATATTTGTTTTAATCGATTTATTATAGTTAAAAGTGAAACTACCACCAATTCAGAATGTACAATTTATGTGTAATTTACGACGTCAAATATTTAGCTCTTCTATTTTTATAAATATATATTTACCCACGTTAATTTGAGAAAAGAATAGCCTATAGCCTTCCTTGGTAAATGGGCTATCCAACACAAAAATATATTTTTTAATTCAAACTAGTACCTTTTGAGATTAACGCGATTAAACAAATTTTTCAGTTTTATAATATTAGTATAGACTAGCTTCTGCGCGCGACTTCGTCGGCGTGGACTCCGCTCCTATTGGTCTTAGCGAGATGACACATAGCCTATAGCCTTCCTCGATAAATGGGCTATCTAACACTGAAAGAATTTTTCAAATCGACCCAGTAGTTCCAGAGTTTACCGCGTTCAAACAAACAAACAAACAAACAAACTCTTCAGCTTTATATATTAAGTAAGTGTAGATAAATCAAAACCTTTACTCACAATAAGACTATAACAAGTCCAATTCTGTACATTAAATATACAATTTCGACTAGCTCGTTCGCGCAGTTTATAGTGGCCCAGCTTTCTGCTCCGCGGTTTGCGGATTCGATTCCCGCCTGAGTCTGGGTGTAATATTTGTATTTATATATTTATATCTTGAAAAAAGGCCAGGTCAAGAGTACCCTAAACCGAAGAGCATGTATGAAAGGAATAATGAAAGTGGACGAAGCGAAACAAGTATGTAAGGATCGTAGCAAGTGGAAAGAAGTGGTCTCTGCCTACCCCTACGGGAAAGAGGCGTGATTATATGTATGTATATATTTATGTATGTAATTCTATGTATATTTATCATAAAAAAGTATTTAACTATATCAGTCGTCTGTTACCTATAACACAAGCATTAAGTTGCTTTCCATAGGATTAGACGACAGTCTGTGTATGTTATAAGCTATTTATTTATTTACTAGCTGACCCGGCGAACTTCGTACCGCCTAACACTCGATTTTTAATTTTTTTAATTTTTTTTAAATACTTAATCCTTCCCGGAACCCCTCCACCAAAACTTAAACTCTATGGCATGGTATTAAAGTTCTAATTGACTTTTAAGTACTATTACGAATCTTTTATATGGGAATATAGAAAAGTTTTGTTTTTAGACTTTTTCAGGCATTTTTTTTTTAATTTTTCTCTCCGTAAGAATCATCCTCGTACCTCAAGAAATATTATAAAAAAAAAGAATTATCGAAATCTGTTCAGCCACTCTCGAGATTTGCGCTTAGCAACACATTCAGCCATTCATTTTTATATATATAGAGATAGAGATAAAAACATTTCGAAAAGTATAATCCTGTAATAAAAAAACGCGATTTATCTAACATCTACATATGTCCAAAGGTTAAGTAACCAAAATACACCCAGTATTCAGGTCATCGGGTAAGGTCTAAGCTATGTATAAAACTGTATCGATCAGGTCGTCGCTTTCAAGTTTTAAAACGTGCTTCTCCAGTCTCCATTCCGTTCTAAATGTTTAACTTTGTTATTTTTTCATCTACTATACAGATATTTTAATGTTTTCCATATTTTTATTTATTAATAATATATTAATAAATATTTTGATACACACAAGAGGCATTAAAATTATTAATAATTAATCATTAACAAGTTTTTTCCCATTTTCTTAAAGCTTTTATGTAACTTGCAATATACGTAAGTACGTATTGTATGTTTATTAGGGTTGAACCTTGCAATTCAATTTTGATACATATATCTTTAACCGATTGAGCTGAAAATTTGTTCACGCGCTTAGTTTGAATGACAATGTATTGCTTGACGTGTAATTATCATAAAACACTGCGCGACTTTTTCGAGTGTCGAACAGTGAGTGAAAAACTTAATAAACCACGATAAAATCCGAAAAAGTTGTTTCATACTTTGGTATGTTTCTCTATTACATATTCATAAATTGTCGTGTAAGTGTACTAATTTTATACATAAATTAAAAAACCTTTAACATTTTACGAACAGCATATCTATATAAATAAAAATGAATGTTGCTAAGCGCATAACTCGAGAATGGCTCGACCGCTTCGGCAATTTTTTTTGTATGCTCCTTAAGGTCCATGGAAGGCTTTAGTAATAAAAAAAAATAAAAAAAAAAATTTACTATTGACAGAATGAAGTCTGTCCGGGCAGCTAGTCTATATATATATATATATATATATATATATATATAAGAGATTTCCACCCATATATTGACTGATCACGATATCTCTGGAACCATAAGGCGTAGAGAATTGTTTGGTAGGAATATTCCTTACGCCGAGTAGAGGTCAGCTAAGAACGGATTTTACGAAATTCCACCCACAAGAGGCGGTTGCGGGGATTAATAACATATATGGCAAAACAACGTTTGCGGGGACAGCTAGTATAATATAAAAGTGTTTTGCAAATTGTCAATACGAACTAATAAACAATAATGTCTGTATAAGATTTTAGATTAATATGGTTACTTCTATAACGAAAATTATTCGAAAACGGGGTATGTCTTGTCTTAATACTTTATAATGTCTTGTTCACGACATTCGCAGTTAATGTCGAAATATCGAGTTCTGCAAAACGAAAATAATAAACATGGTAAATATCCCGTTTTTGAATAATTTTCGTAATAATATCTGTAGGTCTACCATGAGTTTTTGTTACAAGCGCACATGACTTAACTACAGTAGTAAACGTAGAAACGCAACTGGAATATTTAACTATACCATACCTATTATGAGTATTTCTAAATTTTACTATAGAGTCTATCGAGCACTCGATAAGAGTTCTAGTTTTAAATGCGTTATATTGCGTCTTACTTACTAATATCTTTATCTTTCTTCCGTATAGAAAACTACACTCGCTAACGTGTATCGTCTCTTGAAACTCATGGTAGACGTACTGTTCCCTTTGTCATTAGATGGTTCTAATAAAGTTTCACACGTGCTTTGATATTCCACATTAGGGGAAGTGGGCCAAGGGCGATCGAAAGTGAGACGATCGATATTAAGACCAGTGTTTTGTTAGCGTCAACGCTTGTTTGCTTCGTATAATTGCTTTAAACTCCATATAGTTATTAGCTTTTATATTTTTCGACCAAATTACTTTTTAATGGTGTGAAAAAAAAAGAAAAAATTATAGGCATGTGTATGTGTTTTCATTTGTAATTATTAATAATAAAAAATAGGTTATTAAAATTTGAAAAAAAATTGACATTTCTACTACTATTCTATTTTCTAATAGGTACTAGCACTTTAGTTTTCTTAAAAAAGTAATTTTGTTTTCTAGTTCAACATTAGTTAAATGTTTGATTCCTTCACATAACTTACTGAAACAGGTGTTACAAATACAACATACGCTTACGCTTCAGCCTGTAGCATCCCACTGCTGGGCATAGGCCTCTTTTCCCATGTAAGGAGAAGGATTGAAGCTTAATCCACCACGCTGCTCCACTGCGGGCTGGCAGATATATTCCCTACTATAAGTAACGATCGCTATCAGGTGTACATGACAACAACCGGAACCGACGGCTTAACGTGCTCTCCGAGGCACGGTGGGGAGACCTACAAGTACTAACAACCAACCAGAAATAAATATTTGTATAAACACAAAGATCCACTCCGAGCGGAATCGAACCCGCGACCGTCGGTGTTTAGGCGACACCATTACACGAAAGCGGTCGTAAATATAACATAAGACTTATTTTATAAAACTTTCACCACAAAAACGAAGAGAAAATAGTCAATTATATCCAAAGGATGGGTAGTCAAACTCTTTCCTTTTGAACCTTAACGTTTGACAGAGGTATCGCACACGCTAACGACTCTCCAACTCCGAACACGTATCATTGATACCCTTTGCAGGTGTATTGAAGTATAAAAATATCAAATAGCCCTTATTTACATACGAAAATCGACAAATATCCTGACAACCTTCATAGTTGAAAAGGGGTTATTGGTTAGTAAAATATTCAAAAGAGGTTTGACCCTTTCACTAAAGAATTAAAGATACTATGTAGATAGAATTCATTGAATAGCGTCTACGGTCATTCTGTGAATAGTATCAATATGAGGTAACAGCGTTATCAATATTAATTTGAAAGTCATTAGAACCAATACGGTCTCGTGTGTATTGTGGTGTAATAGCTATTTCCGCTTTGTGTGGTTGCATCTATTAATAAAGTGGGAGGTACTGCTGTTAGTATTGACGAATTGTAGGAAATATCGTGCTGAAATTCTAAAGCCCAACAAAAGAAGTATTACATTAGAAGTATTACTATAATTATTAACTATTTGACTAAAGTAGGGCACAGCAGAAAATTTCTTGCTCAATATAATTATGGAGCGGCCTGAATCGGGTAGTAAGTACCACGACTTTACAGGAGATCACAGCTAAATTAAATTTAATATTAAGATCTATTATTGTTATATTTTATCTCATGTAAGCAGTGTTATTTGTTACCAATAAAATTTATTTTATTTTCTTTTATTTAAATAATACTGCTTTCGAGCAGTGTTGTGTTCCTGTTGGCAAAATATACGTTTTAAGTTACTCAGTAAGTGAAATCAATCTGACTAAAAGTTAAATTGAATTAAACTAAATTTTGAAGAAGGCGTACGTTTCCAAATCATTTATATTCAAGTCAAGGGAAATACCTGTTTATTTTAAATATTCCAATGGAGGTCTGATGGATTGCGGATTATACATTTAGAACGAATACGTTTCACCCAGCTTCTGCGGTTGAAACCTTTATTATTTTTATGCTGGCAAACTCGAATACACCTTACCTATGTTTGTGTTTATATCTACATTGTGGAATAAACGTTGTTTTACCATATATGTTATTAACCCCCTTAATCCCCCCCCCTCCTTATAACTTAGGGGTGTAAAAATAGATGTTTGCCGATTCTCATACCTACCCGATGTGCACACAAAATTTATTAAAAATCAGTCCACCCGTTTTGGAGGAGTATCGAAACTAACATTGTGACACGAGAATTTTATATACAAGATTATTAGAGCAAAACTTAAGATGTTTGCATACCACTGTGTACATTTATTTTGTAATGTAACTATTATTAAAATGTTACAATTTTGAAAATCCTCAGTTGATTTTGCTAGCATAACTCTCTGATTTTTATTTTCAAGCGTCAATTTTTTGAAAATAAACATAAAGTAGGTACATATAATCACCTAATGGTTAAATAAATGTTTTCATTTCATTTCGTTACCATACAAATATATACCGAAGATAAGTAATAAAACACGTTTACAAAAAATTAAGTATATAAGTAGATAGCTTAGAGTATAAATAACTATTATACTCTAAGGTAGATAGATAATAATGGGTTGTATGTAAATATACGTATTCTATAATAATAATATACTCGTATATATGCGGTATATGGTGATGTTTTATAGCATTAAACATTACTATATCCGATGTTTTAAATTCAAACTATTAAGTTATTTTATTATTTGTTCAAAGAAAATAAAATCTTCAACAATATGATATTATGAATGCAGAGTTCAGAAATTCATTTCTAAATACTGCTAACATACATACACTTTTACACACACAACCTTCTTTCTTGCTTCACTGGTAAAAATAGATTTTAGTAGTCTCAACAACAGTGCACTGCTAACTCAATTATGAAACTAAAAAGGTTAAGTTGGATCTAGAGAATTAAGAAAATATTTTTTAAGAAAAAGTTCTAAGAATTATCTTATTCAATGCCAATCACGTAGTACTCATTATACAATTTACTATCGTATTACGAGTATTACTTTACTCAGAAAAGAGAATAATCTCATTTCAAACGTTAAATCTTGTATAGGTATATATTTTTTTTATATAAATTCTACAAGAAAGTTTTAATTATAATAACTTTATAATTACTAGTGGTCGACCTCGTGGTGTGTGTGTAATGTTTTTTTTTTTAAATTGATTTAATGTATTTTTATGCATAATTTAAAAAAAAATTAGGATTCTACACTCCTTGTCTATATATACTAAGTGTGCGAAATTACATACTCGTCGCAAAAAGACGCTGGTGCTCGTCTTCGACCTGTGTATTTCAAGGCCAGCTGGATGGCTATCCCGCCAAGTTCCAAGTAGTTGAACTGTGTTATCCCTTAGTCGCCGCTTACGACACCCACGGGAAGAGAGGGGGTGGCTATATTATTTACTTCCATAACTACACAGCGGCATTACATAGAGACGAATGTAAATATTTTAAAATTTAGCTCGAAGCATATTGGCGTGTTTTATGCAACTATGCAAAATGTTACAAACAGTAGCATGTGGTGGCTATATTCTTTGCTGCCGCAGCCACACAGCTTATAGCACCATTATGTATATATCGTATAATAATAATACATATTATTATTTAAAAGTTTTGTCTATAAAGACCAATGAAGACAATTTATTTTCTTCGAAAAATGACTAAGAATATTCTTCTAAAACGCAAAGCCTATGGGATTCTTAAGTTACCATACCTAATGTTAATTTTGCTCCATGTTTGACCTACTTCCGTCCCATTCATTACTTTCTCCATTTAACAAACACCCCCCTCTCTCAATTTCCCAAGAGACGTTACCCGTGAACTTTATGTCCATAAAACTCTAATTTCTATTTAAGACTGTGATAATTAATCTCGATTTTAGACTGATTATGTTTTTAATAAATAATAATCATAAATACATAATTATACCTGACTTTCTCAAAACAATCATACCTATAATAAGTTGTACAATCAAGATGAACCAAAAGTACCAAATGGTGAACCCATCCATACATTTTAAACTACAAATGGTACCTACATTCAGCCTGTAATATCCCACTGTTGGGCATAGGCCGACGTAAATACAAATATACGTAAATACGACGACGTAGTGACGCCGCGTTGGTGCAGAGGTCACAGCACTGGATTGCGATTGGCTGTTGCGAGGGCGGTTGTTGTCGTGTGCGGGGATCGAACCCGCGTTCGATCCCCGCACACGACAACATTTGTATTGGCCATACAGATATTTGCCGTGCTCTGGGTGTTTGTACAGTCCTTGTGGGTCTCCCCGCCGTGCCTCGGAGAGCACGTTAAGCCGTCGGTCCCGGTTGTTTTCATGTACACCTGATAGCGATCGTTACTCATAGTAGGGAATATACCCGCCAACCCGCATTGGAGCAGCGTTGTGGATTAAGCTCCTATCCTTCTCTTACATGGGGAAGAGGCCTATGTCCAACAGTGGGATGTTACAGGCTGAATCGTGATCGGGCATAGGCCTCTTTCTCCACGTAGGACAAGGATTGTAGCTTACCTAATCGACAACTTTGCTCCACTACACTGCGGGTTTACGGATATGTTCCCTACTATGATTAACGATCGCTGTCAGGTATTAATGATAACCGCGACCGACGGCTTAACGTGCTCCGAGGCACGGTGATGTGACCCACAAGGACAGACATCCAAACTGGAAAGAAATCAACAAAATCCATCCCGAGCGGGAATCGAACGCGCAAACCGTTGGTGTTTTAGGCGACTACTAGCACCACTACACCAGAGCGGGTGTTGCGGGTCACCTATGGTACAGAAATAGCGTATGTGTATATATTTGTATATATCTGTTTAGAATATAACAAATTGTTACCTACGCATTCAATAAATACATAAATCTTTATTTGAGGTTACATTTCAGAACCCATAACAATTTTTTTTTACAATTAAGAGAACAAAAATAATAAATAATAACAACAATAATATACAAATAAAAATAATCAATGATAACTTTTAGATTATAAACACGTAGGTATTTAAGGGCTTCCACTGACAGGCACCGATTCGTAACGCAGATGCGATCTAAAGGGCGCCATACACGTTTTACGCACACGTTTATTGTATGTTATGATAACATAATTATTACCTATAGTATCTTCGCCGTGTGTGGCGCCCTTTAGATCGCATCTGCGTTACGAATCGGCGCCTGTCGGTGAAAGGCTTTAAACCATGTAATGTATAGACATCTAGAAAAAATGCTATGTTAAATAACACTAAATTGGGTGTATTTTCTATATTTATAAGGATAGCATTCGTTATTACGATATATATATTGTAGATATAATAAAATTAAATGTATTCTTAAAACTTTTTACCTTCAAATTATAATTCAAATTTAATACATAGGGATAATCTATCTAATCCCATCAGTGTAATCCTATTTTGGCCATATTCATATTTAAATAATATTGTATTATGCTAATATAATTATTAAGTAACGAGATTAATAAAATTAAAATAAAATCTTCCCTTAAAAAAAACCCCTTGAGCTTAGCCAATAGCAATTTTCATTAGAATACATTTTCAGCCGAGAGTAATGATCACTTCAGGTGTTTGCAATCTGACCTAATCTGGGTCCAACAGCACCAGCGTACAAGGGAAAACGTCTTTGAGAACAATTACTTAGATCTAGAAATGTAGATTTCTATAAATGTACATAGTAATGACTGGTCCTTTAGCCCAATTTGCAGTAACCCTTATGTTTTTTTCATCACATTTGCGTATATTCTATGTTCGTTGTTCTTGTGGCAAATGAAGTAGTAGGAGATCCAAGGGAGGGTACACTTTTTTTCCACCCTTACTTTTGTTACGTTATTATATACGTAAAATTTATCTGTAACCGACATAGCCGACAGAATTAGCAACTTGAAGTGGCAGTGGATTGGTCACATGTGTCGCATGAGCGATGGCCGTTGGAGCAGATGACTGTGTCCTGGAGTGGAGACCGCGTATTAGCAAACGCATTGTGGAACCTCCTCTCGCCTGCTGGATCGACGATCTACCAGATTGCCGGTGTAGGCTGGATAAGGATTGTGGAAACCGGGATGTCTGGCGTAAACTAGGGGAGGCATATGTCCAGCAGTGGACTGCAATAGGCTGAATTGACTGACTGACTGATGTTTGTCCGGGCTAATAAAATTTCGTCTAGATATATACCTTGGTCTAACTTAAAATATATATTTTATTTCGATCAATGGCCGCGATATTTTTATTGCAAAATAAAAAAAATGTATAGCGATAATTTCGCCAGGTCAGCTAGTGTATATGTATAAAGAAAAAAAATACAATAATTGTGTTTGCTCGTAACCGAAAAAAAAACCGACTTCAATCACATCGACAAGTAATACGTAAGCCGACGAACAAAATTAACAAACGCACTAGTTGTCACTACGATTTTTGAATGTTCTCCTCAATTTCTCTGGGACTAAATCATTAGATCCTGGTTTTCTTATCATGGTACCTAAGTTGGGATATCTCCTTTCCAACAAAAAAAGAATTATCAAAATCGGTTCATAAACGACGAATTTATGCCCGAGCATAGGTACATAAAAAAAAAAAAACATAATTATATACGGTCGAATTGAGTAACCTCCTCCTTTTTTGAAGTCGGTTAAATAACCTCCTCCTTTTTTGAAGTCGGTTAAAAACGACTAAATTCTTAAACCCTTTCTTGTTTTAAAAATGAGCGTATCATCGAATATTATCACTTACAAGATTAATGTTATAAGTGATAAAGCGTAAATTATGTACTGATTCCAGTTTAATGGTCAAAGTAACACCATTCATCAACGATCTAATAGATTAATTACTTGCGCTTTTCTGATTTATTACGTTTTTCGTTAGAGGATATACTTCAAACGGCCAAGAAGTGTGATTCAAAACAAAAGAAAATCTTTTATATAGTAGAGTATAAACTAAATTTTGTTACACGGTTTTATTTTTTAAAAGGAATGTAATGGTAGCCGTTAGTGTGCAGTAAAAATATTCTCCGTGATAGTGCGTAGTAGACTTGAGTTTCATATACATACAGTACAGTCACAGTTTATATATTATTTTCAAAAGAATAGGTAACTGCGAAGTTTCTTGCCGATTCTTCTCTGCAGGATCTACATTCCGAATGGGCAGTAGCTTTACTTATAAAAACTAATAATCACTTTAAAAAATTTAATTTGTAAAACGACGATTCGAAAGTGCTTTTAAAAACTACCTATTCGAAAAAAGTTGTTTTTGATTTTGTGAAAGTTTAAAATATCTATGCATTACAGTTTAAAAAAATTATAACCCAGTATTAGATAGACAGATATACGAAAGGACAGAGGAACCATACTAATAGGTTTCGCTATTGTTTTGACAATGAACCCTAAAAGCAGCATATATAATATTCCACTTATTCGTTCGCTTGAATGAACAATGAATGATACACACGCAATACGAAAATGAATCATTTTCATGTTCATTTTCACTGGTTGTTATTATTTAAGCGTAATGTTACTCGGGATTTTCGTTTTTGAAAGCATAATGCGTCATAAAATTAAAATTACTTTGGTATACTTAATGAATCGAATAATTAAATAATTATCTATACTAATATATAAAGCTGAATAGTTTGTTTGTTTGGTTGCTTGTTTGTTTGTTTGAACGCGGTAATCTCTGGAACTACTCGGCCGATTTGAAAAATTCTTTCAGTGTTAGATAGCCCATTTATCGAGGAAGGCTATAGGCTATGTGTCATCACGCTAAGACCAATAGGAGCGGAGTCCACGCCGACGAAGTCGCGCGCAAAAGCTAGTCATAAATAAAATATTAAAATAAGATGCTACAATGAAAAACAAAAGGTATCAAAACCGAACTTTGAGTTTAATGTCAACACTGTTGATTTTTTTTTTTATGCGGCATTAGGCTGAAGTTGAACTGTTGAATTACTAACAAAAGTCTGACTCACCATGGGAATACAAGTAAAAAAATCTAAGCTATGATAGACCTACTCGGGTGTGTGTACTACTTATATAAGAAAAGGAAATTTATACTAACTCGGAAATGTACCGAAGCTCAATAGCCATTTCCAGTAACCACTGTACCAATTGAAGTAAGTTATACATATTATATTGTCTTTTATACACTTCCATAGACAATCCAAATAGACAGGCGAAAAGCCCGATAATGTTTTTTCACGAAACGCGTCAAAAAAATTTAATATAGTCATTGTGTGAGGTGTTTACTGTTGATTTATTTCGCGTTGCGTGTGGTGTAGATTTAAAGAAATTTAAAAATGTTAGGCCTAATTATTATTTTTTTTTCTTTTTGCTATACTAATTTTATAAAGAGGAGAGATTTGATTGTTTGTTTGCATTGAAGAGGCTCCGAAACTATTGAACCGATTTGAAAAATTATTTCACTGTTGAGAAGCTACACTGTCCGCGGATGACATAGGCTATATTATATTTAAAAAAAATAAAATAAAGGAAAATTATTTTGATATTTTTGTTAGATACCCGTGAGAAGCCGAGGCGGGATGCTAGTATTTTATAATGATCGATCTATTTATTACTTAACAGAGAATCTCTCCACCTCCCACTGCGTCATTTCTAAAAAATCATCTGGCATAAAACGAAAACTTTTTTAACCGACTTCCAAAAAAGGAGGAGGTTCTCAATTCGATGGTTTTTTTTATGTATATATAGATCAGAACTTTTTGACTGGGTGTGGATCTGACAAGTACTTTGAGAGCTATATCTAATATATACGTTGTATTAAACCGCATAACTTTTCACTGGGTTTATCGATTTTGATGATTCTTACTTTAATCGAAAGCTAATACTTGTCATAGTCTTGTTTAAATTTGATTGAGATCTGATTACTACTTTTTGAGTAATGTTTGATAGCGCGTATTTACTTGACTATTTTTTCGTCTTATTACGTTGTATTACTTGTCGATATAATTGAAGTTGGTTTTTTTTTTCGTTTGCGAGCAAATACAATTATTGTTAATCCTCTCTGGTACTTGAATGAAACTTTTCGGATTGTCTGTATATTTTTATACGCTCCAATCCGGGTTGCCACTTCATTTTTTTACCGACTAAGGAGGAGGTTCTCAATTAGATTGTACCTATTATTTATAAGTGCTACCTCATAACTTATTACAGAGTGTATCGATTTTGATGTTTCTTTGGCATTCGAATGCTGCTTTGTTGATAGTGATTTTGATTTACGCGAGATGTGTGAATAGTTTTGGAGTTATTCCCATATAATTCGTATTTGAAGTCCGTTTTTTTTTTTATAAAATCAAATTGTTTATTGTATTAGACAGGCTGTTTATAAAAAAGCCTGCAAGTGATGTTATATAGCCTACGATGTGCATAGTTATTCTTAAGAATAAATAAATAACTAGCTTGAAAATTGTCTGCAGTCTACGCTACCGCACTTTTAATTTTATGTTTTAATTAGCGTTTTTACGAAGTCCATTAAAAGAGAAAAAAATAAAAATTATTTTATGAATAGGTAATTACTTTTTAATTAAAATTTATCTTTTATCTCCATAGTAATTATGAATAATAAAAGCTTATGCGGTATTTTAGTTAATATTTTATAAAAGGTTCTGTCACTTGGAAAAAATATTATATTATTTTGAATACATATAGTTTGATGGCATTATATTAATGTACGCTTCAGCCTGTAATATCCCACTGCTGGGCATAGGCCTCTTTTCCCCACGTAGTAGAGTCCTGCTCCAATGCGGGTTGTAGGATTCTACTATGACTATCGATCGCTATCAGGTGTACATGATAACAATCGGGACCGACGGCTGCACAAACACCCAGACCACATACTTATAATATATTTTGTATATTAATGTATTTAAAATATTTTGTTAGTAGGTACTCACCGATAACATTTGTTAAGAAATTTCTAACAATGTCGAAAATAATAACTAATTTAGACACATAAAACCGCAGAACAGTCACTATAGATATTAAGTTCTACTAAGACGATCAGATCTATGGCAATGGGTTGTCGCAATAGTCACAGTACTGGCTTTTGTGCCAGTAGTGGCAGGTACTGCTCCCGCTCATTACAAATATTTTTGTAGACCATAATACGTCATGGTATGTGCTTGTGTGTTTTTTTGTTTTCGAACTTTCTATACGGACAAAAAATATGATCAAAATAATCCAATATCGCCGGGTCAATAACCTTCAGTATTAATGGAATGTTGGCTTTACGTCAGAAAGGTCATTTCATTCATGGGTCATTACCCTGTAATGCCTGAATAATTTTGTCCCAATAGTAACGCCCTTTCTCGAAGAAGACCGGACAACCAGGCCAAATAATAATATTCGTACCATTTTTTTTTTGTATCAATTTTCGAGTCAGTGATGCTTTCATTATCTAACAGTAGTAATAAGATTACATACCATACTGATGTTTGCCGTGGTCTGAATGTTTGTGTAATCTTTGTGGGTCTCCCCACCGTGCCTCGGAGAGCACGTTAAGCCGTCGGTCCCGGTTGTTATCATGTACACCTGATAGCGATCGTTACTCATAGTAGGGAATATATCCGCCAACCCGCATTGGAGCAGCGTGGTGGATTAAGCTCTGATCCTTCTCCTACATGGGGAAAGAGGCCTTTGCCCAGCAGTGGGATGTCTCTGTCATGCAATGAAAAAGGCTATGGATCGGGGTCTCCGTCAAAGATAGGATAAAAATCGGCCAAGTGCGAGTCGGACTCGCGCACTAAGGGTTCCGTACCATTGACTAAACTAAAGGCTATATTTTATTGTTATTAAACAAAATACTTAGTAAATAAGAAAAAGATTAATAGTTAATACCATATAAAAATGTAAAATAAAATAGTCACATACGCCATCTATCTATCGATCCATGCCGCTATTAGAAAGTTTATTATATAAGTCTATCGACGACGTTTTCTTGGTTTCTGGATAGATGGCGTTGGAATTAAATCGCGTCGCGTTAAATATTTATTTTACTTCGTTTTTAGTATTTGTTGTCTTAGCGGCAACAAAAATACATAATTTGTGAAAATATCAAGTGTCTACCTATCGCCGTTCTTGAGATACAGCCTGGTGACAGACGGACGGACGGACGGACGGACGGATGAACGGACGGACGGACGGACGGATGGACGGTCAGACGGACAGCGAAGTCTTAGTAATAGGGTCCCGTTTTTACCCTTTGGGTACAGAACCCTAAAAAATTAGATAATCCGTGAGAGAAGAAAAGTATCCGACATAGCCTGAAGAATAAACAACGACTTGTCGTCGTGTTAGAAACAATATTTAAAGTCATCTACTAGACTGCATATTCTAGTCCAGGAAACCGTATGACCAATAAAATTTAACTCAATAACTTTAGATCCCGGTGAATTTATACCCATTATTCCGTCAAATTAGTAATTGATTTGCGTAAGTACGTAATACAAACGTAGTATTAAGCACCGATATAAATACCGTACAATAATGTTTTCGTGTTGAGAAAAACTTCTTGAGGAGATTTTTTTAAATATTTTCATTTCTTTTTTGGTGAAAAAAATGCAAGAATTTACTCCTTTATTAGGCGTTCGAAAATGCATACAACTTATTGGTTACAAATACAAGCACTCAGACCACGACGAATACCTGTACTGCCTATAAAAAATTTACCGTGAGCAGAAATCGAACAAGTGACCGTCAGCGTAAAATCATGTAACCACTGCAACAACTCGTCATCTTAGAATTTAAATCAACCTATAAATATCTCACTGTCCCGCTGGTTACCTCAAGTGTCTCATTAAATAATAAAATATGGCATCAAAAAATTAACGATGACAACGTTACCTACAAATTCCTATTTTGAGATAAAACGCAATTAAACTCGCAGAGCAATTGAAAATTCAGAACACATTTCAATCGGCATTAAGCATTCACAAATCATTGCTTTTCAAATCTGTCACACAACTTCACATTAAATACTGACAATTTGATGAATGGATTCAAAGACAGACATTAATAATAATGTTAGTTAGTTGTAATTCAATTTAATGTTTACTGTCAAATAATTAATTTATTTAGTTTACTTTGAAATCTTTAAATAGATATTTAAGACGCAATTTTATTACAGAAAGACATAAATAACCATTAAATTGAATTACAACTAATTATTAAAAAAATATACTAAAAAAATGAAACTAAAACTAAAAACCTTAAAAAATATAATACAATAACTAAAATATATTATTAAAAGGAGTCCCTTTAGGCAAGGTTCCGAAGATACTGGCAGCGTTCCCCTTTGGATAGCTAGACTAATTCTTTGTCCAAGGTAGCTGCCAGCTCTTCGGTCTCCTGATGTTCCTGATGTTATTGCCTCCTGTTGTCAATGTTAGTTTATAAAATGTTTAATATTGCTTTTTATATCCAAATTAAAATTATTATTCCGTCACTAGGATTTAAACTTTATATCTGGAAAATACAATCATAAACAACCAGACTACGAAAATCATATGTATGGTTGGCACATTTTGTAGTGGCCCTGCTTTCTGCTTATAATAGTCGGTTGTTACCTATAACACAAGCATTAAATTGCTTACCGTAGGAACAAACGACCGTTTATATATGTTATAAGATATTTATATTTATTTATTTTAAAATATTTGTCACATGCGAGGAACAAAACTGGAAAACTTTAGAGCATCAGTCAATTAATGTGATCACTTCGCTAACGTGTCATCCTAATTAAATCGCCACTACAATCAATATAAAAGTAAAATATGAAAAAAAAAGTGTATGTGTCAGCTCGGACACACGACTGGAGTTTACTCCTTCAGATCGACTGTCTAAATAGGCACAAAAAAGCATACTAGTCTAAGAAAAAGATTAATACCATATCAATTGGCAAATAAACGAATCAAAAACGATGGATTTTACTCCTCATATTTTTTATACCGGGGGCATTATATGAATATCGATTCTTAAGGAGTAAACTCCAATAATGTGATATTATTTAATCCAGAAGATATCAATGGAGTACTGGTTATTTTAACTGTATACCTATATTTTATGTATATTTTCACATACTGTCGAAGTCGTAATAATAGATGTTCCATTAGTTCGTTCAAACAAGCTTTTAGCCTTTATAATGTTAAAATGAATAATATATCCTGAGTATATAATTTGAAATTCAAGTACCTTAGGGTTTATTTGAAGATGGATTTAATATTGATGATCTACATAATTCGTTTGAAATGTCGAAAGAAACATCAACTTTGATGAATACGATCCACCCCAGGCACCAAAATATGTTAATATAAATTGTAATACCGAAAATGTTATACTCTAGGACTCTAGGTCCTAAATAAATTTATTCTTGGAAGATAAATGGGTATTTTTATAACACATCAAGTAGTTAAACTAAATTGATTTAAAATAGCTTATGTAAAGTTCTCATTATTCTCATATCACAGACAGGACAGAAGAATCTTTTACAATTTTTTTTTAATTGAAGATGAATGATTGAATTTTTTTTTTAAATTGAAGTTAGTTTTTTTTTCGTTTGCGAGTAAACACAATAATTTAATAGTATAGCACCTACAAATTAACTTTAGTAAAACCCCTAATTTATATAATACTAGTGACCCGCCCCTGCTTCGCACGGGTGCAAAGCTGATACTAAATTAATACTATCTACAACAAAAGATATGTTAGAAACCTCTAAAATTATTTATTTATTTTACTCTTTTTGCACACCAATACACAAAAGAACAATATCCTTATCGCTATTATTAATTATTATCAGTGTTTCTCTACCATATTTTGCATGTATTGTACATACAAACCTTCCTTTTGAATAACTCTATCTATTAAAAAAACCGCATCAAAATCCGTAGCGTATTTTTAAAGATCTAAGCATACATAGGGACAGACAGACAGCGGAAAGCGACTTTGTTTTATACTACATATTTATAGATTTCTTTTTAGGTTTTTTTTTTACTGTAGTACATTAACAGTCTATTTCAGTATAAAAATATAAAACCTATGTTGTAGAAAATATATCGCCTAAAGATTAAATCACAGTCTGAAGCTCAACAAGGACAAGCTCAATACTAATATTAAACCAAACCTCTACATCTATGGAATACACAAAACTTTAAGAAGAATATTCGAAGCACGTTTTGTTCTCGAGAATTCTATATAAAGAAACGTAATGCCTTCGACACGTCTTTTTCTTTTCGCTTCCAGACTTTTCGATTGCCTTCTATTACATATTTAATACATATTTTTGTAAATGATTATTTTTTTTCTGAATTTGCGAAAAAATTTATCATACTTATGTCATCATACTTATGTCTTCATTTTTTCTAACAATATAGATCGAGCCCAGGAAGGGCCAGATTTTCTTCATTTCATAAAAGGTTAAAATTTCTCAGCGCACGCTCCCAACACCGGTAGAAGCAATGGCCGAATATGAAGTTTAACTCATGTTGGCTTTAGGAGATACCTTTCTTTCTATCTTCACTTACTTATATCTCCCTCTCAACTTCCGTTCGCCGCGCTCGATCACACTTTTCGTAACACTCTCGTCACGCATTCACCAGCTTACTCCCCAAGTCAACCGTAAAGAAGTTTTACTTCAATATAAATAACAACCTAACGAAAGTATTATTAATTTATTAATAATAGTTACAAGTAACCGAAACAATTTAATATATAATTTTTTATCACATAAATAACAACACAACTTTATGTATCTTATTTTTATATCACAAAACATTGCTTAAGTAAATAACAAATAACACGTACGAATGTTACGTAAATAGGTATATAACAATATCATGTAGGAGAGCTCGTTAAAATAACTTCTAACTTATTTATTTTTTTAACGAACAGAAAAAGATAATTAAGAACGAGATATTTTTGCTAGAAATATATCTTTATTATTAAGTAATATAACAAGATGATGATATATATAATAACATATAATCTTATAAACAAAATTCTTCAATATTCAGCAAAAAAAAATTTAAGCAAACACACCTCTTCTGTACTCAATATTAAACTAAAACTAATTATCTTTCCACTTATATAATTATATACATATAACATTGAAATATATAAGATAATAGCATAAATCGTTATACAATCTTCTAATGGAGTCATGAAAGTTTAAGACTTCGATGTTATATAATAATTCCCAATGAGTTTCAGATTATAGCGCCGTAAAAGCATTTAGCTTAATGTACAAAAAGATTCCAATAAGTAAGCACGGAAAGGGATTTACCGGAAATCAAAGAAGTTTTAACGATAGAATAATAACTTAAATATGAGGTCGTGTATGATCTTTTCCTCAGATAAACATAAAACAAAAATGATAATCTTATACTATTAAACGAGCAATTCTTGTATATATATATTCTGAATCTCGGAATCGGCTCCAACGATTTTCGTGAAATTTAGTATGCAGGGGATTTCGGGGGCGAAAAATTGATCTAGCTAGGATTCATTTAAAAAAAATGTCGTTTTATCCCTGTTTTTAGGCAATGAAAATATATCATTAGAATACGAAGCTTAATTTCACCGTTGTCATTATAGCTGTAATGGCGTAATTAGGAAGTCGGCGGGTGTCGAATCGTGTTGACCCGGGTTCCAATCTCAGTCTCCAGATCAATTTTTTTTCTTTTTTTTTTAATTTCACTCGTGATTTATTATTTAAATAACATTAAAATATAAAAATACCGAACAAAAAAAAAGAAAAAAAAAGAAAATACCGAGCTAGGCTCGGTCACCCAGGTACTAATAATAAAACTCTTTATTATACACCGAGAATAAGCAACATTACAAAAAAAAAACAGGAGTTATAAGTACAAAAGGTGGCCTAATAGCTAATAAGCGATCTCTTCCAGGCAACCTTTGGGCAGAGGAAATGACGATAAACGAAAAAAAACCTGGTCGTACAGTTACAACAGATAAAGAAAATTAAAATTAAAAATGTATTTTTTTTAATTAATACGAATATGAAAACCTACACGAAGGTAAACATTTCCTGAATCATCACAACGCATTTTTCCACGGCGCAGCGCAACGCAGTTTTGTAAAGTAGAAATAAATAAACATATTTCTTTTCGTATTGATATACGCAAACAATTCTATTTATATGAAAAACACGTACAAGGCTTAATGCTTTGCACTGAAGTCTATTTTTCTTCAACATGGTCTCATCCTACGTCGCACCCACGACAGACTATAAAAATGTTCATAACGGGATTGTTTATTCTGTAATTAAAACTTTTTAGCGCGCAGAACAGTATCTGGTCATCAGATAACGATAACGAAGTGACGCCCTTTAAAAACATAAATTACGTTTATGGTCAAACTGTTTATACTCGTAGATTCAATTAGTCTGTTTTTTTTAAAGTGAAACTTATATTACATCGTCTCAAACTTTTCGTCTGTGTGTTGCATGTCGCGTGACGGTCGGCCGCGTGGTAAAATTGATAAAGCGATTTTTCACAGTAAAAGTGAAACTTTTTCGTGAAACGGTTTCATAAAACCACACAGGTTTTTTTTTTTAATATACTGTTCACAAGAAAAAGTGATTTGTATGAAAAACTTTAAAGCCGATTAAATAGTCAATAATTAATGTATTATATCAATGTATATGCAAATTATAAATAATTTTCACATATCCCACACATAAAAAAAGTTTTCTTGGAGATTTTAATAATATATGAAGTTATCCAGAATAAGATTCGAAATAACTACGACCATAAACAAAATTAACTTTAAAAACTTAATCTAAGTTTGGAAAGTTTTTTGGTTAAGTTTAAGTTTTAGTTAGAAAGTTAGGGTAGTTGCTTAACTTGTTAACTTAAATTTCAATATAGAAGAGTTTTCACAGCCACTTTTTTTATTATTGTGAAAAGTTTACTTTAAAACTACTTAGAAGTTGACTAGCTTTTTAGGGTTCCGTACCCAAAGGGTAAAAACGGGATCTATCCAGAAACCAAGAAAACGTTGTCGATAGACTAATATAATAGCTTTCCAATGGCGGCATGGATCGATAGATAGATGGCGTATTTGACTAGTTTATTTTGCATTTTTATATGGTATTAATCTTTTTCTTATTTACTAAGTATTTTTGTTTAATAACAATAAAATATAGCCTTTAGTTTAGTCAATGGTACGGAACCCTTAGTGCGCGAGTACGACTCGCACTTGGCCGATTTTTTTAGAATTATTACTGACTAGAGATCTTCGTACCACCATATTTTTTTAGGTAAAGCTTCCTTAGAATCTTCATGATTTCGATCTCGATGAAACTAAAATGCGTCACGATAAAGAAGCAATCACCAACCCGCCTGCCCAGCGTGGTGACTAGGGGCAAAACACATGAGTTCACGCCGTTTTTGGAGCGAACTTGGGGAGGCCTGTGTCCATCAGTGGACGGCGAGGCTGAAGTGATGAACCGATTAAATTAAATAATCAATTAAACAAAAGAAAAATGAATCCAAAAAAAATCAATACATACAAATATTAAAAGTGACATCAGAATTTCATTGCCTAAATGTTATAATAAAGTTCATAAATATTATCATAAATATGTTCTTTTATAAAATAAATCTAATAATAATATTTAGTTAGTAGGCCTTTTCTGTAAATTATTATTTTAAAACACAGCTGTTTTTAAATAACTGAAAGCACTTACTAAAATGAATGAAAATTCTATTCAAAATTCGAAGATGTCTTACAGATCTCATCAATTATCCCGTCTCGATAGCTTTGTAAAGAAAATTTCATTTATTACATATTCATATTTTTATTATCTGTCAAAATTCTGTTTTTATCTAAAACTAGCTGACCCGGCGAACTTCATACCGCCTAACAGTCGATTCTTTAATACTTATCCTTCCCGAAACTCCTCCACTAACACTTAAACTTCTTTTGTATGGGAATAAAGAAAAGTGTTGTTTTTCGACTTTTTCAGGCATTTTTTTTAAATTTTTCTGTCCATAATAACCATCCTCGTAGTTCAAGGAATATTATAAAAAAAGAATTAGCGAAATCGGGTCAGCCGCTCTCAAGATTTGCGCTTAGCAACACATTCAGCGATTCATTTATATATATATATATAGATAATCGAATCAAATAAATAATATTCACTCGTTTACAACAATATTAAATACCAAAATAGTTTATGCATATAATTCACTTTAAAAAGTTTTTCTAACTCTCAACTTCCGTTCGCCCGATCACACTTTTCTTAACGTTCTCGTCACGCATTCACCAGTTTATTACCCAAGTCAAGCTTGCGTAAAGAAGTTTTACTTCAACAAAAAGGAAATCTCAAATATTTTTAGTTTCTTGGTAAATCTAGGCTTTAATAGCAATGACGGCGCAGCAAAGTGGTGCATTACGGCCGAAGTCTTTTGTGTAGAGTTAGATACGCATCTACGAATCTAAATAAGAACAATATAAGGAACAGCTGAATAAAAATCTTTGAAATAATTTAGCCTTTACACTTTATTCCTAACTAGCTGTACCCTGCGGTTTCGACTGCGTTAATTAGAGGAAAAAACATAAATTAATATTATATAGCCTATAATCTGTCTCGGTAAATAGACTATCCCACACAAAAAGATTTTTTTTATTTCGAATCAGTAGTTCCTGAGATTAGCGCACTCATACAAACAAACAACTTTTCAGCTTTATATTAGTATGGTATAGATCGTACCACGATACCATCGATCAGTGTTTTGTATATGTAGTTAGTAACTGAAGTTTTTCTTCAGCATAGTTACTAAAGATATTAAAAATATTTTCAGAAATTAAAAAAAATTCTTTTTAACCGACGAAAAAACAGAGGAGGTTATGTATTCGACGCGTATATATTTTTTATGTATGACCACGGCGTAGTCCGATTTTGATAATTATTTTTTTATTGAAAAGAGTATACCCCGATGGTCCCATATAAATTTGAAAATAAAAATCCAACCATAAGGGTAGGAAAACAGGGGATGATTGATTGTTCACTCACTGATTGTAAGGTATGACCACGCATAACTTTTTACACAGTAGTCCGATTTTGATAATTCTATTTTTATTTTTCATCTACGTTCCTTATATTACTTGTCGATATAACTAAGGTCGATTTTTTTTTCGTTTGCGAGCAAACACAATTATTTTTATATAAAATCTTATAAACACAACACAAACCCCATAGCTTTTTTTTCTCAAAATTACCAAAATTGTAGAATTTTTTTAAGTTTTCGTAAAAAGTTTATTCAGTGAGTTCTTACGTAACTTATCAATAAATATATATACAATAACAATATCGGAGCATAACTTTTGCAATTATTGCTAACGAACTATGTTTCTAAACTTCTCGAAAACAATCGTTTAACTTTTCTGCTTGTTATATTCTTTAACCATATCGGGAAATCGCTCAATTTCAAATTGTTATCAATAACAAAACTTTAAAATTTACTTTTCGAAACAAACTGATAAAAACTTTGTTAAATAAAATTTGGTAATAGAAACTAAATGAAAAAAAGTAAAAAAATTTTTGTTTATTTATTTTTCTATCAATTCGTCGTAACTGTAGTATTAAGATTAATTTGCATATATGTACCTAATGTAAACAGTTCAAGCTTTTATCATCTATTATGTTTTGAAAGTAATCCTAATGTCAGTAAAGAGAAGAGTATAAGAAAACCGTTATTTTTGTTTATTTAACTTTTTTTTTATGAAAAAAAGGTATGAATGTACATATTACATAAAAATAGTACATAAAAAAACCTGTGTAGTTTTATGAAACCATGGTAAAAGTGAAACTTTTTTTCACATTATAGACATTTAACTAAAAAAATTTGGAGTAATATTCCGTTAAGGGTATAAAAATCGCTTTATCAATCTTACCGCGCGGCCGACCGTCACGCGACATTCAACACACAGACGAAAAAGTTTGAGACGATGTAATAAAAGTTTCACTTTAAAAAAATATAGTTATATTTATATCATTCAACCGGTAATTTACAGGTTCTAGTCAAAGAAATGTTCCACTTCAAAGCAAGTCCCCCATCCTAGTAAAGAATACGACAGTATGTGTAAGCTACTAAACATAGCAGTTTCAGAATCATGTCTTAGAACAATACGTGCCTGTCTCAACATGCTCCCTTCCCTTCCGAATACGACTTGAATTTTAAACAGTTTAGTTCTTGGAATAGTAAACAAGATTTCATCGTTGTATGTAAATTTTAATCACTTAATTCAAGAAATTGTTTCAAATTGTTGTTTTCGATTAACATAATTTAATTTAATCTTACGTTAAATCCAAATCAATATAAAGAAATGCCTGCGTACAAAGTAGTAAAGTACACATGTCAGAAGTGAAACTTCTTTGGCAAACTAATTGAAAAAGTAGGCGGTATCATAATTAAAAAACTAATCGACAAAATAACAACGTCACGAGGTGTTCCTAGGTCATCCGCTGACATAACGCGTTACCCGTTGCCGCGTCGCCTTTCTTTCAAATTTTACACCTCATGCGCCTAAAGAAGCTTCACTTCAAAATAGGAAGACCTATCTATTTTTCCATTGAAATTATTGTGTTTATTTTAAATTTTTGGCTAGTGCATAGGCGCAATTTTGCAGCAATCCTGCTTTGTACTCCGGTGTTTGTGAGATCAATTCGTGCCACGAGTCTACCTCCAATATATGTATTTATTTATATCTACACGAGCGACTCCTGTCCGTCCATATTTTTTTACACGATAAGTAATCACCAACACATAATATACTAAAATAAAAAGATTTTCAGAAACTTCATACATTTTTACAGGCAAAAAAAAAACACTTTCAACGATCTCGTTATGGAAATGTTCGCGGTTAACTTTTGACATTTCAATAGCGTTCTGTAAACTGCTTTAGTACGCCACAAATATCAAATTGCGTGTTAATTTTATTAAAAATCGTAAATTATTAAATAAAATCACATAATATTTTCATTACAAATTATAAAATACGATCAGAAATTATTCGCCATTGACATTTCGACATGAAAATGAACCTTAATAAATTAAAAGTAAAAAACCTTTTTAAAAAAACAAGCTTTTATTTGAATGAACTAAAACGAAAAAAATAAATTTTTACTTTAAAACTTTTACTATCTACTTATAAAGTCATTACACATAATCTATATGATAGAAAAGCTTGTCGCGAGATAGTGCTCGTATTTCCTTAGTTTGAAAATTTTAATAGTTAAAATCAATCACATCAATTTATTTAATTTACTTGTTTACAAGCAAATCTTTTATTTTTTTCGTTTTAGTTCATTCAAATAAAAGCTTGTTTTTAAAAAGGTTTTTTACTTTTAATTTATTTTTGACTTTTTAGTCGATTATCACGTCACTTTATTCGAATTATTCTTAGCAAGCCCTTTTATTTGATACCCATATTGTAGAAGTGCACTAAAAATAACTAGTCCGCACTATTGGATATGCCGCCATATTGGATTTAGAATGACGTCATAAAGAAAACCATGCATTGGCATCCATATTGAACCTATATACAAAATTTCAGCTCAATTGTTTGAAGATATCTGCTTCAAAATTGAGTTGCAAGATTTGACCTGAACAAACATACATACATACAAACTATGCATTGTCATCCAAATTGAACCTGTATACAAAGTTTCAGCTCAATTGCTTGAAGATATTTGCTTCAAAATTGAGTTGCAAGATTTCACCCGAACAAACATACATACATACAAACCATGCATTGTCATCCAAATTGAACCTGTATACAAAGTTTCAGCTCAATTGCTTGAAGATATTTGCTTCAAAATTGAGTTGCAAGATTTCACCCGAACAAACATACATACATACATAAATACATACAAATCATGCATTGTCATCTAAATTGAACCTGTATACAAAATTTCAGCTCAATCGGTTGAAGATATCTGCTTCAAAATTGAGTTGCAAGATTTCACCCGAACAAACATTCATTAAATTTACATGTATGTATACATTGCAAGTTAAATAAAAGCTTGTAAAAAATAAATAGATGTACTGCGGATTTGACTTTACATCCTTAACGTGAATTTTAAGTGCTTATTACGTGTATAATATCTGAGTCAAAAATTGTCACACTTCAGCCTGTAATATCCCACTGCTGGGCCTTGATGCTGATCCTTCTCCTACATGGGGAAACATGTTTATATGTTCCCCTATTTAGTAGGAGGATCAGAGCTTAATCCACCACGCTGCACCAATGCGGGCTAGAGAACAATTAAAATAACTGTCATTTGACGTAAACTACTTAAAGTTTGTGAGTCGTACAAAAATGTCGTTTTTTCTGATTTGTGTATATTTCACATTAAGTGAATTGTAATTTTTTTTTTTTGGAAATGAATACTTTCTAAATCTAAACCATATAAGACTTTTGCAGTTAGTTGTAATAAAATTTCCTAGGTGTGGCCTGGGTTTTTAAAACTATAAAAATCTTAATTTTATTATAGGTACACTTTGTTTTTGTCTAGAAACAATTAAATCGAAATTATTTACTATATATTAAACTATTCGTACGACGTAGAAATTTCTATAAAAGACGCTTTTCACATATTTACTTAGGATTAGGATAAATTTATGTCCAACATTCGAAAGTAGAGACTCTTTGTTCCCAGCGATTTTCTTTTTTTTTTTTCTTTTTCAGGATTTTATGATTTCATTTTGGGTTAAGGTGCAATAAACCGGGACCATATCCGTAAAATTAGTTTTACTTTTCTCGTACAAGAAATAATTCAGTGTTAAACGTTTCTTTGTGAACTGAGTTTTAAATTTATTTTTGAATAGAAACTTTTTTAGACCAAGCTTGTTAAATATACAAAATGTGTTTAAAAACCTTGTTATAAATTTCCGTTTAAAAACACAAATTTTATCCGAAGATAACAAAAATTGGTATTCAAAACGGTTAATTATTATTTATGTTACAAAAATTACCAACTTTTTAGAATAAACGTCTTGAAACGTCAATTGTTACTAAATCTGATATATTTATCTATATTAAAAATATCAAAATTTACGTCTAAAAAATATTATCTTCACCAAAACTTCGGTTATTAAAAGAAAGACGTTTTGTTTTATCAGCCAGCCATTTGTGATTTTCATAAAAATCTCGAAAGCAAAATGACAATGAATACATATGTAATGTATACGTTTGACGCGTTGGCGCAACGGTCAAAGCACAAGTTTTTATGTACATAATATAATGAACGCCTTTAACTCCTTAGACCAATTTAAAAAAAAACTTGAGTCGGAAGTCCAGAAACACAACACAAAAAAAAACTTACCGTCGAATATAGAACCTCGTTCATACATTTTCTACTCTAGGAACGTTCTAGGAAAGAAAATAATTTAAATAATGAAATCACAAAAAAATATAATTTCAATTTCTAAGATTCAAACGTGCTTTTATAACTTATTTAAATAAAGTAATACTTGGTCTTGACTTTGTGTAAAAATTATTTCTTCATTTGTTTTTGAACTCAATATTTCCCTGAACAGTTAATTATAATTTGCGATTACAATATTTTTGGTATCCCAAATGAATATAACCCAATAATTAGTTATGCCTGCATGCATTTCAGCATACATTCGGCGCAACGACAAACTCAATATGCTGTTCAAACATTTACTGAAATCGTGAAACGGTAACAATACGTATAATTGAGTAACTCACACAAATGCAAGTAAATATACACACACATGTACGTCTCTTTGTGTAATTGTTAGTTGTTGATTGTGTTCCTGTTAGGGTTGTTAATCTTAATGAAACTATAATAATTATACTAGTTTTAGGTTTTGTAACAAATTATTTACACGTCTTGATCTATAAATATACAGTGAAAATAAAATACTAAACCATTTAAGATGTATAAGTTGGGAATAAATTGTTTATAATTTATAAGTGCATCTAAATATTCAACTAATATATAAAATTTGTAGAAAGTTTATGGTTTTCACCCTTCCGTAAGTTTTATTTTTCGGTAACATTATGTGTAGTATGAAAAATGCTGTATTCCACAGGATAAAAAATTGACAACCCTGAAGTTTGTCCTCTGTAAATAACTTTATTAAATAAAGCGTAAAGCGCTTATAATTATCTTGATGAAATACTCCATTTACGCTCGAGTATCGTTGATTAATTCTTAAATTTTCAAGCGACAACGGCGCTTTCTTTAGCTACCTTTACATAATTTCCACCAACTCAATAAGCAACTTGAAGACGCTTTCAATATTAATCATCGCTTTATTACTTAATCTACATCTTATTAGTATAATAAGATCTATATTCGGTAACAAGAAATAATCTCCTTTTTGAAGTTTGCTCTTTAAGAAACGATATAAAACCCGTGGTATGAACAAAAGTGTGCTTTAGACCACACGACTGAAGTAAAACTCCTTTAGTTGCCCCTACAGTAATATGCGAAACGTAACTCTCTCTTTCTATCTTCACTAACTTATATCTCCCTCCCACTTTCTGTTCGCCTTGCCCGATCACACTTTTCGTAACGCTCTCGTCACCAGCGTATTCCTAAAGTCAAGCGTGCGTAAGGAAGTTTTACTTCAAAAATATGGAAAGTGAAATCGCGTGAATGAGTAATGTTGAACAGTGACACGACCTTACTGAGAATGACATTTTACCACGCGAGAAAGAGATAAATATATTTCTAAATATCACTGTTGTATCAGTTATAATCACTTGTTCTTAAGGAGTTAACTCCATTCGCATGTCGAAATTGATAAACACACTTTATATCTTGCAAGATTTAGTCGATTATGAATAGGCTTGGAAAATAGGTTATCGAGAAAGTAAGTTGTATAAAATTAGCATACCATTGGGCTGATTGATGATAGTCCTTTGCCCCATCGAACTTAATAAACTACATAAACCTCAATAAAGTGTGTTTTTCCACCGACACGGAATTCTACGCCAACTCGATTACTCGTAAGTAGGTTTTACGCAAAAGCTTCTAAGGGAAAAATTAATCCAAAAATGTATAATACTTTTCAGTTCTCCTTTAATAAATAAATTCTTAATTTAATTTTTTCATTATCTCTCTATACGTACAACCTTTATACTGAAATTTAACTGGTTTTTATACGATTTATAAAAAAAGTTGTAAAGTCGACTATATTATTTTGTACGCATATTACATATAGGTATATCTTGCTTTGCTAATTTAACTGAGTTAGGGCACAGCAGGAAATATTCTGCTCAAAATCTGAAGCAACCCGACTGGGGAAGTACTTCGACCTTACAGAAGTTCACAGATAAATAATACTGCTTTCAAGCAGTGTTTTGTTGTGCTGAATAAGGTGGCCAGAGCTCCTGGGAAGAATCGGGGGTAGGATCAGCAACACGCTTGTGATGCTTCTGGAGTTGCAGGCGTCTTATAAGCTACGGTAATCGCTTACCATCATGTGAACCGTACGCTTGTTTGCCGACCTAGTTGTATAAATAAATAAAAAATTAAAAAACATATTATTCTTAAAATTTGGTAAATAAATAAAAAATTTTAAACCATAAATACCCTGCTTTATCTAAGCGATTCAAACCGAGTTTCCTTACGGAAACAATTCCTGAACTAAATCAGTAGAATTTATCAAAGTCTCGGTGACTTTGATCAATTATATTGAATCCGTTCGATTCAATTAAGAATTCAGCAGAAATTCTGTCTGCACTGTAATTTAACGTCTGAATTGTACAATTCTCTTTGATTCTTCCCTTTCGAGTACTAAAATATACTCTTGTAAAAGAGACAGGATTTCATTTTAAAAGACGCAAAGCAGATAAAGCAGTTGGTTGTTACGCATTTACCAGAAACCTTTTCAGACAACTTTATTTTGTATCGATTACGTAATTTGCTGTTTATCTTTTATAGTTTGAGCTCTGTTTTTATCAGACAATGCTTAAATAAAAATATTAGCATATCACGGTTTGACTAAAATCATTGATTTACCTGCACACCATCATTCGACATTGTAGGTACGCTCAAAATACCAAAATAAGTGAATAGCACATAACAAGTTAATAGTAACAATAATAATCAAAATTTTTACGTAGCTACCCTCCAAATTTTATTAATCAGTTCTTCTAAATACAGCACGATAATGCAGTCGCAGTAACTTGTGTTTCAAAATTCAATGTTTATTTTTAAGTAACGATAGTTTTTTTTTTTTTTTGAGTTTACTTCTGTAGAACAACAGCTGAAAACACTCAAGAAATAATTAATTCTCACTACAAGTCTATAGTTATTTATTCACAACTCACACTTTTAACTACATTAAATACATTATCACACTAATCACTTATACTATACTTATCGAGCAGCAATGCTAGTCGCACAATGATTAAACAATAACTGACTCTTCACTTACAAATTATCGTATTTATAGGACAGAAATCCCGCCAATAGTTTACAAAGACGGCGAGTGACCAATCATAAAATTAGTATTAAATATTCGGAAGATGGTGTCTCCATCTATATGCTCTTTCGATACATTAACAAGTAATAATTACAGTAAAACAACATAAACCATCTTATAAAATTAGTAGAAGCATAAATTAAACGATAACAGTATTTATTGAGTAACTATCCTGTAAAACTAAACAATAAAGATACCGACTGACTAATCGTAAATAAATATTAACCATTCGGAAGATGGTGGCGACATCTTTGTACTGTTCCGGTATTAAGCGAATATACGATAAAAGTAATATCAATACAAAATCCAATATTGTAATAATTGTCAGTAAATGCTAACATTCGGCCATCCGCACAAAATTCACGTCCTCGTGAATAATAGCAAAACACAATTATTAGAGAAAAAAAAATATAACTTAAGAATGCAATAACAAAAAATATCATGGTAGTTTACAATTACATACGGTACAGGTCTCATCTACCCTGAAACCGTGAAACTCAACACAACAATTACACACGGTACAAAAAATAACTTAAGAATGCAATAACAAAAATATCATGGTAGTTTACAATTACATACGGTATAGGTCTCATCTACCCTGAAACCGTGAAACTCAATACAACAATTACACACGGTACAAAAAAATAACTTAAGAATGCAATAACAAAAAATATCATAGTAGTTTACAATTACATACGGTACAGGTCTCATCTACCTTGAAACCGTGAAACTCAACACAACAATTACATACGGTACAGGTCTCATCTACTCTGAAACCATGAAACTCAACACAACAATTACATACGGTACAGGTCTCATCTACCCCGAAACCGTGAAACTTAACACAACAATTACATACGGTACAGGTCTCATCTACCCCGAAACCGTGAAACTTAACACAATAATTACATACGGTACAGGTCTCATCTACCCCGAAACCGTGAAACTCAACACAACAATTACATACGGTACAGGTCTCATCTACCCCGAAACCGTGAAGCTCATTTCAACAGTACAGGTCGCCTCTACCTTTAAAACAATCACATACGGTACAGGTCTCATCTACTCTGAAACCGCGAAGACTATTTCAAAGGCACAAGCCGTTTCCACCTTATTTCAACAGTACAGGTCGCTTCCACCTTTAAAACAATCACATACGGTACAGGTCTCATCTACCCTGAAACCGCGAAGACTATTTCAAAGGCACAAGCCGTTTCCACCTTATTTCAACAGTACAGGTCGCTTCCACCTTTAAAACAATCACATACGGTACAGGTCTCATCTACCCTGAAACCGCGAAGACTATTTCAAAGGCACAAGCCGTTTCCACCTTATTTCAACAGTACAGGTCGCTTCCACCTTTAAAACAATCACATACGGTACAGGTCTCATCTACCCTGAAACCGCGAAGACTATTTCAAAGGCACAAGCCGTTTCCACCTTATTTCAACAGTACAGGTCGCTTCCACCCGCCGCAACCGGCAGGCAGAGCAGCCCGCAGACAGAAGACAGTCAGCAGCTGCGTCGCCCAGTCAGGCGGCGTCCGAGGCCCGCAACCGGCAGGCAGAGCAGCCCGCAGACAGGAGACAGTCAGCAGCTGCGTCGCCCAGTCAGGCGGCGCCCGAGGCCCGCAACCGGCAGGCAGAGCAGCCCGCAGACAGGAGACAGTCAGCAGCTGCGTCGCCCAGTCAGGCGGCGCCCGAGGCCCACAACCGGCAGGCAGAGCAGCCCGCAGACAGGAGACAGTCAGCAGCTGCGTCGCCCAGTCAGGCGGCGCTCGAGGCCCGCAACCGGCAGGCAGAGCAGCCCGCAGACAGGAGACAGTCAGCAGCTGCGTCGCCCAGTCAGGCGGCGCCAGAGGCCCGCAACTGGCAGGCAGAGCAGCCCGCAGACAGAAGACAGTCAGCAGCTGCGTCGCCCAGTCAGGCGGCGCCAGAGGCCCACAACTGACAGGCAGAGCAGCCCGCAGACAGAGGGCAGTCAGCGGCTGCGTCATCCGGTCTGGCGGCGCCCGAGGCCCGCGACCGGCAGGCAGAGCAGCCCGCAACCAGAGGGCAGTCAGCAGCTGCGTCACCCAGTCAGGCGGCGCCCGAGGCCCGCAACCGGCAGGCAGAGCAGCCCGCAACCAGAGGGCAGTCAGCAGCTGCGTCACCCGGTCAGGCGGCGCCCGAGGCCCGCAACCGGCAGGCAGAGCAGCCCGCAACCAGAGGGCAGTCAGCAGCTGCGTCACCCGGTCAGGCGGCGCCCGAGGCCCGCAACCGGCAGGCAGGGCAGCCCGCAGACAGAAGACAGTCAGCAGCTCCGTCACCCGGTCAGGCGGCGCCCGGGGCCCGCAACCGGCAGGCAGAGTCCGACAATCAAACCCAAGATAACAAATAAAACACGGACAATGTTTGCCACGCAAACATATGCCACACACACCACGTCTCGTCAGAGGCCAACCCGTGGCATGACCCTGCGTGTTCAAATCCGCTATAAACCAAAGATGCGTTATAGTCTATTAACTATATTTTTCTAGCGCGCTATTTTATTTTCTATCATTACAACACGCTATTATAAAACTTGGCTGCGGTCTCAACGCGGAGACCAACGGAGACATTATCGTTTTATCTGACAACACGCCAGTTATCTTGCAACTTAGCAACCACTCGCAACGCGCTGCACTGTATTAAATTGTATCGCAAAACTCAAGCCACAACTCTGTTGTTCAAATTTAGTAGGGAAGTGGACCGAGGTTGCCAACCAAAGAATCAAATCATAAATCATGCGAGGTTTCGATCTTTATTCGACCTTCATCAGGCATCTGTATTAATACACAATGAAAGAGTCATTATACTACAATTATACATATATTTAACAAGAAACTAATAAAACAACGTAAATTACCTTTATAATTGATATAATTGACATTTTTTTTTCGTTTGAAAATTTTAATAATATTACTTTATATTCTCAGATACATTCAATTTTTTTTTTAATTTTTATTATTGTGACAATATACTATACTTTTGTTAAAGCATTCTAAAATCTAAAATTATGTATTCTCTTGACTCATTAAAAAGTGATATTTTCCCCATAGAACGTCATTTATTCTAAAAAAATATACATTTAATCATTATAGGTTATTGTTTCTTTACCAAGGTAGCAAACAAAGTTCAGGTAATATTACGAATTATTACCTTGTCAAAATTTACATTATAATTCATTATATCCATTATTTCATCAATTGCTTGTCTAATACTTTGTCAGGCAGTTAATATAATCAAAAAAAACAATAAAATAATTTTTTTTTTAATATGTCATCAAATTTCGAACAATTAATTGTACCAATACCTATAAAGATTCACTATACCAACCATTATAACCTAGTAGTTAAATTATATTGTTTTATAATTATATTTTATCAAACTGTTTCTAGAATTCATTACATTCTCAATTTTTAACCAAAGAAAGTAAATATAATGTCATTTTCTCTAATCACAAAACAACTAGTCAATATAGGTTCTCTGTTATTTACTACAATACCTAACCAAATAAGTTAATACTATAAAATTTAATGTTACCTTGTCAATAGGTACGTATTAATTTCTTATATTCATTATTATTTGTCAGGCAGTTACTGTAATCCAAAACCGAAAAATTAATGCAGAGTATGTCTAATACATTAAAATTCAAACATCTAATTATTCCAACAAAGGCACTAATCATTTGTACTTACAGATCATTATATATTGTATTAATTTAATTCTATTTTACTGTTATTACTAAATTTCGTTACATTTTGAACAAAGGAAAGGTCCAAAAATTTTTTTTTTTAATAATGTTACCATTACATATTTAAACCTATAAAAATTCTATTTTTAATTATACTAATTTTGAAAGAACTAATTTTATTTGTACATATATTATATAATTATATTCTATTATTACGTTACTTCTAGACTTTATTAATCCTTACAATAATTAAACGTTTCAACATATATTTTTTTTTAAATTAATTTTTGAAAAAAAAAACCAAGTTAATCGTTTTGTTATTTAATTCTACTTTTATATTCTTTTAAAATATCCTTATATAAATACTTAAACCGTTTGTATCCGTTCTTTTATTCACTGTCTCATTTACCTTTATGAATATCATTTCGCTTATGTTCCGTTTTAGCCAATTCCCTTCATAGTCCAAAATTTCTACATTATTAAAATCAAAATTGTGATGATGCTCAAAATTATGTGACGCAAGAGCTGTCTTAATTTCGTTCAAAATATTGACATTTTTGCAATTATTTCTATGTTGTTTAATTTTAGATTCCAAGAACTGCTTGGTCTGTCCTACATAGCACAAATTACATTCACATGGGATTTTATATACCACACCACAACGTTCCTCTTTATTAAGTTTATCTTTTAATTTTGTGTATACACTTTTTACTTTTAACAAATTATAACAAGCTAGTCTCACATTAGTCCACATAAACTGTCTGTTAACATCATAATTCATAAGACAACTTAGGCAAGAAAGGGAAACGACAGTAGGTATGTGATAGTGTTTACTGTTTTTACAAAATTATTTAGTCAATTAATTGCTTGTTGTTTAAGTTACAATTATTATTTATTATAGGCATAATTAAAAGTTCATTGATTGTATTTACAAAAAAAAATTCCACAAAACCGTTTTATTGCCTTCACTGGACTTCTCGAAAAAGTTATAAATTGGTGAAACACTACCGCGAGACATTTTACTTATTCTTTGAAAGTTAAGCAATTCAAAAGTCCTTATTACTTAACTACCAATTTAATTGTGTAAAACTTATTTACAAATCATTATCCACAGTTCCACTTTGTCACACAGTACCATCCTACCTATTTACAATTCTTAAAAACGAACAGACACTATTGTTTGTTTTTTTTTTTTTTTGTAACTTTGTGTTGGTATGTAAAGAAGTGTAAATAATTAAATAATATTTACAATAGCACGAGGAACGTACTAAACATGAGAAATATTGTATTTACAATTACAGTACTGTAGTACAACTAGCACAGCAACCAAATTATTATTTAAAAAAAAAAAACGAACGTGCGAACGCCTTGTTGTTTACAAAACAACGCGTACGTAATAATTTAATAATAATAACAGATAGAGTATGCCGACACGTCATAACTCACTGCCAAAATAAATCAAATAACTCACTATTAAGCATAGCAGAGCACACAGCGGGTGTACACTCTCCTTGACACGGAATCATCTATTCAGCAGCCGCTTGCGTTGATTCCCCGTAACGGCCGGCCACGAGCTTAATCTCGTAGCGACCGTGAGGGAGAACTCTTACCACACGGTAAGGCCCTCGCATACAGGAATCCAGCCTCCCAGTCGATTGTGCCTGTTTTCTAACAAAAAAAAAAAAAAACAATGAACTCACTTCAAAAGTACGGAGCAGCTTACGACCTTGGTTAACGTATGCATCTTGACGCTGTCGATTAGAAAGCTGTCGTTCAGTTTGAGACTACCACGACGGCTCACACTATGATCTCGCTCACGATCTGGCATTGTAACTAAATCGAAACAAATAGTGAATCTAAAAAAAAAAAAATCTGTTAGCAAAATGAATCACAACTACCCACGTATCCCAAAACAGAACTAAATTCAACAAATAACCGGTAAATAGAATAACGTAAACTAACACTGAACAAAAACCACTTGTACACCGATAAGAATGTAACATAACAGCCGAAAAGAACTAAAATATCGATGTACCCACTAATCACCATGAAATATTGCAACTTACTTGCACACTCAGTAAAAATAGAATTTAAACAAAGAAATCAAAACTGAACTAAAAAATACAATCAATAGCACCAAAATAACAAGTTAAGTGGGTTCATCCCACTTCTGAGATGTAGAACAACAGCTGAAAACACTCAAGAAATAATTAATTCTCACTACAAGTCTATAGTTATTTATTCACAACTCACACTTTTAACTACATTAAATACATTATCACACTAATCACTTATACTATACTTATCGAGCAGCAATGCTAGTCGCACAATGATTAAACAATAACTGACTCTTCACTTACAAATTATCGTATTTATAGGACAGAAATCCCGCCAATAGTTTACAAAGACGGCGAGTGACCAATCATAAAATTAGTATTAAATATTCGGAAGATGGTGTCTCCATCTATATGCTCTTTCGATACATTAACAAGTAATAATTACAGTAAAACAACATAAACCATCTTATAAAATTAGTAGAAGCATAAATTAAACGATAACAGTATTTATTGAGTAACTATCCTGTAAAACTAAACAATAAAGATACCGACTGACTAATCGTAAATAAATATTAACCATTCGGAAGATGGTGGCGACATCTTTGTACTGTTCCGGTATTAAGCGAATATACGATAAAAGTAATATCAATACAAAATCCAATATTGTAATAATTGTCAGTAAATGCTAACACTTCTTAAGAATCGATTTTCATATAAGGCCCTCGGTATGAAAACAATATGAGGAGTAAAATGTACTGAACGAATGACCTCGTTACGTTTCTGTTAACGCCATCTATCGGAACCCAATAGGGTTCCGCTAGATGGCGTTATTTGATTCGTTTATTTACCATTTGATATGCTATTAATCTTTTTCTTAGACTAGTTTACCTTTTTGTGCCTATTTAGACAGTCGATCTGAAGGAGTAAACTCCAGTCGTGCATCGGAGCTGACACAAACACTTTTATTTTAGAATTTCGAATAAAGGTCAAACAAAAGGACCCTCAGTCAATATATAAGCAGAGTTAATATAAAATTTACATTTTACCGTCTCAGCTATTCGGAATGTTGATATATTATCATCGAATATTCAGTCAATAATTCAGTCCACTGAGTATATTTACATCATTTCTCTTCGCTTGGGACAGAACATCGAATATTTATAAGTCCGTGTCTCACATTAACAGTATTTCGCAAAAAAAAAACTGACGTTAAAAATTTGTGTTATATTCAAAATATTTATAATTTACTAGATGGCCCGGTGAACTTCGTATCACCTACACAAAACACTTTCTGAACGCACCGATAAATATTTGACAACCAATTGACAACGTTTTTGACAAAAGACATTAAATTTCCCCGCGGAAAATTAAATCGTCGTTTTTAGTATTTTCCGTTACATATTATCTATGTTTCTCACCTTTTAAACCTTTCCTGAACTTCCACAAACATTTCAAGATGAAAATTAGCCAAATTGACCCAGCCATTCTCGAGTTTTAGCGAGACTAACGAACAGCAATCAATTTTTTATATATATAGATAACAATATTCATTTTTTTAAAGGGTAAGGACGGAGTTTCTTGTCAGTTCTACTCTACAGAATCTATATTTTACATAAAGTCAGAGTTTTTTTTTTTAAGAATGTATATTATAATATTAATAATGTTATTTTGGTGAAAACAATTTGACATCGTTATTTCTGCATCGAACATGTGATTTAGCACCACATCTAATCTCTAGCATCTAGAGCTGTTTTGAATTTTTTATTATTTTTTTTTATATACAAGAAGTTTAGCAAACAAACGTACGGCTCACATGATGGTAAGCGAATCCCGTAGTTTATAGACGCCAGCAACAACAGACCCCGAAGCCCCCCAGGAGCTTTTGTCATCTTACTCACCAACAGTAACACAACACTGCTAGAAAGCAATATTGTTTAGCTGCGATCTTCTGTAAGGTTGAGGTGCTTCCCTGGTCGGGCTACTGCAGATTTTGAGCAGGATATTTCCTGTTGTGCCGTACCTCAGTTACTAATTCAGATAAAAATACACCCGTGTATATAAGTAAAATAAATAATAAATAAATCTTAGATTCTAGAATGAGATAGTTACAAATAATCCTTCTCCTACATGGGGAAAGACGCCTATGCCCAGCAGTGGGATGTAACAGGCTGAAGCGTAAGCGCATCAAAAAATACACGACCTCTAGACCTTTGTCTATCTTTTTTCATTAAAGTAATAGAATTAATGTATTTAAATGTTATAATCTAATAAAACAAATAATTTCAAATAAAGCCAGAACGGAGATATATCCACAACAAGTCCGGTCACGTTCTTACACACGCGTCGAATACAAAGTAAATCGGAATTAGCAAACACAAGTTCGAAAGAAAGCCATTCGTGTTAAGAAAGACATTACGTAAGGGAAACGTTATCTCGTATTTAATATCGACTTAGATTCTGCTGAGGTTTTGTATAATGGGAATGAAGATTAATTATAACCTTCCAATTTACGTATTCTATTGTATTGTACGCGCATTACTTCTGTGAATACATCAAATTGTATTTTTTTTTTTTTGTTGTTGTATTTGTTATTGTCAGGCCAAATTTTGTATGAGGTTGAAATTTAGGTATAAATAAATAAATATCTTATAACACACACACGGTCGTCTGTTCCTACAATAAGCAACTTAATGCTTGTGTTATAGGTAACAGCCGATTGTTATAGCTAAATATGTTTTTGTAAATATATACATAGATAAAATACAAATATTGTATTTTTATTTTAATGTAAATAGTACACGTGTTTATTTGCAATATACATATAAAAGAATATATAAAATATATTTAGAGCCGAAACACAACCAAAACTTTTAACGTAGCACTCAAAAGTTATAATGAACTAGTGACGGTTTTTAGGGTTCCGTACCCAAAGGGTAAAAACGGAACCCTATTACTAAGACTTCGCTGTCCGTCCGTCCGTCCGTCCGTCCGTCCGTCTGTCACCAGGCTGTATCTCAAGAACGGCTATAGCTAGAGAGTTGAAATTTTCACAAATTATGTATTTCTGTTGCCGCTATAACAACAAATACTAAAAACAAAATAAAATAAATATTTAAGGGGGGCTCCCATACAACAAACGCGATTTTCTTGCCCTTTTTTGCTCGATATTAATAATGGCAACAGGTAGGTAGGCACTTGAAATATTCACAAAATACTCAGTTGTATTTTTACTTTAATAATAAATAATAAAATTAAAATAAAATTAATATTTAAGGGGGGCTCCCATACAAAAAACGTCATTTTTGCCTATTTTTGCTCAATGTATCAATGTACCTAGTCAATGGTACGGAACCCTTCGTGCGCGAGTCCGACTCGCACTTGGCCGATTTTTTATAGTTTTTTTTAATACTACTTTTAGAGGAGTGTTGAAACTTCATAAAGGTAAACAGAATTACAGTACCTAGCTACGCTTCTTTTTTACGAATAAAAGAATGTAACTGTATACTTATACATTTTATACTGTGTCTTGGTTTACACTATTACACTTTACTTATGGTAATGGAGGTCTGAAAGCTAAAGGTGGATTTACTCAAGTGTCGTAGGGACTTGTTGGATTGTGAATATTCGATTCGCTCAAGTTTCTCTAACAATCGTTTTTTTTTTTATTAATCTGATTGGTTGGCATAGACGTTCGACACTATATTAAGAGGTCAAGTATGGTTGGAGTACTTCACAAGATGCAAGACCACCCGCATTACGTTATTCTGACGCGCTCTAGTCAATCCCACAACCCTCGGTAGGGCTCCCCTACAATTAAGTTTAAACCAAACTTCTTATAAGTCTACGTTGTCTATTGTATTCTAGTTTCTTATATATCAATAAATATATGAAATCCAGACTTAGGAGGGAACTGAACCCAAACAATAATAACGATATTCTCAAAAACGCCTCGTGTGACGACGAGTTGGCGCAGCGGTCACAGCACTGGTTTGTGGCTGTTGCGCTGGCGGTTGCGGGTTCGATCCACGCACACAACAACATTTGTATTAGCCATACTGATGTTTGCTGTGGTCTGGATGTTTGTGCAGTTCTTGTGGGTGTCCCCACCGTGTCTCGGAGAGCACGTTAAGCCGTTGGTCCCGGTTGTTAATTACAGGCTGAATCGTATCTCAAAAAAGAAATTTTATAAGCAATATTTTTGTCGAAAGGCGTTGAGGACGATTTAATGAATGTCTAAATAAGACTCTTGTTTGCTTCTCATTGTTAATTTTTGAGTTTTCTTTGATCTTATTGTATTATTAAATGAATTCTGACTTTAATTTGATGTAATTAAATATTAAAAGTAATAAAATTCTTAAATTTGTTTGAAGCGTAAATCTCGGGATCTAATAAGATTTGCGAAATTGTTTTTGCGTAAGAAAGCCTACATTAAAAGAGAATTACAGGTTATTAAATAAGTGAAATAATAATTATAAAAATTAAACAGTCTAGTAATGTAATAATCGCTATTATTTCATATTTTTGTTGTTGCTACTGCTGTTTATATGGTACCTTGAAAGGATCACGATCACGCATTTCAACATAAATTATTATGCTGTGTGACCTTTATATTTGCGTCGATACAATGATGTGCAGACTTCTTTGTATACTAACATTAATATTATCTATTGTCTCTTTTATATGTTAGCATTTGTTTGTAACGCTTTTGCCTTTTTGCATTTTTTTTATACACAAATATTAAATAAAGATGATATGATTTGATTTAATACCAACCGTATGGTACCAACTGTAATAAGCACTCAATGTCAACAAATATCTACATATATTTTATCTATATTGTTTACACTTTTTCTCTCTTCTCGTTGAACGGACTATAGTTAAAAATTGAAGTAGATCCTATACCATACATTAAGATATTTTGAGTATTTTTCGGTGTATATTGTGTAAAACTGAAATCCAAACTTTATTTTTCTTTTTCTTTTTATCCAGCTAAAAACTACTGAATAAATTTGAATAAAAATTTGAATCGATATTGTGGACTCGAATACTAGAATTTATATCCATATAAGCAATGGTTTTCCCTCGGGAGACCAAATGAAAGTCAAATTTGTAATCACAAACGAACTCATATTGTTCGAAACATAAAGTTTCCAAAGTTTCTAACGAAGCAACTTTTATTACAACCTTTGTGTCTCGTCTTAGCATTGTTATGAATCCAATGGTAGCTTTATCTCGTAAAACCATAGCTTAAAACAGCTTTGGAAACCAACTTGAAGTAAATATTGATCTTGAGTTTCATTTTACCATACATATGTAATTACGGCAAACATATTTTGCACTCTCAACACTAAACAGTTAGCAATTACCTTCAATCATGGCAATTTTCTCGTCGATGCACGCATGCACGGTCAAAGTGTAACACTGCCGCATTTATGCATGCATAGTCAAAGGCTGTATGCAATACATAAACAGGCTACAATATGAACAGGGATGCTGTTCTAGTTATGTAACTTTTAACTGTATTGTAGGGTAGTATTGGATAGTAGAATGTCGTGAAATAAAAATATTTATGAATATTGTAAAATAAAAAAAATGTATATTTTAAGCTGATGATGTGAACTTGTAAGATTTACGAATAGTATTAACATTTTTACACTAACTTAAGTAAAAAAAACCGAATGCAAAAATATGTTCTTACAAAATATAAGATACAATTTTTATTTGTTCTCATACAGTCAAACGAGCTTTTTATTGTCTGTCAAAATACATGATTGTATATCCATACTAATATATAAAGCTACTTTTGGTTTCGGAGCGTTTTTAAAAATTAATTTAAACTAAATAACTTTTAATTACGGAATTTAAAATAAAAAATGAAATAAAAAATGAAAGACATGTAACCGATTTGGAGGCTTTAATATCTCTGAGTTTCTCTATTACATTCCCGGCTCAGCGGCGGTCGCGCGGGGGCGAGCAGACGCTGAATTTGCGTCTCTTCCTTAATCTAGGGCGGAGGGACGAGACGTAATTATAACTCCTCCCTCCCTAAGAGGAAAATTATCGGAAGGGTCAATTTGAGATTCGTTCCGATAATTTTGCTTAAATGTTAAACATATTGGCGATTTCAGCCACATTATGTAAAATATAAAAAACAAAAGACTTAAAATTACTAAAACTAATGTTACGTATCCTAAAATTTCACTGAAGTTATTGTCTTTCTTATCATTTAAAACACTTTTAATCACTGCACTATGTTTTAACGAAAAGGCCATATATTTCACTTCATCTAAACTTATTCCTTTCATGTTGAGTACACTTGCACCAGATAGAGTCATATCCGTTTTTAATTGAGGTAGTGTGACAATTGGGATCTTCTTAACGACATTGGATTCTATAAGAGCTCGATGGTGAAAGCGAATTCCGTAAATTTCCAGGTCACAGGGTTCATCGATAGTCATCAGGTAAGTGCCAAATACAAATTGTTTACTGACCTCATGACCGCATTGCTTGGTCAGCGGTGTTCTCAGTCTGCTGTAGAGGAACCAGCTATCTGTATTGACTTGCTGAACCTTAACCTCTTCGATTTGGACCTGATGCTGCTTACAGGGAATCAGGTCATCTTCAAATTTCATGAGCTGTTCTATACAGGTGCGTTCATAAAATAATGCTAGATTGTCTGAAGTACATAGAAATTGGTCGCTGGCACAATGAACGGCACGGTTTAACAAGTGGTAAGTACTTTATTCCTTTCACCAAAAGGTAAGGATGTTTGGGAATAATGGTTACAGTTTTGTTTTCTGGTTCATGAAAAATCGGTAATGAATATATCTTAAAATAATTATACGTGAGTATGTAGTAGTGTAAGATAAGTTACAAAAATCCAATTATTCTGCTTCGCAGATAAATCTTTCAGTAAAATTTCAACTTAAACGATTAAACATTAAACAATAAAAAAAACATAAAATATTAAAAACGATAACAGTTAAATGATTATGAAAGTGAACAGAGTTCTCATTAATTGTTTCAGTTATGTTGATAAAACTATCAAACATTTTAGAGACTATTGGTAGTTTTTTTTTTTTTATAATAATTTGGATTTAAATTTAAGAAAAGTTTATCGTATTTAACCGCGCGCGTCATCATGATTCAGATTAACAGTTATTATTTTATTATGGAACCCAAAGAATTTATATGACCTCTCTTAGAACGTTTCTGTGATAATAGTTGTCTGTATTTTTTATAGTTATACAGTATAGCGTATAAAGTCTGTATGAATCTTAATACTTGTTAGTTCTTGAAAGTACATATGATGCATTCTATGCTTATTATATACTTAACTATATTCCAGTGATCGGTTTGAATGTATGCTTTACCGGAAAAACTCCTGGGTTTTCGTCAAGTTTTTGAAGATGAAGAGCCTGCGACTACGTCGCTATGATCAGGACGCAGCAGAACCTGCAGATAACGTTTAACGTTTTTAATAGGAGTTTTGGTTTTTCTGTCTCCTACTTTTAGGGGTAAGATATTTCTCTCGGCACGTCCTATAATCCTTGCCTTTACATATCTTGGTTAATTCCTGAAACGGGGCATCCTGGGTTTTTGTCAGCTGTGGAACAGGTTTAATGGGTTTTCTTTCATATTTCATTTTCCGGCATGCTTCGCAATTATTTATAACTGCTGTAACTGTTTCCATCATTCTATCCCAATAGTAATTTCTACGAATCTGAACTAAAGTCTCCTTAATGCCCCGGTGGCATTTCTTTCTTTCATGATATTTACTTATGATAGCTCTCTGTTCTTCTTCATCTTTAACATATACTACTCGTTCTGTGCATTCATAGAAATTAACTAAATCTTTCGCAAAAAGTTGGATAATTATATTACTGAATAATTTTCGATGTTCCTCTTCTTTAAAATAAATAAAATACTTTGTTTTTGGCTTTATGTATAGTTTTAAAAATTCTTTTATTAATTCAGGTTTGCCTGTTGGTAAGAAAACTTGTAAGACCTTCTGTTTATCACGCGATAGATCTGTTACTTGCATATCATTTTTGAGCCATGGATAAACTAGAATCTGGTTAGGTTTGGTGTCAATGGGCTTATTCAATATTGGTATTCCAGATAGCCCTGGATTCAAGTTTGAATGAATCGTTTCTGATCTACTAGACTCTGATCGCACAGGATAGCCATTTTCATTTACATTTTCATTTTCATTTAAATTTACATTTACATTTTCATTTACATTTTCATCAGTAATTTCTATAGAACTAGCTGTTGCGGTTTGACTTAAATCTGATATAGTCATTGCTGATGAATTACTGCAATCTAGGCTTTGATTAACATTAACTACTAGTGACTGATTTTCTTCGTCTGAATTCAAGGTATTAACTTTTATCTCAGACAGGGCGTCAGCATCATAACCGTAATTAATATCATTTGAACATTCATTGTCGTAATAATAGTATTCATCACGGGGAAAATTCTGTTCATAGTTGGTAATCGTTAATTTGTTTAAATTAAATTCTTGTTGCATTTTTGGCTGAGCTGTCCTCATTGATACATCATTGGTTTGTTGCTGAGGTTGTAGTGGCTTGTAGCCAAATTGTTGAGGGGGTTTGTACCCTAGTTGTTGTGAGGGCATATACCCAAATTGTTGCGGAGGCCTGTATCCAAATTGTTGCGGAGGCCTGTGTCCAAATTGTTGCGGTTGGAAACCTAACTGAGGTCTATAACCGAACGATGGCCTTGGTAGTTGACCTTGACCCTGAATTTGAGGTGTCTTTTGAGAATTATTGAAATTAAATTTAGAATAAAAAGGTAAGCTGGGTTTGTGACCAACTGGTTGTGTCATCGATGGCCTTGAACCCAAGATTTGACTATTACCATGTACACGATTACGCATCCTATATTGCTCTAAAAAGTTTACTTCCTCAAGAACGATACTTAAAGCTGCTTCTAAAGTTGTGGGCGATTTAAGCCTAACAATACGCACCATATCTTCCGGGAGGTTATATAAAAACACATTTAAAGCTGTATTATTATAGATAACTGACTTCGCACGTTTTAAATCTGAATCATGAATTGAATTGACCTTCGACATTAACAACGACCGAACCCCTTGTATCCTATTACAGAATTCAAGGAAAGTTTCTCCTGTATTAATTTTCAAAGATTCTAATTCGATGTTAATGCATTCCTCACTACGAGGGTCTCCAAAATGTTGGATTAACAGGGATTTTAAGGTTGACCATGTGACAATGTCCTCTCTTTCGGACAAAAGCGCAGCTGCATCATCTCTTAACCTACTTGTTAGAGCATTAAAAACGTAAAGATTTTGCTCCTCATTGCCGTTATATCGTTCAATTACGTATTGACATTTTCTTAAATAAAGGTTTAACTGCCTTTTATCACCACTATACAGCGGGACTAGATCTAAAATTTCCTTTGGAATTAGTGATACGGTTGTGGTTGTGGTTGTCATGATCATAGATTAATAAAATACTCAGAGGATGCAACTGGCTTAAATATAAAACACTTTTATATGAGGGAAAAAGAAATCACACATATAATAAAACACGCACACAATTAAAATCAATAATAAAAATCAAATTTAGAAATTAAAAAAAATTGTGAAAATATAATTTTTAAATTTATAAAATAGTATAATGTAAAATCATGTAAATGCTTATTAGAATTTAAACTTAAAATATAAATTGAAACTTATAATATAAATTTAAACTTTTATATATATTTAATTATCTAACAATTTAATATTATTTAATTTATTTAATGCAACTCAAAATTTAATTTTATTAAATGAAGTATCATAAGTTCATAATACTAATAATATAACAATTTATTAATTTAATTTATTTTATTCAATTCAATTCAAAATTTAATTTTATTAAATGAAATATCATATAAAACTTTAATATTATAACTATTCATTAATTTAATTTATTCAATTCAATTCAAAATTTTATTTTATTAAATTAAATATCATAGCACTTTAATATTAGAACAATTTAATACTATTTAATTTTTTTAATACAATTTAATTTCTTTAATACAATTTAATTTAATTTAAAAATAAAGTATCTGTGTTCATTACTACTCTATGTTCCTATTCTAAGAAAGATAAGACCGAATAATTTCATACGGAGATATCAATTTCACAACGTTATAATGAGCAAGGTTTGATCTCAAGAATAACAATTACTTAATAATTAATATGAAAAATACAGGAGGATTACGGGAACAAGGATTGGCGAAAAGATTGACTCACCAATTGACCGCTACTCCCATATTCTGTCTTCTCTGCTTCTCGAGACACAAAAGAATATTTCTTTGGTTCGTAGGATCTCTGCTCACGTAGAATGTTCGCGTAATTTTTGTAGACGAATTTCGACGTCGGAAAAACACGAAGACTACGGAGGCTATAAGAGAATCCTCACCGGCTGCGCCACTTTTGGTTTCGAAGCGTTTTTAAAAATTAATTTAAACTAAATAACTTTTAATTACGGAATTTAAAATAAAAAATGAAATAAAAAATGAAAGACATGTAACCGATTTGGAGGCTTTAATATCTCTGAGTTTCTCTATTACATTCCCGGCTCAGCGGCGGTCGCGCGGGGGCGAGCAGACGCTGAATTTGCGTCTCTTCCTTAATCTAGGGCGGAGGGACGAGACGTAATTATAACTAGCTGAAGAGTTTGTTTGTTTGGTTGTTTGTTTGTTTGTTTGTTTGTTTGTTTTGTTGTTTGAAGGCGGTAATCTCTGGAACTACTGGGCTGATTTGAAAAATTCTTTCAGTGTTAGATAGCCCATTTATCGAGGAAGGCTATAGGCTATGTATCATCACACTAAGACCAATAGGAGCGGAGTCCACGCCGACGAAGTCGCGCGCAGAAGCTAGTTCTATATATGGTAATATGTAGGACAAGAAATAACAATTTCTTTTCAAAAAAAAAACAAAGGAACAAAAAAAAACGAGTCTGCTTTAGACCACACGACTGAAGTAAAACTTCTTTAAACTCCATCTAACTTATATCTTCCTCTGGACTTCCGTTCGCCTCGCTCGATCACACTTTTCGTAACGCTCTTGTCACGCATTCGCCCGCTTACTCCCCAAGTCAAGTGTTGCGTAAAGAAGTTTTACTTCAAAAACATATTTTCTATGTACGTATCAAGCTTTGTTGAAATCAGTATCTTTTTCCGCGGCAACCTTATCTACATACTACCCAGTGGGAAAATGCGTAACCAAGCAATATTACAACTTCAATATTGCATATTTCGTGCAAGATGTCACCATTTTTGTATTAAAATACAGTTTATTTTTATTCAAAAGAGGAACTGTGGCGTGTTTACCGGTTCTTGTATGCAGAATCTTCATTCCGAATTAACGGTACTTCACTTTTAACGATAGATTAAAAAAAATTGTAAATTTCGAATCTATTTGAATAAAGTTGTTTTTGAATTGATTTATTTCAATACAGATTATAAAATAAATTTAGCATTAAAACAATAACAAAAAGAAGTCGCTGGATTATGGCTACTCGTATATAACAATATACAGTAATCTAATATTTCTCATTTAGGCAAAGCTTTCGTGGAACAGTCAAAATTCAAAATTACAACATTATTGCAGTAATTTTCTAACATTTCCATATATTACGCCTAACAAATTCGAAAGCAAATATTGTAATCTTTAAAGCCCGTAGCGACAAAATATGTCAGTTCACAAAGACCCTAAACCGTTTCACTTATTATGAAAATAAATGTTCACAATTTATTTATTTGCTATTAAGTTAAAGCCTTTGATTTATATCCAATATTAAAAGGTACAAATTGTTCCAAATATTGTCAAAGAAATTATATTATTCTGCTATTGTTTTAGTTTGGTATTTGAGTTTTTTTCTTTAAAATATTTACATGACTAAAACTAAATGATCTATAAACTTTTTACTTGTAGACAAATGGTAACTAGCCCGTTGCTCCACTTTGCACGGATCCTGCTATCTGCTCAGAAGGTTGTAGGTTCGATTTTTCAATATCTGGGTGTATTATATACATTTACTCATACTTGTATACATTTTTACCAAAAAACATGCATCTGTATCAGCTGTCGTTTACCTAAAATACAAACATTAAGTTGCCAACCATGTGTGAATGGTAAAAAGGGCTCACTGCTAGACAAATGTGTCTTCTTTAACACGGGAAAAGCGAAAAGGAAAATAAATTCCACCACACAGCACCATTTTAATTCAGCGGATACCAAAAAAAAAGAATTCCAAAGAAAGAAGAAGAAAGAACGGAAAAGAGTTAGTCGTCGTCCCGGCGTTTGTCTTTGTATTGTCTTTGTTTCTGAACACAGACACATGAATAAATCCCACCCATCTTCCCACAACACAGAAGTAAATATTACTAGGGGCCGTTGGGTATAAATTAAACCACTATACACATATAGGTACGTAAGACCTAAATCCTGATCAATAACTATTTCTCAAGAGATTTAAACTTTTTTGATTATTATTAACACTGATATATTTCATCTTAAGCGCCTACTTGCCTGTGATACTCCTTGATTAAATTAACTTACGAAATATTTGAAACAAGCTAATATAACACCTATTTTATATGGAAAAGGACTGAAAATAGCTCATACGTTCATAAAGGCCTAATTGCCCTCGTGAGAGAAGAGAGACCTAACAAAATGTTTTTGACTTGGGTTAAGACTTTAAGAGTCCCTTTCTATATTAAAATACGTTCTATAACTAACAATATAAGTAATATGAAATGTTTTACATACGAATATTGATATTGAGGCCTTATTTATTATCTGAGCTAATGTTCGAATTTCAAAATTTCATTGGAGTCATGCAAGATGGCAATGATGTATGCGATGTTTTTTTTTTTTTGTAAATATAATTAATTTAAACCAATACATCAACGATATTATAACGCTTTACTACATGGTAAATTATTTTATTGGACATTTTTAATTATATCGTCACTTATGATCAGACTATTTTCACGAAAATAATGTTTATATTTCCACCTTTATACTTTAAAAGAATTTAAAAAAATGAAACGACAGTGTATGCTATTCGTACTAATAATAATTCCTTTTTTAAAAGCGTATCAAATTATTCTGTCAAAGAATACATGAAGCCCTTTTGTGTTTAACAAACGGTAAAGTTTTTGTTATCTTTTATATGACAGTGACACGAGGACATTTGACACTTCACATTGTTCGCATCGTTTGTAAAACATTTAGAGAAATGTAGAAAAATATACAAGGGATTGAGTTACCGAAATCTCTTTTATGAAAAACCTTTCATACACTAAGTCCTCTAATTTAGTATTTTACCACTAAGTTTTGGATTTCTTTTGGAAACATAATTCTCACGCTAAAGAAATAAATATTTACACTCATAAAAAAGTCTGAAACATTCAGAAATTATATTTCGAAATAATATTATATTATAATAAGTAGGGAAGAGTGATAGATTTATTTTATTTTTTTATACTTTATTGTACACCACAACTACATTTTACACATTAAACATATTTTAAGACAGTTACAGACGGTGAAGTATTATGTCTATTTATCAATTTCTTACAGACAACTCAAGTATTAGAAGGATAAATTTATGTCTAGCTCGAGACAGGGTAGGTAGTGCAGTTATATAATAAACTTACATACAAATATGTTATACTAATACTTATCTATACAAATAAAAAAACCTGAGTGGTTTTATGAAACCACGGTAAAAGTGAAAGTTTTTTTCACATTATAGACATTTAACTAAAAATTTTTGGAATAATATTCCATTAAGGGTATAAAAATCGCTTTCACAATTTTACCTCGTGGCCGACCGTCACACGACAAGCAACACACAGACGAAAAAGTTTGAAACGATGTTTTTTTTGTTAACTTCTACGCGGACGAAGTTGCGGGCCCAGCTAGTTTAAAATACATTTTTGTAAATTCACACTTATATACATAGCACATAACCTTATTAAACTAATAAATAAATAAAAATAAATAAACAAAACTAATAATATACATAATAAATTCTGAGATAAAAAACATACCTATTACTACAATAACTCGTTCATGTCGTCACCAGTTTAAGACAGTGATTCTTTACATACATTTTAAATCCCAATAGTGATTTAGCATCTTTTGTATAAAACGGCAAATCATTCCACAACCGTATACCTTTAACAGTAAAAGACTGACATGACTTCACGGCGTCCTTAATACTGAAGCATTTTCAGATATTCAAAATCATTAAACTAAGTTGGAGCCTTTGAATTAAATAACACAAAATACGGTAGAGAAAGAATATGCAGGTTCCAGCGAGAGCGTATAAAAAGCCACTTAAGATTAAAGCGAAATTAAATTGTCGTATTAACAATTTCTAGAGATCTTTTATATTTACTAAGAATTCATCTAACTAAAAGGAAGCAAATTCTTTTTGTATAAAATAAAATGAATAAATTACGATGAGTCTCCCGCGCTACAGCACTACAGCTCTACGAGTGCTACGGTACTTGCTACGAGAACTCTACGAGATTGCTCACATAATAATGTCTGACGCGAAGTATGTTAGAGAATTTTTTAAAAGACAATTTATATGATAAAATAAAATATGTCTGTGTGTGACATTTTTTTTTTTTTTTTTTGTAAACAATACAAAAAATCTTAACAAAATGTATAATAATTAATTCACAAAAAACAAAATCAAAAATAATTTTTTTGTTATAGATCCCTGTAGAGCAAACAATTATCTATAAAATGATATATAATTTATGTGAAGTAATTGTAAGGTTTTTTTCTAAAAAGGGAGGCAAACATCTTAACCTAAGCGTATTAATATATATGATGAGTGTGAGCAAAAATAAAAATAATTATGTACTAAGTACGTAGAAGTAAAAAAGTCTTAAAGCTCTTAAAAATAATACCTGTATTAAAAAGGAACAATTCTTTTATATTCATACACGTAAGCCGATTCCAGTTTAGTACATAGCCAAAAAATATTTCGTTTCATTTTTATGTAGATACATACTTACTTAAGTTTTTATATTCATTGTGTCACGATACTCAGGTCACTAAGAACCAAAATTTATGATACCTGTAACATCCTGGTCACGGCACCATTTGTAATAATACTACCCTATGGCATGGTGACTATTTACCACGTTTATGAAAATCCTGGTCACGTGGACCATTTTGTAATGAATCTATTGGATATACTTAGATATCCTTATCATCACGGCAGCAATTGTAACTATACTATACTATGGGGTGTGGTGAGAAAGACCCCAACATATATAAATTTATAACATGCTGGTCACGAAGAACCAAAATGTGACACTATCATGGTAGTGGCGTTACAAGCTAATATTAAGCTTAATAGGACATTAAATGTCTTTGGCCTTATGAATGCGATCGTCTAGAACAAGGAAGGACTCTACGTTGTGTTTGATTTTTGTTTCAGAGCAACTTAAGTTCTTATTGTGGTATGCCGAAGGAAAGACATAGTATATGTTATTAGAAGCCTTGATTTCTATATAAACTCTAACTAACATCCTACCTAGCCATTAATTTAAAATAACATCTCTGCATAATGACATTAAATTACTGAAATTAATTTATCCTAAAAATTTAATTGAAAAGATATTTACACTTACCAGTGATATAAATACTATAGATAACTAACTTCTGGAATACTATTTTAAAAGGAAAGGAAAATATTAAGCTTTACATCACCTCATAAGTAAATTAATTAAGAATTAATAAAATTTAGTAAATTAGAACCGTTAAGAATAAATAGGAATAAAACTTGTTTATTTAGAAATAACTATCACCTATACTGTTTAACTAAAAGATCTGACGTCTCCTTAAGAATGTGTAAATTATAACTGCTAATATTTTTAGTGAATCTAGATAGCTAAAATAGAAATAAAGTTAAATAATTATATTCAGGATATCCTATAATGGCATTGATTAATTGAATAGTGTCTAAGTTTCTTTTACATGTATTTTTAGATCAAACCTGATATAATAGATAGCTTCTGATATCTCTAAACAAATGAAATAAATATCAATAGATAAGTAAATGAAATAATGATTAAATACATATTATATAGCTATTAATTATCTTGAAATAATTTATTCAGTTAATAAATTATCTCAGATAATTGTGAAAAGATAAATTGTAGTGTTTGTTTGTATGTGTTAATCTGTTAGGATAGGGTTTATAGGTATTAGGGAATTAAAGACCGGGTTCAGCTGAACCCGGGGGTCGCAACCACCAAAACCCCTCCGACCCATCCGAACCACACCGTGCTGAAGGCTCTAAATTAAATTAGGCACAACGTTGGTGCTATTAAATCAAAGAAGGGTAGTAGGTAGGAAATTAAGAGAACCCAATTCTCTACAGTAAGTTAGATGGAAATATATCCTGTCTAACAAATGCTTGCTTCATACCGTTGCAGTACAATCATGCAATGACTGTATTTGAGTAATCCCTTGGAACGTCATATAGACATAACCAGTGAACTACTAGAGTTGATGTAATTACCAAGCTGTAAACAGACATGGTACGAAGATGTGTTCCTCGTGAACAAAAGGAGATCGTGTCTACTGATCTTTTCATTGTGTGCTTACTAGCCCATACGGGAACTTCGGTCACACAACTACTTTGAAATTCGATCACGAAACCTACTACTTTTGTCACAATAGGATTGTATAGTGTAAGTTCCCATAGGAAGACCTACTAAGTTACGAGTCTATAGTCCGCTATAGTGTCCAGCGTCGCCACCATTGTGAGATGGGTCAAACAGCGACTAGCGATTTGCGACAACGCAACCTTTCGAGTGTCCTATAAGGAAATTTAAGAATAAATATAGGTATAAGACCAACATGTAGAGTGGGTGTATTGTGCAGGTTTGCCCTTGCATGACTCACAGCACTCACATGAAACAGCATTCATTAAACAGAATAGGTTGTTCAATTGAAACACTGAACCAGTAATTAAGTTGTTAAACATTTGAATATATCAGGCTCTCTCAGGAACTGATTGGATTTATCAAGGACATGGAAGTGTCGAGAGATAAATAAAACAATTAAAATATAACATACTTCATTTACTCAATCAGAATCTCTGAGAGTATCTCATTTTCACAATGAAAAGAGAATGTATATTTAATAGGTTTTATAATCCATCAATGTTTGTATGTTTGTACAACACAAGAGGGCTTGATTAAGGCTTGGCTTAAATCTCAGTAAATCCGCCTTTAGGACTTAACAGAGACCGTCCACAAAAATTAGCAATAAATTAATTGGAAAAGTGAATATGTTTCTCTATTAGTCTAAAATAGAACTTCATACCACTGTCCAAATATAAACTACTAACCTTTGTTGCAGTTCAAACAACTACCATACACTAGGTGTCTGGTGAAGTTTGTCCATTGTCTCTTATCAAAGATAAGGAAACGTACGTATAGTATTTACCAAGAACATAGTTCAATTAGGCAAATACAAACGCAGAGGTTGGGTAGGAAGTACACGCAACTTTCTTTACTAGATAGGCCAAGGTTAGGATCTACCTAGCATCGATGACGCGATGAACTGTGGCTTAGACGGGCCAAGCCTTATAGGGGATACCTATAATAAAACACTGGCGAATACAAACATTTATGGATTCACCTGAACATGGTTTATATAGTTCAATGAAAGTCATCGTAAGAATGAGACACTCCAGTCTACCAGATACCTCGTCTTGACACTCATTTAAGAACATAAATTCTTAGATCAATGTTCAAAACTACAAGAGTTGTGTAATGTCATAGTTCAGTGTATAATTACCTCATCTTAGAATGTATTCAAGAGCTAAAAGTATCCTTGAACCCATTCAAGACTACAACCACCTTGTTACCTCGTTCCAACATATATTTAAAAACTACAAGTTCTTAAATTAATGCTTAGAACTACAAAAGTTTGTGTCATGTCAAAATGAAGCCAAATATACATATATATATATATACATACATACATATACATTCAATAGAAGCATATTTATATGTAGAGAATATTCAACAGATACGACAACTAATCATTAGTTTGTTTATAGGTCATATTTTCCTAGAATCATTCACTACACTATCTACTTCCAAGGTAATGACTTCATTAAACAACACAGTAAAATTTCATTTCATTATTCAAATACACCCTAACGAAATTCTATTTAACCCTTACTATAGCCATATCTAATATGATAGTTTTAACCAAAGATTCATTCAATTTATATATGTAATTTAAAGTCAAACGAATGTAATTTCGTTTCATTCTATCAACATCATATTGTGATCACTTATTTAAGCTAGATTTCATTTAATCAGTTAAATTCAATATAAATATGGTCATAAGGCTTATTTCATAATAATTTTATTCAATAATCAATCAATAATTAATAGTATCAATGTAAACCTTTTCATAATAATTCCATTCAATAATCAATCAATAATTAATAGTATCAATGTAAACCTTTTCATAATAATTTCATTCAATAATCAATCAATAATTAATAGTATCAATGTAAACCTTTTCATAATAATTTCATTCAATAATCAATCAATAATTAATAGTATCAATGTAAACCTTTTCATAATAATTTCATTCAATAATCAATCAATAATTAATAGTATCAATGTAAACCTTTTCATAATAATTTCATTCAATAATCAATCAATAATTAATAGTATCGATGTAAATCTAGATAATAATTCATTAGATTAAAAATCTCCGTAAAAGTTATAAAAAATCTGTAAAAGAAACACAACATGAATCATTTTAATTCTACATCAATTGGTGACACGCATGTTTATCACATAGTGTATCAAAATTGTGAAATTGTTTTACATGCAAATATATAAAAAATAAATGTGCATCGAACCACAGGAGCTCTTGACCAAAGGAACTGCAGACTCTACCCAGGTTTCACTGAATTTAATTAGCGGATTATAATTAAAACTTTATAATAAAGAATTGCACTTAATAATAATCAGAAAAAATAAATTAAAACTATTTCGCGATCTACACTGAGCTACATTGCCACACTCGGCCAGCTTACGCTAATGAAATCTCTGATCCAAACCTAAAAATACTTTTTAGGTATTCTATGTTTGATCTAGGTCAGAAATTCCATAGCTTCGCCAGCCGAGGGGCTCCTAATACCGTGCTCCGAACCCCGAACTCAAAATCGAATCTGAATCCGAATCTGAATCTGAATCTGAATCTGAATCTGAATGTCTCTCCCGACGCCCCAACCGTCTATATATCCAGCGTCTTATTCCCCCTCTACGCCTACCATCGTGCGTCCTGCAGTGTTGCCACCTACACGGCAATTGCCGTGTTACACGGAAACCCGGATATATTCGGTGATAAAACGCGGTACACAGCAGTATGTTCATTGCTGTGTTTAAAAACACGGCAATCCAATGTGTAATTGTTTTTTCCTAATAATTTAATCGATAGTTGATAAGTCATTATAGTGCAATACAAAACCAAGAACAAGAAATAAAATTATTACTTCCTCAATAAATTGAGCTCTACTGGCTGTAAGCACTTTTATCCGATCCGAAGGAAATTGCGTAAATCAATTAAACAAAAACACGACAAAAGATAAACAATATAAAGGAAAAAACAAATATACATTAAATAAAGCCGAAGAAAAAAATGTTAGTTACGATAAATTTGTATGACGGTTGTGAAGAATAATGTATTATTCAACCGATTTCAAAAAGGAAGTTATTTAACCGACTTCGAAAAGGAGGCAGTTACCCAATTCGACCGCATAAACATATTTTTTTTATGTACGTTCGGGGACAACCCCGTCGTTCACGAACCGATTCCCACAATTCCCTTTTGTTCGAAAGGAGACATCCCAAGGGTGGCACCACGATAAGAAAACCAGGACATGATAATGGAATCCCAGACAAACCGAGGGGAACCCTCGAAAACCGCAGTGACGACCAGTGCGCTTGTCAACTCTTTCCCGTCCACCCACGCTGCACCACCCGTCGATACACTCGAAGTCAGCTTTCTCGTTTGCTGCTAGCAAACACAATTATTTATTGTCATTTTTAACCTTACGCGTTAATGTAAAGTAAATACACGGCAATTTTGTAGTTTTTATTCCAAAACACGGTAACTTAAAATCTTGTGATGGCAACCCAGGTGTCCTGTAACTCCAGTAAAAAAAAACACTCCCACGCTTAGAACGTTTAGGGCCGATTTCACCGTTTGCATTGAAAACTAAGTTTAATAAACTACGTTTTGCTTAATCGAATTTATAGTTCGATTCTAATCTTGGTTTTCGTTTAATTATTATTACGAATCATTTGTATGGGAATATAGCAAAGTGTTGTTTTAAGACTTTTTCAGGCAATTTTTTTTTAAAATTTCTCTCCGTAACAACCATCCTCATACTTCAAGGAACATAAAAAAGAATTAGCGCAATCGGTTCAGCCGCTCTCAAGATTTGCGCTTAGCAACATATTCAGCTATTCATTTATATATATAGAGATACACTACTATAAACTCGAGTATCAGAATATATCATATGACAACTTAACAAGATTTGTTTTTAATAGGTTAGACCGTTAGAAGCATTAGACAAACCGTGTTTACAAAAATCGGTCGTTTAGAATTTAAACTCAGTTATTCTCTAACTGCGTTTAGTTTATGTTGGTGAAATGCAATTTCCAGCTCTAAACTCCGTTAAACGCGTAAACCGAGTTTACGTCGAACTAATCGCGATTATTTCAATCAGTGAAACCGGCCCTTAGAATGTTTCACCTTATCAAAGTTTTAACAAATCTGTCAACACAACAAATTTAAGCTTGTCTCGAATATATTTAAAATTTATCACCTAATATTTTAAACCGATAACTAAGCTGTTTGAGTTCCCAGCAAAATAAATCTCTTTCTCAAGTACAACTTAAAATTTGAGACCCTAATGAATTAGAACAATTTTTGTTCATTAAGATGACTGAGTTATGTTTACGTGTCAACTCACATTTCGATTTATGCGTTTGTTATCTCAAGTATAACTTAAAATTTATAGACTAATAATTTAGAACCATATCCGTTCACTAAAACAGCCGAATTGTGTTTATGTGTTACGTTACAATTGGGTTTGTTTATTTTTGTTACACATGTTTAGTAAGACATTTATTACTTTTGAAAGATAGAGATAGAACATTTTATCATTTATCAATTATTTAGGATTTATACTTTCCACCTAGTGGAGGGTCTTCCAACGTGGCGCTTACCTGTGCGAGACCGTCATTCTAACAGCCTTTAACCCCAACATCCGTTGGTCATTCGTACTATGTGCCCCATGCATGCCACTTTGGCTTTACAATCCATTGAGCAATGTCGGTTGTTTTAGTTCTTCTACGTATCACCTCATTACTAATTTAATTGCGTAGAGAGACTCCAAGCATGACTCTCTCCATCGCTCGATGAGTGATCCTGAGCCGTCTAATGAGGCTCATAGTTAGTGACCATGTTTAAATAATGTTTAAATAAAGTTACAATACAGCACAAATATTATTTATTACACTGAAATTTATAGATATTGTATTCTTCTTCATTTACAGTTAAACGTCATAAATAAATCTCGCTGCAGGCAAAATATTGGTATTATTAGAAGAAAAATAAAATACATTTAAATGAAAAGTAATAAATAATTCTCATTGGAAATTAAAAAGATTATGAAGTTTTCGTTTAAATCAAAATAATATCTCCGGAGGCAAAACTTTTTAATTTAAAATCAATGTTTTTAAAAAACATTAAAGAAACAAAACAAAGTAAGGGTCCAAAGACAAAAGAATCTGATTGTACGAGTGCTTTATAAGACAAAAGAGGACATTTTATAAAGGTAGCATTGTTATATGTACGAATGTTTTAATTAAAAATGTTGTAAACGTATTTAAAAAAAAAACAGACATACTACTGTGAAATTGTACAGTTAAACCGAAACTGATGTGAAAATTTCTTTCGACAATTTAGATTTCAAATGAAAATAATATTTTCATTTTCATTTACAAATATACAATACACATTTAATAATCAAACACATATTTTATACAATTCAGCCTGTGAATTCCATTGCTGGGCATACACCTCTTTCTTAGGAGAAGGATTGGAGCTTAATACATCAGCTCTACTGCGTATTGGATATATTCCCTTCTCTGAGTAACGATTTCTCTCCGAGGTACGGGAGAGACTCACAAGGAGAGACATACAAACCGGAAATAGACGGATATTATTAGGAGTAGTTAGTGTTTATAAACAATATAATAAGATTTAGAAAAAAATGAATTTGTCATTCTAACCCATGCATACAAACAAACCTTTTTACTATTGTATATACTCTTAATAGGTCTATTTAATTCGTATTTTGATAGCCTTCCTCCTTTTATAAACAAAGTTCGCATTCTATCGTAATAGCGACCTGAATAAAAGAAAAAAAATAATACAGTCGCGAACTCGAAGCGAATTGGCACTTCTTTTGTTTACCATATTACTTCGTTATTTCAAAACTCGAGTACACGTCAAGTGAGTCTTTGTTTGTTTTGATTTTTAATACTTATTAGATTATAATCAGATCGTGGCATTGAGTTCTTTATATTGTTTCGAATTTTTGAGATTTAATCAACTCTATTTTATCTCGTTGCAGTAAACAATGGATCTGAATCTGCTGTATATAATTATTTATTCAAGACATATCAATACATGCTTAAACGGTAAACTTCGTTATATCATTTTGTGAATGTATTTAACTAATTTTTACTTTTTGTTTAATTTTCTTTTATAAAAACTTCGTCATGACAGTCAACAACAAACAGACAAAAAAAGTAATATCAAACTTAGTGGAAATTATTTTCCGTTTTATAGCTAAAAATGATTACATAATATATAAATATTTCCATAATGATTAATCATAGTTGGGTACATATTTATTTTTTAACTACTATAAAACGTGATTACCCTAGTTCTTTCGATACCTGTAAACGCCACGCAGAGGGCGGTCGACAGGAGGAAGTCGGCCGTCTACTGAATCTGCCGGGTAGGCGCGCGCGGTGTCCGCCGCGCGCTGTCCCCCAAAAGGAAAGGGCCTGGCCGAGGCACGCCGCCGGGGTTTGCAAACGAATACGGACTCCTGCGACCCCGGCACGGGCAACGAAGGTCGACACCGCTGGTTTTTAGTGGGTAGTCCGGCATTGCACTTCCACCGAAAGCCCCACACTCCCGCTGCCCAGCTCGGCGGCGGGGTTAGTGCGTAAATGCATTTTCCAGCGTAAAAAAAAAAATAAATTCTTTCGATACCTAGAACATTCATTCATCTGAGGTAGGGCACAGTAGGAAATATCCTGTTCAAAATCATCCGGAGTAGCCCAAGTGGGGAAATACCTCGACCGTACAGAGTAACACATCTAAATAATACTGCTTTCAAGCAGTGTTGTGTTTCTGTGGTGGGTTAGGGGACCAGAGGTCCTGGGTTTTGGCAATCCACTTGCAATGCTTCTGGTGTTGGAGGCATCTATAAGCTACGGTAATCACTTACCATCATATGAGCCGTACGCTTGTTTGCAGCCAAGTTGTATAAAAAAAAAATTCTGCTAGTTAAGTGTTATGTCAAGAGCCGAATGATTGATGCGCAACAGGTTTACAAATTGACATTTGCGAGTCACCTTGAAGAGATAAAAGTGTCAATTTTCATTTCGCAGGTAATGGATGGCATATTGACATTTACTGACAACCTACTTTCAAACTAATTTCCTCCCATTAAATTCCTTTTGTAAGGTTTTCTTTTTACTGAAATTACGAGTACCGTGGGCAGTTTTGTCGATTCGAAAGTGCTCTTGGGGCCTATTTGAATAAAGTTCTTTTTGATTTTGATTTTGTCAGCGTGGATTTGTGTTAGAACAGAATGTGTCTGAATTTAATTTTAAATGTTTATTTTTTTATTTTTGTACAAAATATTGTTAAAATATATGATCGTATCTAAAAACACACTGACACTTTTATTTAAAATTTATACATATGAAATAAATAAAGAAAATCAAATCTAATTTAACATTTTAGATATAACGAAATCCGTTTGCAGTTATTGAGGGTAGTTACATTTTTGAAGTGAAACTTCTTTAGGTGCATGAGGGGTAAAATTTGAGCGACCGCTAACGCGGCAACGTCAGGGATGGTCAGTACTTGGAAGGGTGATGGCTGCCTGGGAACACCGCATGACGTTGCTTTTTGTTTTTTTTTTATTTTAAATTCTTCTTCTTCTTCAAGTGCCCCTCCGACTAGCGAAGGTTGGCAGTCAGCTTCGAATACTCCGTCTTGTTTTTCGCGAGGCGAAAGAGCTCGGCAACACTCGCGATTCCCGTCCATTCTCGGATGTTGCGCAGCCAAGACTTTTTTCTGCGACCAACGTTTCTCTTGCCGGCAACCTTTCCCATCATAATGAGCCGCAAAAGTTGATATCTTTTGTGTCTAGGCACGTGTCCGAGATATGCAACTTTTCTTTTCTTGACAGTCTCCAAAAGTTGCCGTTTCTGGTTGACGCGTCGCAGAACTTCTACGTTCGATACCTATATTTTAATCGATCGTTCGATATATATATTTTAAATTCGTTTTTTTAATTTTTTTTTTTTTCATTAGTTTGCCAAAGAAGTTTCGCAGAAAGAACGCAATTTTTTTATTATTATTTATGAGTTACTTCATAAGCCTTGGACTGAACATTTTATAATTAACAAACATATCTCGAGAACAAACATAATTAAAATAAATACTTTTATAATACACAAAAACATATAAATATTATTTACCTGATCTTTCCAGCTTCTTTCACCTAAGATTACATTTATGACTATAACTAAATGATATATGTTCAATCCCCGGTCGTGGCAAACATTTGTATTAGCCATACAGATGTTTTCTGTGATTTGTGCGCTTGTACTTAAACACTGTGTGTGATTCCGGATCCCCTATACAGGAGATATTCGTAGTACTCTTTTTTTATATAACAAGGTCATCAAATGAGCGTACGGCTCACGTGATGGTAAGCGGTTACCGTATCTTATAGACGTTTGCAACACCAGAAGCATCGCAAGCGCGTTGCCGGCCCTATCCCACATTCCCCCCCAGGAGCTCTGGTCATCTTACTCACCAACAGGAATACAACACTGCTTGATAGCAGTATTATTTAGCTGTGACTCTATGTCATATAACGATATTAAGAAGATCATTTCTTGAAACGTATAAATAGTACATTTATTTATTTGGCCTCAATTTTGCAGTATACCAGACCTCTAACTACCTCGTAGCAGTCTCGTAGCAGTTTCGTAGCTATACGTTGAATTTCTCGGAGTGAAACATAATCGTGTTATAGAGGATAAATGTTTGGCATAGATTCAAAATAGAATATATTTAGGGTATACGAGTATGTCTATATTTCTTAAACAAAATCTTAGAATCAAAATAACAGAATTTATAATATTGTTCTTTACAGACACAGCTGTTTGAATTGTATTATTGTATATAATAGACAAAAATTTTGTGCATACAACGTGAAACCTGGTACTGTTTAACTTGGTATAATTTGACAATTTTGCAGATCCACTGTTTTAAGTTTTTTTTTCTTATATACCTTTTATAGGAATAAAATAAAAAGGAAGAAATATTCCTTGTAATTTGATAAAATAAATGCTAACACAATTCTAACAAATGGTCGAATGACCTTTGTATTTTCATAACTTACATTTCGTAGCTCCCTGTAGACCCTCGTAGCACCTCGTAGCTAATCGTAGCGTATATTTCGCAATATGAGGCTGCCTCGCTGAATAGAATCTTTACGGTATCACACTATTTGTATTTTGGATTTTTGTTTACAAAATTGTAGCTTTGTCACTTACTTAGGTAAAACAAATAGTGTATTTAACAGTATTGTAGGTACATACGAGTAGTACATGACTACACAGTTTTTCAAAAGAGTAGTTGCCAAGTTTCTTGCTTATTCTTCTCCGAAGCTTCACATTAACTACATATATATGTATATCATAGGTAAAATGATGACACAAAAGTGCCTACTTGGAGAAATAAAGAAATATTTTGATTTTTCAATCAAAAGAAGGAAGATGAAAAACTAAAATAACTTACCGAATTTGAATATTTGAAGTCTTGTAAAACCATTGGCTCTATTAAAATGTAGCTTAGTCAATCCACTTACTGTTTAAAAATGCGTCACCAATCTGCAGCTTAGATGATTAAGCTGGAATTATGGACGATTTCCTAGTGGGATATTTATAAACTGCTACAATACCTACATTAATACTTAATTTTATGTATGTACTGTTCGGTGACAGCTGTAAACGTAATTTGAATGCAAATGTAATGAACACGAGACTGTACGCTTTATTACAAAGACAATAACAGACCTATTGTTTCATATAAAAATAATGAGTTACACTGAATACGTAATTAATTTAAAAATATATCTATATACTCGTATATAACAATTTCGTGTCAGGATGTATGTTCGCGATAAACTCCGAAACTACGGAACCAATTTTTATCAAATTTTGTAAGCATCTGTAATTTGATCTAACTTGGGACATAGGGTAGTTTTTATGTCAATTGGACCTGGTAGGTGGCGCTGCCATCGGTATGTAAGCAATCAAATTTCCGCCAGCCTTATAATTTTCTAATCTTCCTTCTTTCTTCTCTTTCCTTTTTTCCTCTATTTCTCTCGTTCCTCTAATGCAGCGACTTATAGTGATGTAACTACGTGAATTATATTTAGTCATTTTAAGTCAAATTGCAAGTCTATATTCTGCCCTTAGATTGTAACGAACAAATAACAAGGTTATTCATACATTACGTTATACGCTATAAAATGTTACGATCGAATTAAGCATGCGTTGTTTGTTACAACGTAATATAAAACACATGAATAATAGAAAGGCGTAATATCAAGGTTTGTTTTATTACATAATCGTATATTTATTCTACTGACTATTTATTTATGCGCGACAAGCTTTTAAATCATATAGATTATAATGACTTTATAAGTAGATAGTAAAAGTTTTAAAGTTAATTTTTTTTTTTCGTTTTAGCACGTTCAAATAAAAGCTTGTTTTCTATAAAGGTTTTTTTTTACTTTTGATTTATTTTTGACTTTTTAGTTATCACGTCACTTTATTCGAATTATTCTTAACAAACCCTTTCATTTCATACCCATATTGTAGAAGTGCATTAAAAATAACTAGCCCGCCCTCTTAGATATGCCGCCATGTTGAATTTAGAATGACGTCACAAATTTAACCATGCATTATCATCCAAATTGAACTTGTATACAAAATTTCAGCTCAATTGGTTGAAGATATCTGCTTCGAAATTGAGTTGCAAGATTTCGTCCGAACTACTACGATATTATAATAAAAGCTTTAATAAAACAATATAAATTTAATTTAGTATGCGCTTAAAATCTAATCCGATTCCGCGGTTAGATACAAAATAAGTTATAGCTTAAATAGGAATTATACTTATTATGTCTAACTGGATGAACTCATAACCATATCTTGTAATAAAAATCGATATAGTTTTCATAATAAAAGTATATTTTCATAATATGCTCGGAAGTGAATTGAGCTTTTCCAATACAACGAATAAATTACGTTCTTATTACATTCTTAGAAATCAAAATTAGGATTAAAAAATAAAACAACACTTAAATGATTCCATAATTTTGTATCACATTAAATTAAAATGGCTTCTAGATTATTACTTAATTCTTATGTATGATAATAATAGTACATTGATATAAGTTTTTATTTATTTATTGAAGTAAAACTCCTTTACGCACGCTTGTCTTGGGTAGTAAGCCGGTGAATACGTGACAAAAAGTGTGATCGGGGGGGGGGGGGGGGGGCGAACGGAAGTTGTGAGGGAGATATAAGTTAGTGATGATTGAAAGATTTGATTTGAAAAGAGAGAAAGAGTTACTTTTCGTACATTCATTACTGTAGGACCTAAAGAAGTTTTACTTCAGTCGTGTGTTCTAAACTTAAAGAACACTCGTTTTTATGTTATATTTTTTAACGTCGTAAAATTGCAGTGACCACAATCTTTTTTATATCTATAACGAAAATAATGATTTCGACGATGTTATTCTAAAAAATGGTATGATAGGTAAGGGCCTATGCAAACCACGTTTTTTAAACGCGCCGTCGACGCGCGTTTCTAAAACGCGCGTAGACAGCGCGTTTGTATCGCGACACACGCGCGTTTGCATCGCGTCTGTATCGCGTGACACGCGAGTTTCCATCGCGTCTGTATCGCGTTTAAAAAACGCGGTTTGCATAGGCCCTAAAAGATATTAGTTCTATTTTAGGCACTCAAATAACCTTGACATTATGATTAATGTGAAATTAATCGCTTAGTTCATAATCATATATAAAGGCACACGTTCCCAGTCTATATATTTTGTTACGATACGTATCAAAATACGCCTAAGTTAAGATACAGGAGTATCAATAACATGAAAGCCTACAAATAAACTTATAACAGCTGAGACGGCACAATGGTATACATCGATATTGTTCAGTGAAGCCTCCCTTTTCTTTACTTTAATACAAAGCTTTATAAAGTACTTCGTTTAGAAGAAATTTATGTATGATTATAAAAAAATAATTATACTCAAATTTTATGTAAAAATTTTTCTTCATCAAAACTGCTTTTGTAGAATCTATCATTTTTAGAATATCTTTTCTTTTTTTATTAAATTTATGGACTTTTGTCCCACACAGGCACGCTAGTCTTATTGTATTTTAGAATATCAACAGTAAAATTAGGTCGCATTTTTTATGAACACAAACATTTAAACTTATTCTTTTTTGCTTAATTTATATTTTTCAATGAATAATATAAACAAATGAAAAAAAATACTATTTATTTGAGTAATTCACCTTTTTTGAAGTCGGATATTTTTAAGGCTCTTGTCTTTACTGACATGTTAGTCCTATCGTACCCTGATTTTTACTATGTTTACCATACTGACTAACAATCTTGCAAATCGGCTAATAAAAAAATTATTGAAAAAGTTTTCAAAAAAATTGCCTCTCAATAATCCATCACTTTACTCACTGTCTGAGACACAAGACATTTAACATTTACGTTTTAATGAAAACTTCAAACAATTATGTTTCATTCAATAATAATTTAAACAAAATTAGCAAGGACTAGCTTCTGCGCGCGACTTCTTCGGCGTGGACTCCGCTCCTATTGGTCTTAGCGTGACGATACATAGCCTATAGCCTTCCTCGATAAGTGGGCTATCTAACACTGAAAGAATTTTTCAAATCGGCCCAGTAGTTCCAGAGATTACCGCGTTCAAACAAACAAACAAACAAACAACCAAACAAACAAACTCTTCAGCTTTATATATTAGTATAGATAAATAGAAATATTTTAGCCGAGTAAAACCGCTGTTTAACGTATAGTAACTTGATAAAACAAAAAGCGTATTGTACTTTACCACACAATACTGTTTTAATATGACATAAAAACTCCCCATTCTGATCCTGCGTTCCCATAAAACCTCATTAATGCTATAATTAAACAAAAAAACGCTTTGTATCTCTCGACATTAATACAAAACAAAAACAAAAAAAACATTGCGAGTGCTTCCATTAGCTTTAATGAAATAAAAGCATCGAGATTGTATCAATTTCGAGATATCTTTATTTCTTTACTTTTGGTTATACGGACTACTGAAGTGTTATTTGATTTCTTTATTAAGTACCGTAATTGAAATAAACTTAAAACTTAATACAAATAGTATTAAGAAGGATACTAAATAAATTAATTACATAAACGAAATAAAATGAAAAAACTTGAATAAATATAATTATTTTTGAAGTGAAACTTCTTTAGAATCGTTGTGATTTGAAAAAAGAAAATTCCATGAAACGAAAATGCGTCACGATACAGAAAGAAACACATAATAGGAGAGAATGAGATAGAATATATTAATGCTCAAATCGCGTAAGTCGTGATCATCGTCGATAGAACAAAACGCAACGGGCTACCTTCCTACTTCCTGCTTTTCAGAAGTTTCACTTCTGTGTGAATTGCACACACGCACTTTTTTTAATTATCTATACAAATAAATAATATTGGAATGCCTGTTTGTAATATTAAAAAAACCGCTTTTTACTAAATGCATAATTATGGATCTACACACGGTACGTATACAGTGGACCCGCGGTAATCGGACAAACGTTTTGCAGGGCAGTGTCGGATTACCGAATTTGTCGGATTATAGAGTACCCTGCCTAAGACCCCCTCCTATAGTCTGGAATTTTTTTAAAAGAGTACCTTGTAATCCGACAAAGTACAGGTTCAATGATAGGATTACAGTGGACCCGCGGTAATCGGACAAACGTTTTGCAGGGCAGTGTCGGATTACCGAATTTGTCGGATTATAGAGTACCCTGCCTAAGACACCCTATAGTCCGGAATTTTTTTAAAAGAGTACCTTGTAATCCGACAAATTACAGGTTCAATGATAGGATTATATATGTATTCAGAAGTAAAAATGATACTTCATTATGTATGTCTTTAGTAAATGAAACAACTCAATAGAGAGCTTACGTTTTATTATAAAACTAACGTCATTAATGCTATAGAACTTACGAAAAATATGCAATAACTTTACATTAGGAAATAATTGTGTACAAACAAATGAATACCCTACGCGTCGAGCACAATAGTACCTACTAGTGCGTACAAGTTATAACTCGTTCAATCATGCATTAGCAAAATATTCAAACAGACCATGTCGGATTACAGGGGGTGCCGGATTAGCCGGGGGCCGGATTACCGGGGTTCCACTGTATATATGTATTCAGGAGTAAAAATGATACTTCATTATGTATGTCTTTAGTAAATTAAACAACTCAATAGAGAGCTTACTTTTTATTATAAAACTAACGTCATTAATGCTATAGAACTTACAAAAAATATGCAATAACTTTACATTAGGAAATAATTGTGTACAAACAAATGAATACCCTACGCGTCGAGCACAATAGTACCTACTAGTGCGTACAAGTTATAACTCGTTCAATCATGCATTAGCAAAATATTCAAACAGACCATGTCGGATTACAGGTGGTGCCCGATTAGCCGGGGGCCGGATTACCGGGGGTCCACTGTATACCAAAATAACATTTTTTTACAATTTTTGTCTGTCTGTCTGTCTGTTTGTTCCGGCTAATCTCTGAAATAGCTGGACCGATTTTGACGGGACTTGCACTGGCAGATAGCTGATATAATAAGGTGTAACTTAGGCTACTTTTATTTTAGATTTTTTCTTATAACTGCGAACTGAACAATAACTTTTTTGTTAAATTCCACGCGGAACAATTCGCGGGCACAGCAGCTAGTACAGCATAAAAGTCTACTACAAAAGGTAGCACCAAGTTTTAGACTAGGTGTCAAAATTTCCATCATCGCTCGGTGAAGAAATAAAATGTGTAAATCGGGGGGCACGGCAGTGCCCCCGCCAAGTCGAGCGCGAAGCAAACACTGCCGTACCATCCTTTACCCGAACCATTTCGCCGCATTTTCAGGCCCCTATTTGAGAACCTCTGGATAAGACCAGAACGCTGAAATTTTCGTCATCGAGTAAGCTATAATCACATACTTAAAATCCAAAATTTCAAGTCTGTAGGTCATTTAGTTCAGAAGTTAAGCGAAAGCAAAGTTTCGCATTTACGACACTCACTCACTCACTCATGATCATCAAAATAGAACCAGTACTTCCCATAAACTCAGAGAGCTGAAATTTGGTACAGAGTTAGGGTTTAATGGCTACATAAAGGGAAAACTATAAAAACTAGGATAATCGAAGATCTGGAGTACCTGGTGACCCTGATTAAAAAACACAAGAGCCCAATCAAACTATTAGAAGAGATCGATATACCACCTTTACATAAAATATAATGCGAAAAACAGGGTGTAAGGGGTTGAAAGGTGGGAATGAAAATTCGTATGGAAGTATATGTATATAATATTCGTGTTTCGTAACTGTCAAACATTTAATGTTCATCTCGTCGATATGGTAAACTCTACCCTTAAATTAAAGAACGTATTTAAATAAAGGTTTCGAATCGACAACATATATCCACAATATACGGATATTGGCGTATTTTAGATATTAAAAATTAATAATAATGTCAGTAATGAAAACGGATTGACATTATACATATTGGTTGTCAAATATTTATTTATGCGAGCGTTCAGAAATTTATTTAGTGTAAACTAAGGAAAATTATCAAGCAACTTAAATATACAATAAATAATAAATGTACAAAAGAATTAGATTACAAAAAAAGAAAGTTCAATTGATTGAATTAGATACAAAAAAAAAGTTCAGTTGATTGGTCTCCTTGAAAAATTTCAGATTATTCTGTCAATCCAATCAAAGTCTTAAATCATATAAATATTTTCGCCGCGGAAATGTAAAAGATATGTTTTATATATCTTAATCTGTACTAATCTATACTAATATTGTAAACCTGAAAGTTGAATTGTTTGTTTGTTTGTTTAAACGCGCTAATCTCAAGAACTGTTGATTCGAATTGAAAAATTCCTATGAGGTGGATAGCCTATTTAAAGAGAAAGGTTATGCTTTAAGAAGAAGGAACGCTATTTTTTTCCTCAAATCACAGTGGGTGAAACCGCGAGGCCTAGCTAGTTGGTACATAAAAAAATCGACTGTCATTGCAAAAATCAGATCACATCTTCTAATTTAATCTAGCCTATAGAGTCCCACTGCTGGGCGAATGCCTCCCCTCTGCCTGCTCTCTTAACTTAATTCTACTCGAATATTACACAAATTACACTAAAATATTAATTTCGCTCAAAATTTGGTCAAAATATAATGCATTGGACTAAGAGTGGTGGTGATACCAACACGTCAAGTACAAGAATCAGAACCGGAAGAAAGGAAAAGAAATATTTGTATTGTAATAATAATAAAAAATGTTAATAAAAAGAAAAAAAATGTGTGAAATAAGAAATTCTAAAAAATAAATCAATATGCCTGAATATGCCCACGTTTCTACTTTCTACAAAAAGAAGTGAAATCCCACAAAAACATTCTGTAAAAAAACTAGCCAAGTCTCGATGGAGCTGCTTCTTTATCTCTAAAAAGTAATGAAATCTAGACAAAGTCGTACCAAGTCTAAGGTTCATTACTGCGATTTCTTTATTATTATAGTTAATGTTGTGTGACTTGGCCGTTGAAGGGTACACTAGGGTACAAAACCAGGTGCTACATGACACCATTGCACCAATCTGTCGCCAGAACCGCTACCCATTGACGATGGAAAATTGCCACTTGGAAAACGTTGATTGAATAACCAGTCAATTGTAGGCTTGATAAAGCTGCGTATTTCAATAATACTTTTGTATAGGCAAGCCTGAAACAAACTGTATAAAAAATTATTTCCAGTACCAGCGGACTTCTAATCATTGATAGAAGTCCGTCTGTACATCTATTTTATGTTAGATCGGTGGTCGATTTAACGCTCCAAAAATAAGAGAACAGAAATCAGCATTGTCAATGCTGAATTCATGTGTTATCAACAACCGCCTAAAATGAGACACTAGTGTCCAATTACCAATACCAGTATGGGATATTATTCTTAGTTTTGTACCCTTTGTGTACCCTTTAACGGCCAAGTGACACAACATTAACTATAATAATAAAGAAATCGCAGTAATGAACCTTAGACTTGGTACGACTTTGTCTAGATTTCATTACTTTTTAGAGATAAAGAAGCAGCTCCATCGAGACTTGGCTAGTTTTTTTACAGAATGTTTTTGGTGGGATATATTTACGTAAACACATATACACATATAAATACATACATACATGCATACACACATAAACATATTCATACATATTCATAAATGGTTTATGTTATTCTTATAGAACAAATACAATTGTTCACTATTTAAATTTACCTACCGGCTAAATTAAGCATATAAAAAAGTATTCATGATATACAGAAAAATAATTTTAATACATGACTTACACGTCCTGCGGGATTGTCGTGAAACTAGTTAGGTATTGAAAAATTGATAATATATAACTGTGCTGCTTATAAATCATCCTATTTATTTGATTAGTAAGACAACTGTTAAAATACGACTTTGAATGCTGTGCTCATAAGTTTTTTTTTTTTTATTATAATAAGTATTTGCTACGATAATAGTATCCTTGCAATTTCAAACTACCCACGCACTATACACTAATGAAACTGAAACGGACGGTAGACTATTTGTCTACGTACAGATGGTACGTAATATCGTTCAGCCTTTCGAAAGAAGTTTATGTGGCTCTCGTGTAGGATGATTTATAAGCTATTAAAGTTAGATTAAAGTTTGAGAACATGTTCCATATGTGATGTGTTGCTTGAAACGCAGAGTTATTATTGAAATTAATCCTACATTCAAAATAGATATAGGTATATTTAAAAAGTTATTCAAATAAAGTTTGTTACAATTTATCCCCAATAGGGAAAGGCAAGAGACATTAAGTCCATACAGCCAGGTCTGATTTTATAAATTTCAACTTCTTGCTTCTTTTTCTTCTTACACTTTATTGAGTAGCAAACCACATGGTTTCTGCCCTAAAGTGATCCAAAAATATTGATTCACGACGGATCACGAATCCATTTTTTATTCAAATAAAGAGGAGAATGATTTTTAAGCAGAAAGGCTGGCTAAAATACAATTTCAAAATTAAATAAAATAAACTGAACGCTGTCAACAATGTCACGTAAACTACGTAATTTTAGTTAGAGTCAAAGTTGGAGAATGGCTATAACTTGACAATCGAACTGACAATAAGTGTTGCTCACGTCTTGGTTAGTCAATTGTTAACTATAACTTTAACAATAACCAATAGAATATCACAATTGAACTATGTGATTTATATTGACGTAGTACTCCGAGAGTAGAGCTTGAAATAATGATTTTGTAAAGATATAACATTAGGGCATTTAATGAAATATAATATAAATATAAATATCTACACATTACACACACGGTCGTCTGTTCCTAAAGTAAGCAACTTAGTGCTTGTGTTATAGGTAACAGCCAACTGGTCTAGCTACATATTTTTTTTTTCGATAAACATACTTATAAATAATACATATATAAATATATAAATAAATATGTGTATTACACCCAGACTCAGGGTGGGAATCGAACCCACAACCCCCGGAGCAGAAAGCAGGGTCACTACAAACTGCGCCGACGGGCTAGTCGTAATGAAAATCATACAAATATGATTTATTTTTTGTGTTAATGAGGAGGAATGAAAGCTATATTGGTAAAAGAATGTTAGAGATGAATGTCGAAGGACGAAGAGCGATCGGCAGGCCAAGAAAGCGATGGATGGATTGTGTAAGGGAGGATGAGAAAGAAAGGAGTATGTGCTGAAGTAACGAATAATAGAGAGGAATAGAAGAAGAGAATATGTTGTGCCGACTCTATATAAGTAGGATAAGGGCGGGGAGATGATGATGATGTTACCCACACATTAGGGAATTCTAAACATTTACAATGTTCATACAAATACTCTAAAAATGTTGTTTTATCAACAACGTTTTTATCAATCAAACGTTTGACACACGCTGTCCAACGCAACGTATTCTGAGCGAGATGTTTTCACTTTCCTGTCTGTTTATATGAATAGATTTATAAATGAAATTATGCCTATAAATAAATTTTATCTCTCTATATATCTATCTAGCCATGGTAGATATACTATATATCTATCTACGTATCTGGCTATATATCAATAGATCCGACACGTTTTATCGTTTACTGTAACTTTGTAACATTTCAATGAATATTTTTAACTCCTGTACTTCACATGTCATTTATTTGTTCTCATTTGTTGCTTTTACGACTCATCCAGGAGTCACTAATGAATCCAAATGGTTTCATACACAAAATAGCACATTTCACAATTTATCACTCTCCGCACTCTCATGTATTTCGTTATTTAACGAATTTATGTTGTACATGTCAACATTCGCATCTAAACATCGTCAATTTTAATTTGCAATTCATATGAAACATTTGCTTGTGCATGTTTTTACACGTAAATTCAAAATAATCTATTTGTTGACCCTTACTATAATGAAGACTAGCGACCCGCCCCGGCTTCGCACGATTGCAATGCTGAAACTAAATACTATCTACAATAAAAGATACGTTAGAAACCTCTAAAATTACCAGTGTTTCTCTACTATAATATGCATGTATTATACATAAAAACCTTTCTCTTGAATCACTCTATCTACTAAAGAAAACCGCATCAAAATCCGTTGCGTAGTTTTAAAAATTTAAGCATACATATAGACAGACAGCGGGAAGCGACTTTGTTTTATATTAAGTAGTGATAGTGATAGTGATAGTGATGACCTAAAGAACTTGCGAATCGAAACAGGTAAAGTTTATACAATATAATCACTAGCGGACTTGGCAGACGTTGTCCTGCCCGGAAAACAGTTAGAAAATTTGATTGCTTACATACCGATAGCAGCACCACAATTGGACCAAGTTACAGATGCTTACAAAATTTGATAAAAATTAGTTCAGTAGTTTCGGAGTTTATCTGGAACATAAATAGTGACACGAACATTTTATATATATAGATTAGGTTTTAAGGTTTTCAATTAGGTATTATTAGTGCAATTCCCTTCATCTTTCATCCTGCAACAACTTTGTGCAAAGAAGATTTAAAAAAATTAGGCGAACCGGTTTAACCATTCTTAAGCTTTGCGTTTAATTTTATATTTAAGGATTCATTTATATTTATAACTGAACGCCGTAACATATTTTCCCAATTTAAGAAACCAACATAACACACGCTTTATCAGAGAATAGATATAAGAGAAAATCTGTATAGAAGATTTGTTTCTTCAGCATTTCAACACGATGTATAAAAAAACGAGTGTACTTTAGACGACACGACTGAAGTAAAACTTACGAAAAAAATAACTCTCTCACTCTTTCTTCACTAACTTATATCTCCCTCTCAACTTCCGTTCGCCTCGTCTTCACCATCTTACTCCCCAAGTCAAAAAATATTAATATACTTTTGTCTACAAATCGACTCGCACTTGACCAAGTATTCGAAACGACAAAAAATAATACCCACAACAGAAATAAAACAACAAACAACAATATCGCAGAACATTCCAGAAGTCTCATATTAAATTAAGAACATTGCGGTTAAACGGGCGTAACAATCGACACTCTGTAGTGATGTACTGTAACAACTTTACCCTCTCATTGCTTTTCATTAACACGAAAATAAAAACTTAATGAACGTGCGATTTTCGTTTATACAAAAACTAGTCTTTTTACCAGGTTTTACCTAGTTCTGTTTCAATAATACATTTCACCGATTTATAAAAGGGAGGGAGATTCTTAATTAGACTATGTTTTTTTATGTGTTACTTTAAAACTTTTTGTTGGTTGTACGGATTTTGATGATTTAGTTTTCGAAAGTGGTTCAAATTCAAATTATCATGTCAATATCTTATTAAATTTCGAACGAGATCTGCCGAGTTATTTTTGAGTTTACTCTTATAATGCGTATTTAAGTTCTTATTTTATTAAATATCGATGTAAATTGAAGCGGTTTTTTTTTGTTTAAGAACAAATACAAATATGTTACTTTATGTACGTATTTACTTTATTAAATATTACATTTATATACTAACAATGAAAACGATATAGGTACGCTTCATGTTGGCGGATATATTCCCTACTATGAGTAACGATCGCTATCAGTAGGTCTACCATGAGTTTTGTAACGTAGAAACGCAACTGGAATATTTAACTATACCATTCCTATTATGAGTATTTCTAAATTTTACTATAGAGTCTATCGAGCACTCGATAATACTTATAGTTTTAAATGCGTTATATTGCGTATTAGTTACTAATATCTTTATCTTTCTTCCGTAAAGAAAACTACACTCGCTAACGTGTATCGTCTCTGGAAACTCATGGTAGACGTACAGGTGTACATGATAACAACCGAGACCGATAGCTTAACGTGCTCTCCGAGGCAAAGAACCGGAAATACACATTTGCATAAACACAAATATCCACTCCGAGCGGGAATCGAACCCGTGACCGTCGGTGTTTAGACGGTACCGACGCGGCACACGCATTATTACACCAAACCATCAGCGGAAAACGATATTAAATAAGTGTATTCTATATACTTTTTTTTTAATAAATCCATAGTCCAAAGTAATGCCTATGTAAATGTTAACTACTTTGAAAGTAGTTATATATTGTTTAGTGTAACTTCTAAACTAAATTACCATAAGCTTAGAAGTTGAACCCGATTTTGAAGACAACACTTAGGGCCTATGCAAACCACGTTTTTTAAACTTTTATCCTACAGAGCAAAAAATAAAATAGTAAATGTCTTAAACTAAAATTTTACTCCTTTACCATTTTAGACATCAACTGTAAATAGTCAATTTTGACAGGTATATATATAGGTATATATTTATAGTCATGTCTTAAACTAAAATTTAAGACATTTTTATTTACTCCTTTACCATTTTAGACATCAACTGTAAATAGTCAATTTTGACGGGTATTTTATAGGTTAGCGGTTAACTTGACTTAAATATGGAAAAATTTAGTAAACAAGGCTTACCAAGGCCAACGGGGGTAGGGGTCGGAAGCCCCTCCCTAAAATTCAGAGTCGTAAATAATTGATACAGTTGATATAGCAGTCGCAACACCCTTGTTTATAAAAACAATTCAGTCGCACAGTAGGTACTTGAGAATGTGGTTATCTGATTAAGATATTCTTTTACTAAATAAGGTATTAAACTTCGTCTAATTATAAGGCAAAAATAGTCTAACAGCAAAAAATTCAGGACTATTTATTCAGGTTTTTATTCGGAAATATTTATACCGTGTGTTAGTAATAATTTTCCGCCAAGGCACAGTCTAGCAGCGTGGTGGATTAAGCTCCGATTCTTCTCCTACATGGAGACAGAGGCCTTTGCCTAGCAGTGGGATATTACAGGCTGAAGCGTACCATACCTACTTAGTGTAATGCAATCACAGCGATTCGGTTCTCTTTATCACCCCACTTCATTTTAATATCACAAAATATTTTACAATGCTGGGCTGCAAAGGCTAAATCGAGCAGTAATTTTACTAATATTACTCTTAACATTGGTTGCGTACCTACATTTCACGAGAAATATCGCCGTAAAGATTTTTGAATGTTCCGAATTTACTGGAATATTATTAATTGAATCAGTCCATAAAATCCTACCGTTGGACATGTCTCTTTCTTCATGTAGAAATAGGTTAATCCTTCAAGCTGCTCCACTAAGGGTTGGATACATTCCATACTACGAGTAACGATTGCTACCAGGTGTCTATGGTAAAAACTGATACTTTTACTCGTAGAGCAGTAATAAAATAAATTATTATTTGATTTGATTTATAAGATCTTTAATAAATAATTACACTTCATTATTCAGTCTTCACGATTCTGCCTTTAATATCCCAATGCTGGGCATAGGCCTCTTCCCCATGTAGGCGAAGGATTGGACCTTAATCCACCACGCTGCTCCAATGCGGATTGACGGATATATTCTCTACTATGAGTAACGATCGCTATCGACGGATTAACGTGTTCTCCGAGGCACGGTGGGGAGACCCACAAGGAGTGCACAAACACCCATACCACGGCAAACTTCTGTATGGCCAATACAATTCAGTCTTTAACAACTTCAATTTATAATTGAATTACTTTTTTTAATAGACATGTAAGTACAAAGTATTTTCCGTTTTTAATATCATAAGCAAGTTTCAGTAAGATGAGAAGCAATTATATTTCTAAGTTCTAATAATTAAAAGTGCGCTATTCATTCTGTTTTAATTTTTAAATGTCAATAAAAATAAATTCTTTTATTAAAAATTCTTGCAATTATTCGTATAAATATTGTTTTTAAAAGCTTATGTTATGTTTAAAAGCTTAAGTTTAGTATTCATTTCTCGTGAGATGTTTTATAAAAGCAAAAGTTTAACCGATACGCCGGGGACTGTCCTTTGTTTTATTTCATAGCATTTGCTGAAATCAACAAATGGAAGATATAATAGATAAAAGCTCTCTTAATAATAACAAATCTATTTCAACTCTCAACTTAAGGACTAACTTTTACGATTCACAACTTAAGAACTAAATAAATATCTAAAAAGTGTCTTCATAATTCTACTGAGATTGCAGACTCAACCGCTTCTCCTTTTTACGTGATATTGCAAAATCATATTTCGACACTATTGAAGGCCTAAAATTAAAATAAATGAATGATTACACTTCTTCGTTTTAATTTATAAACTTTACTGGAATCAATAAATAACAGAAAGCTTTCTTAATTGATTTATCACACTAAAGTGTCTTAAAAATATTATTGAGCTTGTAATCTCGACCGCACTGACTAATCTCCTCCGTGTTCAAGAGAACATAGATAAGAATCTACGTGACGTTGACGAAATCATTCAGTAATGAATGAATGATTACACTCACGCGATTTTGGATAATATCAATGACTGAATGTTTTTCTTTCAATATTGTGTAACATAGAAGGAAAAACATTCGTTGGAGAAAGATTTAATTAGACTGAAATAATCTGTTAATATCCATCTATTGGCCTATTGCCTTTTTACCTTTACATGAAAAAGGGTAGTATCGTTTGGCACCTCTTCAATTGTGAGACTGTTGTGTTACGTTAAACCTCTTATTATAATAATAACAAAAAATGAGACTGAAAAACACTTGTATAAAAAATTTGTTTGTACAAAAACAAATATCCTATTTTATTTTTATTTTTTGTTTACTATGAATAAAAAGTAAATAAACAGTTTCAACAAAATGTGATCAAAATTTTGGGTAAATTTCTGTGAACCGGAGACTACTTTGGTTAAAGTTGAATCCTGAGGGATTATACTTGGAATCAATGTTCGTGAGCGCTCTCGAGTTCAGCTCAACACGTACAGATATATAAGCATATTATTTTGGTCAGTGTATTAAGACACAACAAGCTTTAGGATGCGGCTTGGTTCATTTTATCTATGTAAATAAAATTAATCACCGAAATGCATACATATATGCGCGTAACTTCCAAAAAAATTGAAAAAGATCTTTTTTATTATGTTCGTCATTGTCAGGCCTAAATTGTTATTAAAGAAAATAAAAATAGATATACTTACATTAAGAAATATGCTATAAAGCCCACGGGATCAACTAATCTTTATTAACATCACCAAGCTCCTTTTAAATTTATGTGTTAGAAAAATGGGCGTGGATTATTTCGAATAAAAATACCAAAGAAGTTGGAATTTTCTCGGTCATTATAATGAACCATTTTTTATCTCGTGCCATAAATTAAAGGCTCTAAGATTATTAAGTATCTACCTGAAATTAATCATGTTTACGATAATCTGTCAGATCAGAAAAAGCCCTACATTAAAGCCGATTCTTATTTTATTTTTGTAGACTTATGCGACAAATTTAAGTAACAAAAGATTTTGATTAATAAATTAATGAATATTTGTTTATTTATTATTACTACTATTTATTTGTATTTCCCTAGAAGTAATTTTATACCTTTTTAACTTTTTATAGGTTTTTAACAAGATCTTGCTCGCCACAACAAACCTGTAATATCCTACTGCTGTACATAGGCTTCTTTCACCATGTAAGAGAAGGATCAGAGCTTAATCCACCACGCTGCTCCACTGCGGGTTGGCGGATATATTCCCGACTATGAGTAACGATCGCTATCAGGTGGACATGATATCAACCGGGACCTACGCGCGACGGCTTAACGTGCTCTCCGAGGCATGGTGGGGTGACACACGAGGACTGCACAAACACCTAGACCACGGCAAATATCTGTATGGCCAATACAAATGTTTATCATGTGCGGAGATCGAACCTACACATGACACAACACGATTAACAAGACCTACTTTAATTTAAAATGTAAAATTTATTCAACTAGATATATTTAGTTAAGTATATAATGGATACCGATTCTTTTGTATATTCTGTTTGATAACTTTAACAAAATTATCCACTTATCAAGGTAATATTACACACCTTTACTTCAATGGTGTTACGTATCAAAGAATTCTATAGTGAGCGTAGCTTTATCCTACTTAACCCTTTATAATGTGATATAGAAACTTAAGTGGAATTCTATTCCAATTTATTTCGGTGCTTATTGTTATGTATTTATTGATTTTGTATTATAAATGAGAACACAGTTGGAAATATCCTGCACGAAATTTGGAGCAGCCCGATTGGGGAAGTATCTCAACCTTAAAGAAGATCACAGTTAAATAATAATACTGCTTTCAAGCAGTGTTGTGTTCTGTTATGATTAAGGTGATCAGAGCTCTTGGGAGGATTGGGGGTAAGGTTGGGAAAGCGCTTGCGATGCTTCTGGTGTTGCAGGCGTCTATAAGCTTAGTAGCTAATTACTTACCATTCGATGAGCCGTACGCTTGTTTGCCAACGTAGTTGTATAAAAAAAAGAATTTTTGTGAATTTCAGGATAATATAGGTTAAAATATAATATGTTTAAATTTTGTTATTTTCAAGGGATACCTACTCATCAGCTAGATTGTGTTAAAATAAAATATCAAAACATTGTACCGAGTAAACTTTAATGATCAACATAAAATTCTTACTAAATGACAAACGACACAGGGTGGAGATCCTCCTGTCTCGTCCCTTCTCACAAATTGAGCCATGTCTCTTTTCGATATATATTTATCAAATTAACCTCTTTGTTCAGTGAACTGACAAATATAAGAGGTGACCAAATAGTCGAACATTATTTCTATACTGTTACTGCTCCAATATCGAGAGAGATTTTATCAATTCGATACCTCGGTTACCTTTACGAAGTGGAATTTCCCCAGCGATTGATGGTTTTGACAAGTCGACCGCCGTCGGTTACTCAATACTGAGAGGTAATTACGTTTCTTCTTAAATTTGGTACTTGTTATTAAAGCGCTATGTATACTCTACCAATTTTGTTGACATGGTTTAGTAAGTTTAGGGCGTTATGGATAATATGTTTCTTTGTTAAGTTTTCTTTGTTAGTTATGAATGTATATTACAGTTATTTAGCTATTTTCATTACGCTATTATTTCTTGCACTGTCTCCCCCGCTATATGACACTCTCTCTCATGACCATTGGTTGACTGGAAGAAATCTCTTCTAGGGATAAGTCCACCTTTGCCATCAACTGTACATATAATTTTCTGTATATTCTTTTTTTAGTGCAATAAAGTATACATTAATGTTGTCTATAATTGTAAATTTAATTGATTTAACATGAGTTAACTTCTTAAGAACTAAGCCTAATGGCACCGATGGGTTCGTTTCTTTAATCTGATATATACGTATTTATTTATTTTATGTATTATTTTTAAGTATCAATCGAAAAAAATATCAACATCAGTCCAGATACCTATAACACAAGCATTTAGTTGCTTATCTGAAGAACAGACGACCACGTGTGTGTTACAAAAAAAAAAAAGGAAAGAAGTTCCTGTGCACATACGTAAATATAAATTTATATAAAAATTGTAAAATACATAACCATAATTAATTTATTTTGCCATAAAATTATATTAATGGTATATTATAATGGTACATATATATATATTATACTAGCTGACCCCGCAAACGTTGTTTTGCCATATATGTTATTAACCCCCGCAACCCCCTCTTGTGGGTGGAATTTCGTAAAATCCGTTCTTAGCTGACCTCTACTCGGCGAAAGGAATATTCCTATCAAATTTCAAGTCTCTACGCCTTATGGTTCCAGAGATATCGTTATGAGTCAATGGGTGGAAATCTCTTTTATATAATATACTAGCCGACCCGTGCCCACTTCGTTGGGCGTTAATTATTTTTGTGATGCAAATAATATACTTACATATACATACTTAAGTTTTCATTTCGCTCACATAAAACTACCACCCCCCGTTTCAGCCCCAAAAGGGTTGATTTCTAAAAATACATTATTAGTACACCTCCACACCATCTATAGAGCATACATTTTGAATTTCAAGTCTCTTACTTCAAAAACATAGGACTTTCATACAAACTTCCAACCCCCGTTTAACCCCCTTAGGGGTGGAATATCGTAAAACCCGTTCTTAGCTGACCTCTACTCGGCGAAAGGAATATTCCTACCAAAATTCAAGTCTCTACGCCTTATGGTTCCAGAGATATCGTGATGAGTCAATGGGTGGGTAACTCTTATATATATATATATATATATATATATATATATATATATATATATATATATATAGATAATGGTATGACAAAGTCGAATAAAAAATTATAACAAGAAAAGTCATTTTACATTACACAGTCACGACCGAAAGTTATTATGGCTACTAAATTTCTGGAGACCGTAAAAAGTGGACCCTTCTGTTTTTATGAGTCACGTATAACAATATTAGAACTTTTTAAATTCCTTCTTCCGAGATGAAATCTTCACAAAACTTTGCTAACTATTGCTTTTTACAAAACTGGATTTAGGTAAGACTTTATTTTATAGATTCAATATTATTGTTATTTTACTGACTAGCTCGTTGGCGCAGTTTGTAGTGGCCCTGCTTTCTGCTCCGTGGTTTGCGGATTCAATTCCCATCTGAGTCTGGGTGTAATATGTGTATTTATATATTTATATATGTATTATTTCAATGTAAAATTTATCAAAAAAAATAGCTTTAACAGTCGGCTGTTACCAATAACACAAGCATTAAGTTGCTTATTGTAGGAACAGACGACCGTGCGTGTGTGTTGTAAGAGTAAGAAGATAAGATATAGGTCAAACATGATTGTGTATGGCATGATGTGTGTTTGTCGAACTCAGTATTTGTGTTGTGTTAGCTTCCAGACTCCCAATACAAGAATCGCATCGTACTAGGAGCCGTTAAATATATGGCGTTTAATTTAACAAAAAAGTTATTGTTCAGTTCGTAGAGTTATAAAATAAATAAATTTCTAAAATAAAAGTAGCTTAAATTACTCTTTATTACAACCGGTAACTGCAGTGAAAATTGGTCCAGCCTTTTCAAAGATTAGCCGGAACAAACAGACAGACAGACAAAAATTGTAAAAAAATATTTTGTTACTAGCTTCTGCGCGCGACTTCGTCGGCGTGGACTCCGCTCCTATTGGTCTTAGCGTAATGATATATAGCCTATAGCCTTCCTCGATAAATGGGCTATCTAACACTGAAAGAATTTTTCAAATCGGACCAGTAGATCCTGAGATTAGCGCGGTCAAACAAACAAACAAACAAACAATCAAACAAGCAAACTCTTCAGCTTTATTATATTAGTATAGATATGTACAGTCTATACATCCATATGAATTTATTAAAAAGCGGTTATTTTAGTATTACAAACAGACACTCCAATTTTATTTATTTGTATAGATATTGATATACACCCTATACCCTATTGATATATACTACATAAAGATCTGCAAACACAACGCCCTGTTACAACAAGAAATCTATGTATAATGGTCCTATTCCACGGGGACGAAGTCGCGCGCAGAAGCTAGTAAATCATAAAAATCGCTGTTGTGACTATTCCGCTGTAAGCTGGTGTTCCTATTATCCGAGTTAAGAGCTGACAGCTGGAAACGAAGACTAATAGCGTAGTTTCAGTGGAAAATATGTTGAGGCATAAGATTTATTCAAGCTAAAATTTTTCTGAATATTTTTGTGATATATTTCTTCATTTGATATAATAGCGAGATTTTGTATGGTAACAAATTACATTAGAGGCTGTCTTTAACGTTAGAGTTACCAAATTCCACGTTAAGTAAATTAGCACAGTAATGTTGGCAATATTTGAATATTAAATTGCAATCTGAATGATGTGGACAAAAGAATTTAAATGAGGTAGAGCACAGCAGGAAATGTCATGTTCAAAATCTGCAGCTAGGCTACTGGGAAAGTACCTCGAGCTTACAGATAAGATCACATCTAAATAATACAGCTTTCAAGCAGTGTCGTGTTTTTGGTGGTGAGTAAGGTGTCCAGAGCTCCTTGGGGAGGATTGGTGGTAAGGTCATTATTTTTCTTTCTTTTTTTATTTTAACATACGTATGACAATTGGGTAAGCATAGGCATTTATTATAGGTAATCTTCAATAACCTTACTGCTGTTTAGGTAACAGCTAACTTTTATACAAAATTTAGTTTTTTTTTTTTTTTGTAAATACATAAATGATATTTAGTAAATCTAGTATCAAAAAGCACGCTGACACGCTTGAAACTTGTAGTTGAACTCATACAGCAATCATAATGCATACTTATTATTCATTGAAAAAGTTAATAAAAATATCGAAATATACTTTTAAAGAAACAACTCTTTACTTTTTTACAAACTAGCTGTGCACCGCAATTTCACCCGTGGTAAATTGAGGAAAAAGTAGTATTTAGCCTTCTTTGATAAATGGGCTCTCTAACACAACAAGAAGTTTTCAGTTCGAACAAATAGTTCCTGGAATTAGCTCGTTAAAACAAACAAACAAACTTTTCATCTTTATAATATTACCTATAAATACCTAAACAAAATACTTCATTCGCTACCTTCTTTCATTTAGGTTAGGAATATTAATTCGAGCTAAACAAACAAAAATAAATTCTGAAATAACAAAGTCAATATTATTGTTAAAGCGAACAATCCACCCTTCTTTGAAATTTAAATGCCTCGTGACGTCAACTGGTATTAAATTACTTTCTGTTATTGTAACCGTTTCAGTGGGTAGATAAGAAAACAACTGCCTACGTCGTTGATCATTATAATGATACCCGAATGGAAGAAAGAAAGAAAAAAACGTTTATTTGCGTAGAACTATTACAAAAATAAAGTAACGAAACAACGAAAGTCTGTAATAGACTTAGATCTAAAATACTTGTCTCCAAGAAGATCTTCGCTTAGCTTGTGCTGTATCTGATAGAATTCTTTTAAACTTTAAACTTGGACGACTAAAACAGATTTTTATTTCACCATTCAACGGTCATTATAAATACATTACACAGATGAAATATTATAGAAATATGTTAAAGGGTGAGAGCTTTGAATATCATGGGGCAATAAAAAATATACAGAATATTGTATTGGCTAAACTAGTCGATTGGCTGACTGCTCGTTAGCTCTGTTTGTAGTAGCCCTGCCGTCTGCTTAGGAGCTAGTGGGCTCGATTTCCTTTCGAGTATATATGTACTATATTTTTTTTATAAATTTTTCTAATTTTTCTTGCTAATATAAACTTTAAATATTGTTCTAAAGTATAGATTTTATGTTAAAATTTTGTCGTAGTTTTCGTGTTTCAATTCGAATATCCTTCGTCATTTCAAACAACGAGGCTTACGAAAATTGCTAACAAGACAATGCCTGAAGGCAAGTAATTCCTCAAAGCCATGGCAATGAATAATCTCAACCAGCTTAAAGGCACAAAGTAAACAAAACGAATAATTTGCACAAAGACTTTAACCCATTAGGTGTTTGGTGGCTTTTGTTATATCGTTCTTTATTGAAATATCTATAATACAATCATAGAACTAAAGATCGATCTTAACTCATCTGCTAAGCGTATGGAAATTGTGTTGTATTTTTTTGTCAATTTGATAAAAATATTGTATTATTTCAATTCATGCCTGGTTTGTGTCTGTTGCGCTGGCGGTTGCGGGTTCGATCCCCGCACATGACAAACATTTGTATTGGCCATACAGATATTTGCCGTGGTCTGGGTGTTTGTGCAGTCCTTGTACCCTCACCGTACGCGGAGAGCACGTTAAGCCTTCGGTCCCGGTTGTTATCATGTAAACCTGATAGCGATCGTTACTCCTAGTAGGAGATATATCCGTCAACCCGCATTGGAGCAGCGTGCTGGATTAAGCTTTGATCCTTCTACTACATGAGGAAAGAGGTCTATGCCTAGCAGTGGGATATCACAGGCTGAAGCGTTTAAGCTCCTAATGGCTTATTCTACTTCCTGCTATTAAAGTCTATTTGTAACTTATCAGCACTTTAAACTTTATCCAAAACCGGTGAACAAGGTCCTTAACGTAGAAATGACGTAATTAAGGTTGGTTCTCTATGACTCATACATTCAGTATTACATTACATAACTGCACAGGTGTTCGTTTTCTCATCGTTGCCGTTTTAATAGCTCGTAACACGTAACATCACGTTTATTTTAAACAATTTGTCATTTTTATTATTTAAGATTTAAATCTATGAATTATAAGAACAGCTTTACTGATATATAACTTGATATTGTAAATAACAAACTATTAATGTTGTAAAATGGTGCTTTTTTATTATAAAATAAAAATTCACACAACACACTTTATTATAATACTAGCTTCTGCGCGCGACTTCGTCGGCGTGGACTCCGCTCCTATTGGTCTTAGCGTGATGATACATAGCCAGCCTTCCTCGTTAAATGGGCTATCTAACACTGAAAGAATTTTTCAAATCGGCCCAGTATTTCCAGAGATTACCGCGTTCAAACAAACAAACAAAAAACAAACAAACTCTTCAGCTTTATATATTAGTAAGTATAGATAAAATACATACAATACAAGTATTCATTTTTAAATAGATTAAAAGGTAACGTACGACTGTACTTGTCAATTGACAAAAGTAATCTTAAATGTTTTTCTCATTCTACTTTTAACTGAATTGCACACACACACTTTTTTATATTTATCTGATCAAGCAGTCACATAAATTCAAAGTACCCTCGTGTTTCATGAACGATAGTTTAAAATTTTAAACCTAGTTATGGGGTTGTTTCACTTCAACTATTGGACTAAAACTTTTTCCGAAACTTCTCCATTCAACGTGATATTGTCTGAAGTCATCTGTACTACTGTACTGCAGTGGAACATAATGTCCTAATTCGACTCTTATTTTTCTAATTGTTATAAAAATTACTATCGCTCAGTTTTGAGATATAATAGGTTGTTAGAGTAAAACGTAGAATAATTTACTAAATCTTCCATTTTTGAACCATTTTCATGATATTATGGCACATAAAACATTTTATTTAAGAGAAAATTATCTCTTTTAGTACGCTTTTCAAACGTTTTCAAGTAATACCTCGTGAACTCTTAACGGTCGTTTAACAGTTTTTCGTTTAAATTCTCGCGAAGATCCTTATGTCCTTAACAAAAACGTAGATCCTCTTTAAGAAGCGCTACCTTTTAAATAACACTTCACGCTAAGTACACTTTAGTTAAACTCAAATATATTTTTTTCTAATTTACGTTTTATTAGACAATATTATTTATTTAATTTAAAAACGTGTGTCGAAAATCATACTAAGCTGTTAGTCCCAGTTGACACCTGATAGCGGTCGTTACTCATAATGGAGAAAATATCCGCCTACCCGCAGTTTGCGCAGCAGTTTTGTGGATATAGCTCCGACCCTTCTCCGACATGGAGAAATAGACCCCAGCGGTAGGATGTCACAGGCTGAAGCAATCATTAATCAAAGTTGTTAAATCATTAAATGCGAATTTATATTCTTTAACATTCTGACAGTTGTTGTTTGAATAGACGAGACAATTTTATTGAATTCATTTTATTTGAAACAATTACCCTAATTAATTAATTGATTGATTTGTCTTACATACATAAACGATATTTATTTATTTATTTAATCTTGTACAGAACAGGTTACAGTAATTAAAAGATACAGAAATAGTTCATAAATAACATAATGTCTAAGTTGAAACTTTTGTGTTCGACATAAAGCCAAATAAGACACGATATCAATAGTTTGTTATTTTTTTGTTCACAGAAATGTCGCCGTGTCGAGCGCTGGCCTGTGTCGCCGCTTTAGTGGCTGTATGTTGCGCGCCAGGAGCAGTGGAGTCCCTGGACCTCAGTCGACTTCCTGGACACCATAACGTGAATAAGCGATCCGGTGAGTAAAAAACAAAAAATTAAAAAATGACAAAAGTTGCATAGTATACGATTACAATTTAAAAAAAAAACCTTTACGCAATAATTCTGTTTTATACCGAAAATAATAATAACATTTCGTAAAACTTCTGATACTCTTTACACTGCTGGGTCAATTTTAACCAAAAATTCACTTACACGTAAAAAAACCGCTTTGAAATCGATCCATCCGTTCGAAAGCTACGATGCCACAAAAAAAAAAACATAAACATTGGCGTCTTCGAAAATGGGCGGATATTTGGACACCCATCTCACAAACTTTTGCATTTATAATATCTGGAGTGGACTCCGCTCCTATTGGTCTTAGCGTGGTGACACGTAGCCTATAGCCTTCCTCGATAAATGGGCTATCTAACACTGAAGGAATTTTTCAAATCGGCCCAGTAGTTCCAGAGATTACCGTGTTCAAACAAACAAACAAACAAACAAACAAACAAACAACCAACCAAACAACAAACTCTTCAGCTTTATATATTAGTATAGATATATACTATGAGGCGTGCCGAAAAATTTATTATCTCTAGCACATAAAGAAGATGGAAGTTCAACAAGCCAGAAAACTTCCGATACACTATGATTTATCACTCTGATCGAAAAATCATTGAAGAATATAATCACTGAACATTTTATCGAAGCACGGTTCTAATTAATTTTGTACAAAATACAGTATATCATTCTCGGTCAATTCATTTCGAACAACACAAGATTTACGAAAGGTACGTGCCTAAGGCTTTCGATGTTCGGGGGCCATACAACAAAACCATTGCTAACAGGAAAAAATGAAAGCTGAATGTACCCACTCCGTAATTCAATTATATTTTGTTGTTTTACGTTACGTTCTTCGACCAAGACTTTTGTTTTATCTGCAAATATTAGGAGCTTTTTCAGTATCAATTTAATCAAACTAAAATAACAAAACTATTAAAATAATAAAACCATCTCTCTATTTTTATAACGAGAAAGTTTTCGTTTGTTTTATTATTTTGTTTATTTGTGTTGTTAAACAAATGATTTTGACTTCACTCACTACTGAGAAACTGTAAAGAAATATTATAAGGCTATAAAATATCTGGCGCAACTGTCACAGCACTAGTTTATGCCTCATGCGCTGACGGTTGCGAGTTCGATCCCCGCACATGACAAACATTTGTATTGGCCATACATATGATTGACGCGTTCTGAGTGTTTGCGCAGTCCTTGTGGGTCTCCCCACCGGGCCTCGGAGAGCACATTGAGCCGTCGGCGTCGGTCTGGAATATATCCGCCAACCCGCATTGGAGCAGCGTGGTGGATTGAGCTCTGATCCTTCTCCTACACTGGGGTAGCAGTGGGATATTACAGGCTGAAGCGATAAAATATCTTGCTATGACTCTCAATAATTACAAATGCCAAATAAAGAAGTGTAGAGAAATTCAACATAAGTGAAAACGTGATTATGTTTATTTATAAGTGAAATAATTTATTTATATTACCAATATTAGCAGTCAAGAGTATCCAGATCATTCTAATTGATTACCAGTAATAAACACGCTAATTTTATTTGCGGTAGATTTATTTACGCTGAAGTTTTCATTACTTCGAAGTAATCAAATTTGTTGTTTTAATAAGAAACAAGGATAAAATTGGAAATTTTAGTGTTATTTAGAGTAGGTTTACGCTTGATGATTATACTTTATGTCTTGCGGTTTTTCTCGTTCGTAACATTTCATTGTCATGTACATTATATACCTTTGTATGTATATGTAAGTATTACAGAGTGTCGAAACGTCATTAGCCAATAACTTCCTTTTAGAAGATGGACTATAGAATAATCTGCCTACTTGCCTCTATACGGATGGACGGAATTAGGCACACAAAAGATAATTTTGATTACTTCTCATATGTCATTTTCGCCCCAATATTTCTCTTCGCCTTCGTATTCAAGGCACTTTAACAAACAAATTAAATGCTTGGTAATTCAGTGGTGCTGATCCGGAAATGACGTAAAACAATCGGAAGATTAAAATCCAAATTTTAATATTTCGATTTCTAAATCCGCGCTTCTTCTATTTCTTCATATAGCCAGTTTGTATATCGTTAAAGGATAAACAACAAACATTAGCGAACGTAAACTTAAATAACATACTTAAAACTTAATGGCAAAAGACAAAAGTACGATCCCACACGACAGGGATGTGGTAACCGCTGTCGGCTGAATCAATTATTCAGAACCTCCGGGCTTCAGGGATTCCGAGCTACCACATGCGTGAAACTTTTGATTTACATTGCTTTTTTTAATTTTTATGTGGTCACTACTGTTAATAGGTAATTAATAATATAATGAGGAAATAATGGTGATTTCCTTGATTCTAAAATGTTTGTAATAAGGATTATTATAAATAAATTAAATACTTTCCATTTTGCGATTTGATTTGTTGCGTTATGCTAAATACCTACCAATAACATCAAAGAATAATCGATAAAAGAATGCTGTTTCCAAAAAGCAAACTATTTCTTTAATAATTGCAGAATCGATCACAAACGCATAATTAACTATAATTGGTCACACGCCTCCCATATTATAATACACTAAGAACGAATTTCACCGATCGCTGATAATTATTGATGTGTTTCCTTTTTTTATACAACTAGGTCAGCAAACAAACGTACGAATCACCTGATGGTAAATTATTACCATAGCTTATATCTATAAGCTATGGTCATCAGGTCAATCAGGTTTGCCTGCAACACCAAAAGCATCGCAAGCGCATTGCCAACCTTATCTATAATCCCCCCTAGAGATCTGACCTCCTTACTCACCACAGGAACATAAAACTACTTGATAGAGTATTCTTTAGCTGTGGTGTTCTGTAAGCTTATTTATTGTTATCTTACACATATTTTTTATATGTTCTTTTTCATTTGCAAATTTCATTTCGATATTTATATTTGTAACCTGTGAAATGAAAAATTGACGTTTTTAAACGCTCCGTAGGAGTTTTCTGTAGATAAGCATAAAATGCCAAAACGGGTAAAACTGCAGGCATTATCTAGTTTAAAAATAAACCTAAAAGCATCGAACAAATGTTCGTATAAATCTGAATTGAGCTAATTGGAGGGTAGTACGATAAACATCAATAACAGCCTCGTAAAATATTCTGTTTGCGGTCAGCGGCACAGGCGGCACATTGGTCGGATCGGTTCGGACTCGTGGAATAATAGACAAAACGAAAATAAAACTATTGAATTGTAACAGTTTTACTTACATCTGCTTGGTTTGTTTTTGTTCTGTTATTTATGAAAGGTTATCTGGTGAAATTTTAGATTAATTAATCCACCACCACCACCACTTCAGCCTATCACAGTCCACTGCTGGACATAGGCCTCCACAAGTTCGCGCCCGACATTATGACGCGAACTCATGTGTTTTGCCCATAGTCACCACGCTGGGCAGGCGGGTTGGTGACCGCAGGGCTGGCGCCGTCGCACCGAAGACGCTGCTGCCCGTCTTTGGCCTGTGTATTTCAAAGCCAGCATGGATGGTTATCCCGCCATCCGTCGGCTTTTTAAGTTCTAAGGTAGTAGTGGAACTGTGTTATCCCTTAGTCGCCTCTTACGAAACCCACGGGAAGAGAGGGGGTGGCTTAATTAATTAATTAATAAATCATTTGTAACGAATTCCTTTTGACGTGGTAGAGCTAGTTAAATTAAATTAACTACTGTGAGTATAATTCGTGTCTTTTCTGTGGTTTTACTGTACTCTACCAGCAATGTGGTAAGGTTTTATATTCAGTCTGTGAAACTTGAAATAGTATTCTCGTTTCTATTTCCATATAGGTATCTTTCTAAATCACCGTCTTTAATAGCATCATCAATGCTAAATACCTAGCAATAACATCAATATATGGGTACATGGGTTTTTGATTGAATCTAGTATTTCAGACTAGATTCAATATTCTATTACAATTCTAGGATTTCATACGAGATGTACTGTATACAAATATCTAACATTATGGTCTCGATCGGTCAGATCGGTGAAGGTCGATGTTCCACGTCTCCTCTACTATTAAGGATTCGCACCACTTATCAGAATGAGATGTCATATTTTATCTCTAGTAAATAAATTCAAATAAAGACAGAGTTATGTCCCAGCCGTAAACATTACTCTAAAACCATATTCATTTCAAATTCAAGTAATAAAAACTAAAAACGTCAAAAACTTTTAGTACTAAAAATTCATTTATTGTATTTAATTAAATTCGGTCAAAGTTTATTACAATACAAATTGAGACGTTTCAAACAAAGGCTTCAAGTTTTCTCAAGTTTGATAAATTAATACCGCAAGCCAAGTTTATTGTTACGAACTTGAAACAAATGTTTAAACCCACTTTATCTTTTCTAAAAACTGTTTTTAGTTATTAAACTGAATTAGCTCAAAATATCCCACTGCTGGACAAAAGCCTCTTCTCGCTTGTGAGCATGTGTTACGAAATATATTCGACTACTACGATTACCACGGCCTAGAAAGAAAAATCGACAATTATGTTTCTCACTTTCCACCAATTAAATTTGGGATTATGAACGGCATCGCTTGCTCCTTTCACCTATTATTACCAGTTATTGCCAATTACAGACAGATGTGTCATGTTAATTATACCTACCTATGGCTGACTAATCGTATAATTACAAGCGAGGACATGATAACGTACGTCGTCACTACATATTATAAAACAAAGTCGCTTCCCGTTGTCTGTCTGTCCCTATGTATGCTTAGATCTTAAAAACTACGCAACGGATTTTGATGCAGTTTTTTTTAAAGATATAGTGATTCAAGAGGAAGGTTTATATGTATAATACATGCATAATATAGTAGAGAAACACTGATCATTTTTTGCAACCGTGCGAAGCCGGGGCGGGTCGCTAGCTACATCATAAACCACATGTCCTATCGCAAGTTTATTAAATAACACAGTTTCAACACTAAGTTGACCTTATCCAAGTCAGAGAATATTACCTAGCAGCTTTCTTATTAAGGTCTCTACTTTTATTAAGTACGCAAATATCTTATACACTTTATTTTACATTTCTTACGAAATTTCCCTTTGTCTTCAACTAAAATGATATAAAACCAATGTTCTCTATCCTTGGCCTTTGATCTTCAAAATCAGTTCTCAATACGATTATTTTGACAACATAAACGTAAAAATAATCATTTAAAATCCATTTAAAAAGAAAAGAACATTGTTAAAAAGAGAAAAATACAAAGAATCAAACTATTATACATCTATTATTTTAAACAAAAGACCTTCGATAATTCTAAAGGCTGTCTCTTTTTAGAACAAGTATTTTCTAAACGTATTCTTTGTGAAACACGCCGCAGGAAAGTGACTGTGAACTTTAAAAGCTAATCATATTTTTGTTAGAAATGTTACATAATATTCATATGAATATAAACTTCAATGTTTCACTGAATAACAGACCGACAACAGTCTTGTACAAAAGGATAAGGAGCGCAAAGATCTTTATAACTTAATATGGTAATATCACGTAACTTTCTGATGAAATTCTAAGGATTATTTTATGTGATTAAAACTTATTCTTGCAATATAATGTTGAAGCTAATTACCCCATTTCTTAAAAGATATTTTTGCTACGTCTTCCGAAAGTTAGAAACGTAATGTCCGTTTCGGTAGTCATTGACTTAATTTGATTAAAGAAAACTTTTTCTTTGGAACGGAAAGGTCTTTCAAATTAGAGCCACTTCTATTGTAGTTTGGTAATTTAGAAAATCTTTTATAAAGTCAGTCTGACCAACTGAATCACAGACGTAAGTACCTAATTTATATTTAACTTTTGATAAGTGTTTTTACGCCGCACAACACCGCGTTGGCGCAACGGTCACAGCACTGGGTTGTGGCTGTTGCGCTGGCGGTTGTGGGATCGATACCCTCACATAACAAACATTTGTTGGTCTGTCACAAGAATTGCACTGCTGAGAGACTCAAAAGGACTGCACAAACATCCAGACCACGGCAAACATCTTTATGGCCAATACAAATGTTTGTCATGTGCGGGGATCAAACCCGCAACCGCCAGTGCAACAGTCACAAAACCAGTGTAGAAACCATTGCGACAACGTGTCGTCTTATTTATCGTTTCAGCTTTATTTGCCAACCTGCAGTAGCGGTCTTTCTCTACTCTAGAACTGCAAATATACTCAGCAGAATTTATTCGTTTAAGTTTCGTCGTAATGTTTTCTGAGCAAACACATTTAAAACGTGAAAATTCAGCAGCGCTTGCTAGAATAGTAATGTGCGCTTTTAAATTAGGTCCAGTGTTATATCCACTAGACTAGACTATATTATCGTTTCTATGGGTCTATAACTCTATATAGTAAGGTGAAACGGGACACGAGGCAGGTGACGCCTATACCGGACGAAGTAGGTGGTATCATAATTAAAAACAAAAACGTCGACTTTGCATCAAAACGCGTTAATTGCCGTTTCATCGGTAAAAATTTTACCCTCATGCGCCTAAAGAAGTTTCACTTCAAAAAGAAAATACATAAGAAAAGGTTACTGACTAACACAATACAAAAAAAACTAAAGCACTTTCAACAAAAGACACCAATTCATATACCTCTTCTTGTTACGACGGACGGAAATACCTATAATCACATCACGGTGTCTTGATGACGATGTTGTTGGAAGCTCTTTTGTTCCGGCTGACTGGACTGTTTAAGGAAAACATTTACGAAGAGAAGATATATATAATTATATATGAACTGTTTTTGTTTAAATATTTTTCTGTTAGCGCTACGAATTTTTTAAACGTTAAATTATGAAAATTTTTCAGTTGACATTGGTTTTTGCTATCCTTTTTTTGAATCTATGGGATGCAGTTTGATATTTCCAATAGTTGGCTATTTAATGCTAGAGATTTTTTCTTTCTAACTATTAAATACTGAACTATTCACTAAGCGAATTATGTAAATATATAAGTCGATATAATAAAAATTATCTCGTGCGTACTGATACGTACAAACAATAAGCCTAGAAAAGTTCGATCAGGAGAATAATTTCAAAGTTAAAACAAATATTTTCGCGGGACCCTGTACTGAAAATCCATCAACACGTGCAATCAATCCGACTCTATAATAATCTGATCCATATTCATCAAGTCATATTTGTACAAAATGTTGGCAGTGTTTTTATAGTAGTTCATGAAGGCTTCAAAGTAACTATTGTATTAGTTTAATTTTAATATATTGTAGACTTTTGGAGAAAGAACGTGCTTGAAATAAAATATTCGCTAACTCCGCAGACTTTTTCTTGTTGAATAATAAAGATATAAAATAATTTACTTCTAAAAAAATATAAAATATAATTATAAAACGACGCGCACGTTATGAAATGTAGAAAAGAACTGCTTAAATATAACATAAATTATAAAAAAAAATTCAAATATAAATTAATTGACATCTATCAAAAAAATATTTTTTATCAAACAAATAAAAGAGGTTTCCTATTGTTCATATGAAAAAGTCTATATATGTGGAGACGCCACAGACTATTCATCCTAAAACTTTAAATATTATATATTTCCACAAATAATAATCATTTATTGCGTAAAACGATTTAAACTTTACCGTTGTTTTGAGAATTACAATGATAAATCCGTGTTCCTCAACAACTGTTGCAAGCAAAATTTATCAATGAGAACCAGCCACCAGGTGCTAGTTTATACTTTAGACACCGTAATTTAAAATATAAACAATTCGAGTAACGCCATCTATTATTACAGTATTGTGGTTAACTCATACGGGTACATGGTTTTTTAATCTTTATGTAAAAATGAACTCCATGTAGGTATTCTATATTCGTTTATTGTTTTTGACGTGACAACGTCTAATAAATCTATGAACGCCGGCTGCATGCATGAAAAAGAATGACTTATTGTCACGTTGCGCTCATTGTAGCGTTACGCACATTGTCTCGTTACGCTCATTGTACGCTTGCGCCGCATCTATCTCTCTTCCACTCGATTGGCCTATGCGTCCTAGTAGATGCTTTGTTATGATCGACGTTGTCACGTTAAACTATCGTCAGTAAACCAACTTTACAGACAACCAATTTTTATTTTACATATTTGTATATTTATTTAAAGTAATAGATTAATTAATTTTATTCACTATAATTATATCACTCTTCTCTTAGTTCATTAACAACTATATTAAAATAACAATAACTTTATAGAATACTAGTGGACCCGGCAGACGTTGTCCTGCCCGGAATGCAGCAACCAAATTTGATTGCTTACATACCGATAGCAGCGCCACATACCGGGTTCAATTGAGACAAAAACTACCCTATCTACCAAGTTGGACCAAATTACAGATGCTTACAAAATTTGATACAAATTGGTTCAGTAGTTTCGTAGTTACATACTGATAGCAGCGCCACATACCGGGTCCAATTGAGATAAAAAGTATCCTATGTCCGTTTCCTGGTATTAAGCTACCTCCCTACCAATTTTCAGCTAAATCGGTTCAGCCGTTCTTGAGTTATAAATAGTGTAACTAACACGATTACACGACTTTCTTTTATATATATAGATAGATTATAAAATCGGTAAAATGAATGCAGTATTATAGGATTTAAATAGGTTTACGGTAACGTAATTAATATTTTCCAATTTAATCCTGTTGCCTGCTTATCTAAAGGAACGATTTCTATATTTTTCTTAATGATTCCCATGAACGCAGTCTTCGTTCTGACGATAGCTTACTTCTTATATTATATTACTTCGTATATTAAGACAAAGGAAAATATAAAAAAAGGGCTAAGATATTTTTTTACGTGAAACGTGATCCGTTACACCAGAACCCTGCATTTGAAGGAACGCATTTAGGAGTTGAACACCTTTTTTATGTATGTATATGTAAGTATGTGTGTTTGTATATATTTACTAGATGGCCCGGTGAACTTCGTATCACCTATACAAAACACTTTCTGAACGCACCTATAAATATTTGACAACCAATTGACAACGTTTTTGACAATAGACATTAAATTTCTCCGCTAGGAACATTTACTATTGGAAAATTAAATTGTCGTTTTTAGTATTTTGCATTACTTATTATTAATGTTTCTCACCGTTTAAACCTTCCCTAAACTTGCACAAATATTTCAAGATTAAAATTAGACAAATCAGTTTAGCTATTCTCGAGTTTTAGCGAGACTAACGAACAGCAATTGATTTTTATATAATTATATAGTTTGTATATGTCAAAGTATGTTTACGCTATCTCACTTTAAATCTCCTCTGCCCCTAGGTTGCCTGGAAGAGATCGCTTTTCAGCGATAACGCTCTTTGTACCTTATGATACTTTGCTAAAATCTATTTTGTTATGTAATATTTATATTGTGGTGTACAATAAAGTGTATTATTATATTATTACTAGCTTCTGCGCGCGACTTCGTCGGCGTGGACTCCGCTCCTATTGGTCTTAGCATGATGATACATAGCCTATAGCCTTCCTCGATAAATGGGCTATCTAACACCGAAAGAATTTTTCAAATCGGACCAGTAGATCCTGAGATTAGCGCGTTCAAACAAACAAACAAACAAACAAACAAACAAACAAACAAACAAACAATCAAACAAACTCTTCAGCTTTATTATATTAGTATAGATTATCTATTTTAAAAAATACACGGAATGAAATACAATTTATGAAAATATTTGACTTTTCAAACAACGTTCTCTGTTATAAATTTTAACATAACATAACTTGATTTTAAGTAAAAATATTTTTTACCGAAAATAAACCCAGAGGGAACGTGGTAACACGGGGAATCGTGAAAAGAGTTTATATTTTAATTATAAAAATTATAATATAAGTAAGAGGGAGAAAGCCTCAATTTTTTTTTAATTAGGTACTTTTATAAAAAAGAAAGGAATTTTAATCTAAAAAATTAAATTTTCCTAAACGGTCCGTACCTACTGTAATAGAATACCAAATATATTTTTTACCACGTTTTACACTAAGTTAATTAATTAATAAAATGCTAAAGGTATAAAGCTTTTGCATAGTAAATATTTTTTTCCTTTCGTTTCACACATTGCTTGAACGGAATAATAAATTTTATATTATTATATACTTCAATACGGCTTCATTACTTTAAGAAGTTAGTTATTAAGGTTAAATAAAACCGGCCAAGTGCGAGTCGGACTCGCGCACGAAGGGTTCCGTACCATTGACTAGGTAATATATATTTAAATATATGTATTATATAAATATCGAGCAAAAATAGGTAAAAAATTGATTTTTTTGTATGGGAGCCCCCCTTAAATATTTATTTTATTTTATTTTTAGTATTTGTTGTTATAGCGGCAACAGAAATACGTAATCTGTGAAAATTTCAACTGTCTAGCTATAGCCGCTCTCGAGATACAGCCTGGTGACAGACGGACGGACGGACGGACGGACAGCGAAGTCTTAGTAATAGGGTACCGTTTTTACCCTTTGGGTACGGAACCCTAATAAAAAAGATTTATTTTATTTTTTGCTTTTCAGTTTTTTCGGCGGTTTAATTTTTTGTTAAAAAGTTTTTATTTATATTTTTGAAATACCTGTTATTTATGAAAGATCAGCTTGAAATGTAATAAGTACCTATATCGTAACTACTCTTGATGTTAGTAAAACTAAAGACGTTTAATCCTGGTGAGTACAAGGTTGCCTTGTATGGGTGGTGTGGAATGACTAGGTTTTTGTTCCTATTATTACCTATTGATAAATATTAACTGTACTAGTTCATTTCCTTCGCATAAAGTGACTTTACTCATTGTTAATGTAAATGAATCTAAACCAATAACGGTTTCAACTGACTAAAAACTGAGGTAGGCCCGACTAGGGTAATACCTTGACCTTAAAGAAGATCACAGCAAAATAATACTACTTTCAAGTTGTGTTGTGTTCCTGTTGGTGAGTAAGATGACCAGAGCTCCTGGGGGTATTTATTTATTTATTTATTTATTTATTTATACTTTATTGTACACCAGAAAAATATTAAAATACAAATAATAAGGATAATTACAGACAGTGAAGTACAATGGGCGGACTTATGGCTATTTAGCCATTTCTTCCAGTCAACCCAAATAATTAATATAATAATAGGGTAATTGGGGATAGGGTCGGCAATGTGCTTGCGATGCTGCTGGTGTTGCAGACGTCTACCTAGGGCTATTTATATAAAAATAAAAAATTAAAACTGTCCCACTAATATATATTAATTAATCTTTTGTTAGTTTTGCATTGCTCTACTAATAAATAAGTACTCTAATTTTAGATAATAGATCCATTGAGTATAAAGTAGTCAAAAAAAAATTTTTTTTCTAAGAATAGCTTAACAAAGCTTAATAACAAAGGAATTGCATGAAACCATAGCAATTTCATACGCAATAGAGAATCGCAATAGCCTAAGAAAGCACCATCACTTTTTATATTATTATGCTGTCGTTAACAGAAAGGTATATTGTCATTTGTTGCTGCCACGAGAGTCATAATCATTTAGACCCAAGGTTAATATTAATTTAGTAATGTAGGGAATTGTCGACTGTTCACAAACAGATGTCAACCTTAGGCCTTGTGTACAACATAAGACTTGTTTTATACCTGCTAAGGCATGTCTATATAAAAGATAAATGAAAAATTACTTACTCTTAAGTTCAATAAATCCATTGAAACTCAATTGGAGCTGATATTTGTGTTTATATAAATATATTTTCTAGTCTGGTTGTATATCCTTGTGGCTCTCTCCGCCATGTTTTCTAGAGCATGTAAGGCCGTCGATCCCGGTTGTTACCATAGACATCTGATAGCGAATCATTAATCATACTAATGTAATTAAATAGGTACCAACCGCCAGAGGAGTAGCGTGGTGAATTAAGCTGTGTGTATAGGTACTCATTCAGTTTAATTCAATACAACTTATGTTTTATGCCAGATCAACAAATCTAAAGAGTAGTGATCGCGATCATGATTCAGCCTGTAACATCCCAATTTTTGACATATATCTCTTTCTCCATGTAAGAGAAGGATTGGAGCTTAATCCACCACGCTCCTCTACTGTAGCTAGGCCGATATATTCCCTATTATGAGTAACGATCGCTATCAAGTATTTATGACAACAACCGGGACCGACAGCTTAACGTGCTCTCCGAGGCACGGTAGGAGACCCACAAGGTCAGACATCGAAACCTGAAAGAAATAATTTATTGTACAAATAAAAATATCCATCCTGGTCGGGAATCGAACCAGCAAACCGTCGGTGTTAAGGTGCATACGCGCACCACTACACCAGAGCGTTACTGTAGATAGCTTTGCTGAAGTTATTCTTCCTTTTGTACAACAATCCTATAATGGCAACCAAGACCCTTTTATCGAAACAAAAGTAATCAAAATGAACCCATTGGTACCAGCCTTTTCATTTAACTTTGACTTTCTTATTACAGAAAACGGACCTTTCCATAGAACAAGTTCTATATACCACTGTACAAGCACATTAGTCTACTTTACTATGAAAATTACAATATTCATAGTCATTAGTAATTAAAATCATATGAAATGCTTAGTCTTACCTTAAAAAATATACTCGTATTACGAGTATATCAGTCGGCTATTACCTAAAATATAGGCCAGGATAGGCCATTTTTTTTCCAAAGAAATTTGTAACAAAAATACTTAATGAGGTCGTAGGCGTGTCATCAAATAATTTTGACTAAAAATAATACTAGTAAATAATAAATATGATCAACTCAAAACTCTTAACTCGATCACTCCGCAGCTTAGGATCACTAGAGCTCGCTTATTATGATATACCTTCACACTTTTATTCTTAGTGCATAATGAATTTCGTGATAGCTGACGTGCTGAGGTAGGGCACAGCAGGAACTTTCCTGCTCAAAATATGGAGCAGCCCGTCTGGGGTAGTACCTGGACCTACAGAAGATCACAGCTAAATAATACTGTTTTAAAGCAGTGTTGTGTTCCTGTTGGTGAGTAAGGTGACCAGAGCTCCTGGGAGGATTGGTGATAGAGTCGGCAACGCGCTTGCGATGCTTCTGGTGTTGCAGACGTCTATAAGCTACGGTAGTCGCTTACCATCAGGTGAGCCGTACGTTTGTTTGCCGACCAAGTTATATCAAAAAAAAAAAAACTTTCCCAAAATGTCGTGTCGCGTTCCAGTAATGAATGAAATGAAATCCAGTAAGGAATGACGCGCGTGCCAATGGTTCTCCATCCCTGACATAGGCATTAGGTTTCCTAAGGTGCAGATGAGCGTGTGTGTTAAGCGTAAAAAAAGTTATATAACAGGAAATGCTTAATGTTTTCAGAATATTGTCATCCATATGAGCCGTTCAAGTGCCCAGTCGATGGTAACTGCATCTCCATCCAGTACCTCTGTGACGGAGCTCCCGATTGCATTGATGGCTACGATGAAGACTCCAAGCTTTGCACAGCAGGTAATATATTACAGAAATAATTTTATACAATATAAACATTCTCCGAACAAATGCTAAATAAAATCTAAGAGCTTGTTTCACATGAACTGTTTTCAATTAAAACATATGTAGGTATACTCGTGTAGATACTAGCGACTTCTGTCCGTCCATATTTTTTACACGATAAGTAGTCACCAACATATCATATAGGTACTAAAACCTTCTCCAAAACACGCTGCATCTTATGGTATAAGTATTATTCCGATCGGTTCAGGAGTTTTTGCAGTATCAGTCAGTCAGTTCAGCCTATTGCAGTCCACTGCTGGACATAGGCCTCCCCAAGTTCGCGCTTTCGCAGTATAAACGAACAAAAAAACCAGCTCTCCAGTTATTATATATAGAAGATAGATGTGTAAATCAGTTGGTTGTTACCTAAAGTTCTGTCATATAGCTTTATTAATGTAAAACAGGTCTTTAAAAAAACGAGTGTTCTTTCGACCACACGACTGAAGTAAAACTTCTTTAGTTGCCCCTACAGTAATATATACGAAACATAACTCTCTCTTTCTCTTTCTATCTTTTCACTAACTTACAAGTTCCCTCTCAAGTTCCGTTCGCCTCACCCGATCACATTTTTCGTAACGCTCTCGTCACGCATTCACCAGCTTACTCTCCAAGTCAAGCGTATTAGCGTACGTAAAAAAGTTTTATTTCAAAAACATAAATACCTACTTTCTAGAACCTTTCTTCACTTGTCTTTCTTCACTCTAATCTGGAAGTTCAACAATATTATTTCAATCGTAAATATTTTCAAGACACGTGAACCTTGTTTCATGTAATAAAATACCTAAGGTTATGTACAAGCTTGGCAAATAGCTTCAATGTGTTCATAACGGAGTAGTTTATGTACCTACATACATGAAAGCGTGTCTGAATATATGAGAATATTTTATACAAAACATAAGGGTGAGCTTATTTCTTTTTCTTACAGTGTTTTACAGAATGAAACAACTCGTTACAAACGAAATAATTCTAGCTAGTATGAATTAGAATCGAATTTTTTGTATAGAAACAGAAATAATTGAAGTTTCATTTTATTATTTTGACTCTTATTAAGCGACTTTCAAAAAAGGAGGAGGTTCTCAATTCGACACGTATGTTTTTTTTTTTATGTATGTTAGCTCAGAACTTTTGACTGGGTGGACCGATTTCGATCAATTTTGTTTTAATTGAAAGGTGTTGCGTGTCATGTGGTCCCATTTTAATTTAATTGAGATCTGACAAGTAGTTTTATAGTTATATCTAATAATGCGTATTTACGTGACTACTTTTTCGTCGACCTACGTTATATTATACCGCATAACTTTACTCGGTGTACCGATTTCGATGATTCTTACTTTAATCGAAAGCTAATACTTGTCTTGTAGTCTTGTTTAAATTAGATCGAAAACTGATTACAACTTTTTGAGTAATCTTTAATAGCGCGTATTTACTTGACTATTTTTTCGTCTTATTACGTTGTATTACTTGTCGATGTTATTGAAGTCGCTTTTTTTTCGTTTGCGAGCAAACACAATTATTTTATATTTAAGCATTTAACATCGCGTATCTAATTGTCTTATACCTGATACGTTTACAAAATCCTTCACCATTAATAATGCAAACAGGTTAATTAATCCTCTGTGAGGTGTAAGCTTTGTATGTGTTACGCAAATCCTATTTACGTCACAGCTTATTGAAGTAAAACTTGACACGCTTGAATACGTGACGAGAGCGTTACGAAAAGTGAGAGGGAAATATAAATTTGTTAAGATAGAAAGAGAGTTACATTTTTAGTAAGTTTTATTTCACACGTGTGGGCCAGTCGTGTTTTTTACTTAGACTTCGTAATATTTGGATTTAATTCTTGGTGATTCATTAATGCTTTATTAAGACTTCATAAGTTTGTGCGTCGTATTCGTCGTAGTCTTGACCACAGACCACAGAAATATAATCCGTGGTCTTGACATACTAAAATATTATGAAAACAAGAGATTTGATAATTTTATTGTCGATAAAGTGTAAAAATTCAGTAAGTAATTAGAAAGTTTTTGGAATTAGAAAATTGTGTATATAAATATCGTAGGCTATAAAACATTAAGCTATGACTCACATTGATAATATAACAATTGCCTCTATTGACAAATTAGATAAAATTGGAAATTAATTTATTAAATACTGTAGTTATATACTTAATACATTTTAATTTGTTTTTAACGAAGCGTAATTAAATTTTTAATCAATGAACTAACGACCGTTCAATTCAAACACCTACCTATAATTACTAACAAATTGTTCTTACAATAAACCGAATCATTAAATGTTTCGATATTAAATAACAGAGTATATTTGCTACCGGAAATTTATAAAATAAAAACCGTTTAATAAAACGATAGTTTACTTACGTAAAATATTTTAGTTGAATATTTATTGACTAAACGTTAAGTTTATTAAAAGTTTGTTATTTTAGTAGATACCTACAATTTTACAAACTTTGCTGCAGTAAAAAGTTTTCCAAGAAATGAGAAATTAATGAATAAGCGAATAAATCAAAAATAGGTACCCTGTTAAACAGTTGTATAAACACAATTTATTAAATAAATGTAAACATTCAACTTGCATAAAATATTCATTTCGAAGTTTTGCTAAAGTGCGCTTGAACCTTATTTGAATACATTTGAAATTCTACAAGTTTCCGAAATATGGTCTCTTGTAGTTCGTAACGGCGGAATAAGTTTTGCATTATCGTACACATAATAAAATGTTACAAAGGGGAAATTGGGCCAGTTTTTGTATAAGTGGTTATACTTCTTTTGAACAACTAGTTTTTTTTTTTTTACATAATGCCTTCATAAAATGACTTATATCAACTTATGTTTTCCCATCCGTATAGTATCATCTTTTCCTATTAATGTTAGAGGTTTTAATATAACCCACTACTGAATATAGGTATTTAGATAATTAATTCCTTTTAACCCAATTCAAGAGATTTCTAGTTGGCACTGATAGAATAGTTGCTTGAGGTAGATACGTTTTACTTTTTTAGCTGATGCAAGGAAGGCTATGCCCTCTCTGATGGGCTCCTATTAAGCTACTAACAATAAAAATACGGTCATATAAATTGTATTAACTATAGACTGTTTACTTAAGCATTAGCAAAGCATTCTCAAAATATCGGATCACAGACTGCTTTCAACATAGGTAACAATATTTTAATTTTCGAATTATTTAAATTCATATTTCCAACGGCTGAAAACGAAGCTCTACTTAACCCTGATTCCTATAACCTACAGTCTTTTCTATATTTTTAAAGTGAAACTTTTTATTACATCGTATCAAACTTTTTCGTCTGTGTGTTGCATGTCGCGTGACGGTCGACAGCGCGGTAAGATTGATAAAGCCATTTTTATACCCTTAAAGGAATATTATTCCAAAAAATTTTAGTTAAATGTCTATAATGTGAAAAAAAGTTTCACTTTTACCGTGCTTTCATAAAACCACACAGGTTTTTTTCAATTATTAATTATTATAAAATTAATTAGAAAGATTTTTACTAAAGTAGGTAATTTAGAGCGTAAATAAGCTACCAAAGTTTTACAAAACATGTAGGTAATTACAAACTATAAAATACTTCGTCGTAAAAATAAATTACTTCTTACAATAATATTATAAGCGCTAGAAATGCAGTAAAAGCTTTTAGTTTGTAAAATTAGATTGCCAATCTACATAGTTAGTCTTTCCACACATAATGTTGTTGTGCTGACTAACTCAATTGTAATTAGCTTTTCACTTCGAAAATGTTTAGTTAATTTTGCGGTAGGTGAGGTAATGTTTAGTGTGCTTTTCTATAACGATATATTTTAAAACATGTTAATTCCTAATTAAAGTTACTAGCCTGTTTTTGTTAGTCGTAATTGCTTTCGTGGGTTTATCCGGATTTTCGTAATCTATACATATAATAAAATGGTAGAAAAGTCAAAACTGTACATTGAATATTTTTTTAAAAGAATACTTGGGGTGTGATCTACAATCGACACCAAAGGCAAAAATATAGTTTTTAGAATTTTTGTCTGTTTGTCTGTTTGTCTGTTTGTCTGTATGTATGTCCGGGATAAACTCAAAAAGTACTGCATGGATTTACTTCAAATTTGGCACGAATATTATTAAGAAGTCGGGTCAGAACATAGGCTACATATTATCATGCTATCACCTACGGGGAACGAGCAGTGAACGCACGCAGACGAAGTCGCGGGCAGCAGCTAGTAATATCAATAAGTACGAAGTAGATATGTAATAGAAAAATACAAATAATACCTTTTATTTACCTTAACTATCCAAATTATTTGAATAATACCTATAATATAATCTTGCGGACGTTTTGGCTAATCTAAAATTTGGTTTATAAATCTAAAAATTCTGTTATTAACTTCGATTCAGAGTGGCGCAAGTGCCCCATCTTACCATACCCAGCCTACCCAGGGCACAACCGTGGTAATCGTGGTTGCTTTATTGCGTACTTATAGGAAAAGCTTTCAATAAAATGAGTGACACCTATATTTGACAGATAATAATTAATACATTCTTAATAAAATAAAATAGGATTTGTTGATTTGTTCGAAAAAGCTTTTTTTGCGTTGTTTCCAACGAATCTAATAAAGATTTTTTTTTACTAACATAGTTCTTAAGTAATTATATTGTACCCACTAACCAACCTATGTTGAGGTTACGTTGCTTGGCAACAAAATATTTTAAAATGTTATTTATTATCATATCAAAATTTCGATCCAGCGGGATTCGAACCCGAACCCCCGACATACCGTGTCGGTGCTCTAGCCAACTAAGCTAACGATGTATGTACCAGCTGAATCGAAATTTTTGATATGATTTTATTCGGTTTTAAGCAACCGTGTATAATTTCCTCATGTGTGGGAAACAAAAATAAAAATAATACGAAATAAAATATTTTTATTTTTATTTTATAAATCTTAGATTAAGCTTACTAAGGCTACACAATATCAAGATACGTCTCATATGTTCTGAAGTGACTAAGCAAATGAAATCGTGGAGACTCTCCTTAAAATTGGAACTTAAATACTACATAGAGTAGACTGTAATAAATTCATTGTACTTTTTTCAGCTAAGCGACCTCCTGTTGAAGAAACCGCATCCTTTCTACAGTCGCTGATAGCTTCTCACGGACCCAATTATTTGGAAAAGCTATTTGGAAGCAAGGCAAGGGATGCCCTGGAACCGCTTGGGGGCGTGGAAAAAGTGGCAATCGCTTTATCTGGTAATAAATAAAATGATTTTATAATTTTATCACTATTTTATAATAATTGTATTCGAGTCACCATCGTTTAGTATTTCTTTATTTTGTATAATTAAAAGTTTGTTTTAACTGCAAACTTGTTGTAAGTAATAGAAGAGAAAAACATTTGGGAGGATAATTCCAAAAAATATATATATTTTAGCAATATTAAACAACAAAGATAATATATTATAATTATTGTTGCATTAGTTACGAAAAAAAGAAATATAGGTACATTTGGGACAAAGTCAAAATTTTATATGCCCAAAAAAAAAACAGACAGACCAGTTCAATAATACAAAAAAGTTACCATTATCGTTAATACCTTATCCGTAACTTATTTGAAATTAAAAATTTTTCAGAATCGCAAACCATCGAAGACTTTGGCGCGGCTCTGCATTTGATGAGGTCTGATCTCGAACACCTCCGCTCAGTCTTTATGGCAGTCGAGAACGGTGACCTCGGCATGTTGAAATCCCTCGGCATCAAGGACAACGAACTCGGCGACGTCAAATTTTTCCTGGAGAAGCTGGTCAACACCGGTTTTCTCGACTGAATAGCGCCGGAGTCGGCCTCTGACTATTACCACGTCGTCCAACTTGGTCCTATCAGCTCCTCGTTCTACAGCTATCTTCCCTACGATTCTTTTAAGTATAAGAGAAATTAAAATTTCTCTGCCCACGCCCGTGAGAATGAAGTGTGTATGAAATTTCTTTGTCGAGAGACCCTTGTTCGTAATCGGAATCGTTTTCTGCATCCGGCCACGTGACATCGATTCAACTCGAACGACTGTCTCTCGATTTTGATAAAATATCTCGAATATTGACTGCGTGTCACGCACTTCTTCAATACATTCTACAATTAGATAGTCTGCATTGATTAATTTTCGAATAACAGTAGGCTAAGTATATAGGTACTTATATATTTTGTAATCGTTTATTATTTGATCAGTTTTTAAAACTGAATTTTTAATAAGTTACGATCGGGGAAATACTCGCGTCTTTATAATGAAAGTGCTATAAATAATAACACTAAATTGCAACTCGCTATTTCCATCTGGCGATTGAGTAAAACTATGTAGGTATAAGATGCTACGAGTCGATAGAAAAATATAAATATAAAAAGCACTATTCATGACCCTGGTCGTAACTTTTATTAGGTTACGCTTGAGTGAATGAATGTCGCCCTTAAAAAAAAAACCTAACGCTTTCTATCCCAAAAAACGATGTCAGAGGCGACTCCATTGAAACGGCTATGTCCAATGATGAAATTAAAAAAAAAACATCAAAAATATTTTATTCTTAGGTAAATATAGGAAATATAAGAAAAGTAAGGAATGCATGCGCTTTGTATCTGGCTTTTGGAAAATATTCCAAAGTAGGACCACGATAACATATCATTGTAACTTAGAACTATTAAATATAATATGATAGATAACAATCAGTAGTGGATAAAGTACAATTATTTTAATATGATCGGTATTGTAGTGTTTATGAAACATTTTTAGATCTTTTTAGCGAGTAGTGGAGTAACGATACATATCATGCATCGATGGTGCTCCATTTAAACATACATATCAAAATTATGTGATTAAATAAATGTTAGAAAACAAATGTTATTTAATTAAATTAGTATATATACGTAGTTGAGAACAAATCATAACTTTCTTAATATCTTTACGGTCGTTTTAAAATTCGAATCAATTCCAACTTTTGTCTTTTTAAAAACTTTTGTCAAATGCGGGCTACAAGGACAACGAAGTTGCTATACGTGTTGAGTGTAGGTTTAAGATCTGGCAGTTAACGATAAAAATATAATTTAAGAGTATTTTGAAAATCATAATAGATATTTTATAAAGATCACGAAATACTAATTCATATATTGATTCGGAACAACATCGAAAAAAAGACTAGAAAATGATTTAGCGATTGATGAATTTGATTGTTGATCAATCAGTTTGTCTAGTCTACCTACACGACTACTTGGCGAACTTCATTTGTGTCTCGTGAGCACATGTAGGTAGGGTAAGGGCTCGAAAACTTGAAAAATACAAGATCGCCTGTATTTGTCAGAAGTTATCTGATATTTTACAATTCCTACTTTAGGTATCACGTAGAATATGAATTAGTAGCTACATGATAAACATTAAAGAGTATCAAGGGTAAAAGAGTATATTTAACTTGCGTCAGATCACTATACCTATAGATATACCTATAGTTTTAAGAACGGTGTTGTCTATAATATAAATCTTTTAACTCTATTAGTTAATGTGTTTTGATCTATGTATATGGCTTATCTGTTCTGAAAAGACAAATAAATAAATGATTCATCATGAATTCGTCTTTTATTGTAACCCTGAAGATCCAGCTGCAGTGGATCGTCCAGGCAGACCCGAGGGCCTGACCGGGTACGGGCCTTGAGGTTACCCTCTTTACCCTCCTACCCTGAAGATCCCCTACACATAAGGGTGGTTTTCCCTATAGTAGTCTGAGCGCGGGTGTTAGAGGGCGCTGGCGTGACAAACCTGGTTACGCAAATTAGTTCTTAGTCACATTCCTATAATCATACATATACTTATGTAGTACTGTAGTAACAATCCGAAATCTACGTAGCATTTATTTAATTTTATTAATCACATTTACAGACTATTTTCTCCGAAAAATAGTTTTAAATTAAAAAAGTCTGTTTGTCAGCTCCGACGCACGACTGAGGCGCCTGTCTAAATAGGGACAGAAAAGGCTTACTAGTCTAAGAAAAAGATTAATACCATATCAAATGGTAAATAAAATAATCAAATAGCGCCATCTATCGATCGACCGATGCCGCTATTAGAAAACTATTATGTACCATTAGTCTCTCGTTTTCGTGGTTTCCGATAGATGGCGTTGAAAAGGCAAAAAAAAACGTAACGAGGTCATTCGTTCAACAGATTTTACACCTCATTTTTTTCATACCGCGGGCCTTATATGAAAAGCGATTCTTAAGGAGTAAACTCCAAAAAATGAATCTGTTTTCTAGATTTAGATACGTTCCATCTACTTTTTCGGGTCAGCCAATAAATAGAGGATATAGGTAGTACTTTCCATGACTTAATGTCTTTTTAAGTGGCAAAATATTTGCTGCAATGTTATGCTAATAAATAAGGCTCGCATATAAAAGGTATTAATATACAGGGTGGCCCGTTTACAGTGGTCCAAAATTTTTTTTCAGCTCGAGAGCATCATGAGTGATCATTTAAAACATACTTTAGTTAAGCGAAAAGTTATAGTTTAGAAATTATGATTTTTTTTCTAAATAATCCGAAGTTTCAATATTTTTGACATAAAACCAGTCTGTTATGAAAACTACTGAACCGAATTTAATGAAATTTTGTATAGGTATAGCGCAATAACCTAACTATCGCGCTATAGGCTCATTTAGTTTAAATAATTAGACTGAATTTTTTTATTTTAACTTTTTCTGTATTTTTTTTAAACTGTTCTGCAAAACATTGATTTTCGAAAAAATCCTGTGAAAAAAAAATGTACCGACGAGGTTTTGCTGGTACTGCTAAAAAGTACCTTAATATAGGGTTATTCTTTACACAAAAAATCATAGTTGTCCTCCGATTGTAACATCTTCAAAAACAACATCATGTACATTAAAACATGAAAATCAAAAATTACGAAATTTACCATAGTTTTAATTTCAATCATTTGGAACGGCCAATTTTTGATTAAAGAATCATTCATTGCGATAAAAATCGTTACAAATCAGTATTCACATGGCTATAAAATGAATGAAATAAAATTTTAACCTGCCAGCCAAGAAAACTTTATTTTTTATGTCAATTTATTGAGTTTTTTTGTTGTTATTTAGTTTTTAAGTTTAAATCTTAATAAAAGGTTTAGAGAATTAATAAAAAAACATAAATAATTAACATATTATTTATTTTTCACAAAAGGTTTTCAAAATGCCGTCCGCCTTTCGCTAAACATAATCTACATCTGCGTAAAAAATTTCTTCGCAGCCTATTAAATGGCTGCCGGTTTTGTTTAATGGCTGTTATAGCCACATGAATTTTTCTTCTTAATTCTTGCTCCGATGTGCTCTCCCGTGCGTACACAATCTCCTTAAAATATCCCCAAATAAAAAAATCAACGGGGTTCAAGTCAGGTGAACGGGCTGGCCAGTGGATGGTGCCACCGCGACCGATCCACCTCTCCGGATACGCAACGTTTAAATGATTTCTTACCTGCAGAGCAAAGTGACAGGTAGCTCCGTCGTGTTGTAGCCACATGCGCTGCCTTAAATTGTCTGGCAGATGACTCAACAGGCCGGGTAATTCATTTTGAACGAAATTAAGGTAAATGTCAGCATTCAACCTTGACGGTAACTCGAACGGGCCCACAAACTCTCTGTTGATAATTCCACTCCACAAATTAACGCTATAGCGTTCCTGGAAATTCGACTCTCTCACTAAGTTGGGATTGGTCACTGCATAATAATGCGTGTTATGTGTATTAAATAATCCAACTCGCTCAAACCGACTTTCATCGGTCCACAAAACGTTATCAAAAAAATTTGGGTCCTCCCGATCTCTCTGCAACATTTCTCTACAGAATGCCATTCTTCTAGGATAATCTTCGGGTTTTAAGGCTTGTACTTTTTGATAATGGTAGGGATGAAGTCGGTTAGCTCGAATGGTTCTATGAATTCTAATCCTGGGTATACCCGTAAGTCTTGCCAGTTGTCTTTGACTTGTAGTTGGATCACGACGCAACTGCTCCAGGATAACATCTTCATCATCTCTGTTTACGAGTCCAGGTTCACGACCACGGAATATCTACTAACTCCTTCTAGGAGAGAATTATGCAGCCTCACGAAAACGCGATGGTCCGGAAAGCGCTGCACAGCCGGGCCTGGCTGGCGTTCAGCAAATTGCCGATAAAGCCTGGCCGCTTCTCGCGCGACACCTTGTGCGACACCATAAAAATAATGCATCATCGCGTATTCACGCGGTGAGTAGGGTGCACGTCTGGAACGATTTCCATCCATTGTCAACAAAATGTCCAAATCACGAGCACAATCAATAAGTCCAATTCACGTAAGCCAAGTAGTCAGATGAGCGATCAGATACGAGTCAATAAACAAAGCCAAAACGTTAAAATACAACAAAGTCGAGAATAGTAGCAGTGATCGCGAGCGACAAACGACAACTGTAGAATTGTAGATCGTACGAACTTAATAACAATAGGGTAGCGTCTATCTCTTTTTAACAAACGCACGACATAATTAACGTTCTTTGTCGTCGAATACCGGCCCGCTTTACCTGCTTTTTTATGACCGTGTTTTGAATACTTGCGTGATGATTCACATAAGTATCACTAATGAATGGGTTTTAAAAACGAGTTACAAGATCATTTGGAGTTTAAATAATGTTATTTATGAAGAATTACAAACGGATAGGTTTAAATTAAAATTATGGTAAATTTCGTAATTTTTGATTTTCATGTGTTAATGTACATGATGTTGTTTTTGAAGATGTTACAATCGGAGGACAACTATGATTTTTTGTGTAAAGAATAATCCTATATTAAGGTACTTTTTAGCAGTACCAGCAAAACCTCGTCGGTACATTTTTTTTTTCACAGGATTTTTTCGAAAATCAATGTTTTGCCGAACAGTTCAAAAAAAAAATACAGAAAAAGTTAAAATAAAAAAATGCAGTCTAATTATTTAAACTAAATGAGCCTATAGCGCGATAGTTAGGTTATTGCGCTATACCTATACAAAATTTCATTAAATTCGGTTCAGTAGTTTTCATAACAGACTGGTTTTATGTCAAAAATATTGAAACTTCGGATTATTTAGAAAAAAAATCATAATTTCTAAACTATAACTTTTCGCTTAACTAAAGTATGTTTTAAATGATCACTCATGATGCTCTCGAGCTGAAAAAAATTTTTGGACCACTGTAAACGGGCCACCCTGTATAATCACTTTACTATGAAATACTTATGTTTTGTCTCTACTATCAAGTACACCAAAGACACATAGAGATTTAAAATGTCCTCTTTTAAATGCAACAAAGTATTATATACCTCCCTCGGATAAATAAAACAAAAAGAGTAGTTTAAAATTATATTTTGCATATTTTTTAATTCTTAATAACATACGTACATCTTAAATTCTTAACATTTACTTAAAAATAAAAACAAAAAGAAAAAACGATACTTACGATCTTTTTTTTACTTAAAATAATTATTTTATCGTATTTAAAAAAAATCATTGATGAATGAAAGTATTTCTTTGTTGTTGGATCATACAAGAAGTTTAGACAGAACATGTTATTTACAGATTTTGAATTAATGTACCTTTACAGACATCACATTACAGAACATCAATATTGCAAAATAAAACTATTGCAAAAAAAAACTATTTTATGTTTATATTAATTGGCAATAATATTCACACTAATTAAAAAAAAAACTATAGTGGAAACTTAAAAATTGACAATTAAGGAAAAAAAAAAGAAATTATATTAGAAATATAAAATAGAAACCATTCATAATGATTACAAATATGATAAGTTGAAATTATACTGTTCAAGACAGGCAATTATTTTTTCTTTAACTTAACGGTTTAATCCAGTAACTCGAAGATACTGGAACGAATATTAACGAATTACTCGTCCATGTTTTCCCGTCATATTTAGACAGCTACCATTTTAACACATAAAAGAAATTCCTATTAGTAGAAATAATGCACCACTTGAAAATACGTAACTATTATTATGTTTGTAAGTTTAATTATGTTTTTTGTTTCAAAAATTGTTTATTTTAAATAAATGATAGTCATGCTAGATACAATTTTATAATATATCTATGGCAAACAAAAAAAAAAGTAATATTGTCTACTGCTGGCCGATAAACTGTCACGCATTTACATCAATTTAATTTAATACAACAGACTTTATTATTCCAATTAAAAATCTTACATCACATTTAGTGCAAAAGTGCTTAGGGACAAGACTATAATTAAATAGTAATAAAAATCAAAATACACATATTAATCGTCGTCACACCTCGTTTCTTTACATAGATAATAAACAACACAATATCATCGGCTCAAATAGCAACTACCGCCTGGTGATAAACAAAAATGGTGATTTTTTTTTTTTGACAAATTTTGTTTGTAAAATTCTTAAAGCTCATAAAACATTGTCAAACGCACATCAAATTTTTATAAGATGCTATGAGATCTGTGAGAATTTGGTCTGCATTTGTCCATTTTTTGGAGTTTATTGGAGTTTACTCCTTAAGAATAGATTTTCATATAAGGCCCCCGGTATGAAAAAAATATGAGGTGTAAAATCTATTGAACGAATGACCTCGTTACGTTGCTCGTAACGCCATTTATCAAAACTCAATAGGGTTCAGAATTCAGATTGCGTAATGACGTTTTCTAATAACGCCATCTTTGATGGATAGATGGCGTTATTTGATTCGTTTATTTACCAAATGATATTGTATTCTTTTTCTTAGCCTAGTAAGCCTTTTTTGTGCCTATTTAGACAGTCGATCTAAAGGAGTAAACTCCAGTCGAGGGTCGAAGCTGAACATCCTTTTTTTTAATTGGGCTGTCTACAGCACAATAAGATTTTTTGCTGCAAGCAAACTTCGTTAGTTTTTTTAATTATTAAAATTATTTGATAAGAAGCTTCATCTAGAAAATATACAATATTTTTATAAACCATTTTGAATAACTGATTTTGCTTTTAAGTTGATAATGATACGATTTCTTCGTAAGCAAAGATCGCCTTTATAACCACAGTAGTGCCTTAAATATCTTTTGTTATTTCTTTGCGCGGTTTTATTATTAAAATCAAAATATGTAGTAATCATTTATACTGACTTGTATACACTCCTGCGGCTACGCATGTGCAAGTTAGACCGACAATATAGTAGTTTAGTAGTCTTAAATTCAAAGCCATAATGGTTATACCATTATAAACCTGGTAATTGTAATATAAATAACCAGTTTTTTTTTCCTTTAATGCGTAGAGTTCTACTGCCAACTCTTTTCTGGCTTACTTCTTATATAAGCATTAAATGTGGACACAAATTGACGTGAAAATAGTCTTCCTACGTATATTAATACACTGCGCACTATTTCTTTTTAAAAACCGGTATTAATATAATTATTTGAGATTCGATTTTATAACAAATCAGTGGACCCAGAAACGAGAGAATTCTTTGACCCCAATCACAGTAACGTCTATGGGGTCCAATAGCCAGGCAAACACTCAAAACATGTTAGTTTTATGTATAAAAATATGTATCAAAATCATTCAATCCAATTAGGAAGAGTACAGTGACATACACAATATGTTGTAATGCTGTAAATAACAGTCAATTGGAATGCTTTCTCCAAAACTAATAAAGCATTCTTTTAACACAACACACATCATCATCATCTCCCTGCCCTTATCCTATTTATATAGGGTCGGCACAACATGTTCTTCTCTTCCTCAGACTCATGTTGTAAGTGATTTGGCATGTTATTTTTTACGACCCGCCGCCTGCCTGACATTAACCCTCCTTGGGAATGCACAGTATAATACAGAAAATCAATAATGAGATATGTTAATAACATTATTATGATTATTCGTCAAGTTGCAATGTGTTTCCCATTTCATATTGATTATCTTCATTTTCTAGTAAATTTTTATCTTCATCAGGATATTTTTATATTTAGATTTTTCTAAGCTCAGTGACAATATGTTTGCATTCCTGACTTCTGTTCAATTGCTTTATGGTTGTTTCTTTTGTGTTTACTAATCACTTCTGGTTCAATTGAACGTATCTCATTTTTTCTTATAATGTTTATTTGGGAATAAAACTTTTAACACAACACACAAAGTCTGTAAAACTGTAATACTAAGTGTTGACAACTTGACAAATTCTTAAAATAAACATTGGTGTCCTTAAAAAAAAGAAACAATACAATTCTATTTCTACAACTAATTCCTTTGTTTACCTATTTTCTTCGTTTCCTGGGAACTTTTTCTGCTCTTAATTGATCTTCCTCGTCCATTTTAGCGTAGTGAGATTGTATGTGCGCCAATAGCTTTTTTTCTCTAGTAAAGCTCTCACTACATATATTACAAGTGTATGTGCTATTGTTATCTTTCTCATTTTGTTTTGAAACACTCGTAGATGTGGATATTTGCGATTCTTGGATTATGGTATTCGTTGGTAGCACATAGGAAGGTTGCAACAAAGGATCAACATTAATAAAAGTGAAGAACCCAGGATCTCTTGCTGGAGCGGTGTCTTCTAATGTTACAGAAAATGGTTCTTTATTAGATTCATCTACTTTTGGATCCTGTCTCGTTTTCCTTTGTCTCTTTTTTGGCACTTCCTCAACTGCTTGTGGTTTTGAGGATATAAGTAATTTACTTGGATTGCCAGTTTGTACGACAGTGTATGATTGTTTCTTCATTGCTGGTGTAGTGAAAGTGACAGGCTCTGGTGTAATTGATACATCAGCACCAGTTTTATTTGGTAATGTCTTAAATAAACCCACTGGATACGGCTGGGTTGATGCTGGTTCGGGTGATTTAGGAGGTGTTTCCTCTACTATGGTATTTTGAGTTTTTCCAGCTGCTGTACTTCTTCTGGACCCTACAGTTTGACGATTACTAGGTTTATCTTTACTTGGTACTGTGGCATTTGAAACATTTTCTGTTTTTTCTGGAGATGGCGCTACATTATCAGTCACTTTTTCTTCAACAAGTGTAAAGGTATTATTAGGGCCAGGAACAAGCTTATATCGACTATTAAGACTGGGTAGAGTGGGAAATTGAATTACAGGTGAACTTGCATCTGTTTTAGCATCAGTCAAAGGTTGATTATTAGATACAGAAGCACAGGACTCCGATGATTCATTATCGTTACGCTTAACTTTACTAGCAGGACCTATTTTAGGTTTTGGTTTTACTACTAAAGGTTTGTCATCCTCATCGTCGTCGTCAAGGTCGACAAAATGATAGATTGGTTCTTTGTTATTAACTACTTCAGGTTTTTTAGTTTCTTTTGTATTGTTATTAACTACTTCAGGTTTTTTAGTTTCTTTTGTATTGTTATTAACTACTTCAGGTTTTTTAGTTTCTTTTGTATTGATATATTTCACTGATGGAATTTTAGGTGGTTCGTGCGGAATAATATTTTTCGGTCCAGCTATTTTATTGGGACCATTTTTCGCACATGCGTGAGACATAACAACTTCCTTTTTCAGGAAATTCCTGTTACACATTTTGCATTGAAATAATACACCTACGCCATTTACTTTAATCATACTAACATGATCCATTATATTAAATGCAGGTGCTGGTTGGGGTTTCGTGTCTTCTAAACTAAAAGTATTTGTCTGTAAGGTTGGTTTATCATCTACATTTTTAGTACAAGATTCATTGAGGGTACCTTTGGTACCTTTTTCTGTCTTATTTACATTAGAAATATCTATTTCGTCTGATTTTGCATGTTTCTTTTCACTCTCATTAACTTTACTTGCTGCATTTGCTGTTAAAGTTTTTGACAGTAATTGCTCAAGTTTACTAGTTTCTACTTTTGCTCTTTTTGAAACGTTTGTGTCATTTTTGTCTAGAGATTCATCAAGAACATTAACCTGTGTATTCTCTTTCATAACCAAATTATTTTTACTTGGTTTATTTTTGAGTGGAATATCATCTTCATCAAGAGGCATTGGATTTAGAGGTATATCCTTGATACCTTCCATAGCTTTTTTAATTAATGCATCGCAGATGTCATCATTTGATATATTTGACTGATTTAGTTTCTCTTCCCAAAGTTCTCGATGCCTTGGTTTATTAACTAAAGGCCCTTTGGCTCCAATTGTTTTTCGTAAGCTTTGCTGTGTGTTAATACATTTTTGTATGAACTCATATAACTCTTCAACCTTTGCTGAGCACCGAAAGCAAATTTTATGTGGTAAGTCATCGTTTTCTGCAATCTGAAAAGAATGAAAGCACCATTAAAAATACATCTACTTACCAAGTTTGAACAGTATAGTTCTTATAGTTGCGGAAAAAAGTAGCTGTGACATACGGACAGACAGACAGACATGACGAATCCATAAGGGTTCCGTTTTTTGCCATTTGGCTACGGAACCCTAAAAAGGACAACTATTTTAATAAAATAAAAGACAATTTTTTTTTAAATTGTTTGGCTTTTGTGTAATAATTACCCCTTTATATACAATAACAAACATCTACAAATCGTCCTCTTTCAACAAGTTTAATCTATCATACTTTCAAAAATATTAACAGAATATTTTTGGTAATTTTATTAAAAGTGTTGGAAGTAGTATATTAATAGTATATTCTTATTATTATTGCCCTTTAAAAACATACTGTATATAAATCTATGATGTAAATGACAATGCATTGGCAATGCGGTTACAGCGCTGTACGTATGTTGCGTTAGCGGTTGGGGGTTTGATCCCCGCACATGACAGACATTTGTATTGGCCAGATAGATATTTGTCGTGATCTGGGCATTTATACTTGTGTATTGTGTGTTTCTCCTCAGGGGTCCTGACACAGGAGAAATCCTACTGAGGGCTGACGAGTGTTTAGCGTTTATTTATTTGTAAATCATGTTTACAAAGAATGTTTGCAAGGGTGAACTTATCTCTATAAGCCATCTACCAGTCTACCCGTGAAAACGATCTTACTGCGGGCACAGTAGTGCAAGAGTGATAAAATAATAAAAGGAAAAAGGTTGATAATGATAACAAAGCTATAATAAGCTTATTCTGTCATATGAATTCAGCCTGTAACATCCCACTGTTGGGCATAGGCCTTTTTCTCCATGTAGAAGAATGATTGGAGCATAATCCTCCATGCTGCTCCACTGCGGGTTGGCTGATTTTGAGACTAATTTTATATGTATGTATTATTCTGTAATACATACATGTAAAATTAGTAACATAAAATACATATTATATACATATACTTAACTACATACACACATACATCCACATAACAAATTAGGGGAGTGGCGAGTAGGATCAGATATAGATATAATGTGAAGATCAATGGACGAGGTAAGCGAAAGATATAAACATATAAACGTATCTATTGGACTTACTATAATTTTTTCGACTTACTCTAAATTTTTAGACTTATAAAAAACGCTTTTTACTTACACAAAAAGGCATCACGACTTCTATTTTCTTAGCAGTTATCATGTCAGGATCAAATATATTTAAGAACGGGCCATCTTTCGCCTCGCAAAGTCGGCACACTTTTAAGAAAACTGGTTGATTAACAGAACTAAGGGCAGCGGCTATCACTTCGGAATTTATTGAATCTGTTATTGATGATGCTTTGGCTGGTGCAGCTTTCTTAGCAGCAGTCTTTTTATGTCCCCTCTTCTTAGCCATTATAAAGTTTTCTATATTTTTCTTCAAAATATACACAAACCCACGATATCTAAAACTGTTTCAAATCGGCCATATTGGCAACTTCACGAAAAAGAATGTAATTAACGTATTCAATATCTAGTAAACATTACAGAAAATGACTTTTATTTAAAAAAATACGAGCCTTTTTATTAAAAAGAATATCCAAATATTACATAGGATAATCGAAATCAAAAAACTTTTTCATGAAATTCGACACAAGTTCTCTATGGTATTATTTGAATGACATTTTCCATTTCCTATAAAAACGCGACCGCGACCCGCGTATTATAGATTAAAAAAAAGTAAAAAATATCTTACTAGAGCAGGAACTGCACGTCATAATTTATATAATTTTAATAGTATTTTTATATTTCTTGCACTATTCGTCGTTTTTATCCTTATCAAACTTAACATCCTAAAATTAGTAATTTATTTAGCAGCTCGGTCTGATAACATAACGTGCATGGTAGTCCAATGTCTTAATATGGGTTCGTCAAACCAGTTCACCACTGTACGCAGAATGCTGTTTGTGCTCCCGCAGATATCATGATGAGTCAATATAAATTATGGGTGGAAATCTCTTTTATATATTATATAGAAGAGATGTATTGTTTTGGCCCCACTATACAGTATCCAGCCCTGAAACCAACATCACGCGCCCCGGTGGGTGTGCCAACCGAACATGCTTGTTCCATGCTACTACATATTTTTTTTTCTTATTATATTTTTTTTTACTACAACATTTTTAGATTTTTAAACAATCGCCGCAACCTCACTGAGGCTTTTTGTATATTCTATAATATTATTAATATCGGGAGTATCCCGGTAAGGCTAATTTAGCCTGTAATATCCCACTGTTGGGCATAGGTCTCTTCCCCATCATGTAGGAGAATGATGGGAGCTTAATCCACCACGCTGCTCCAATGCGGGTTGGCGGATATATTCCCTACTATGAGTAACGGTCGCTATCAGGTGTACATGATAACAACAGAGACCGACGGCTTAACGTGCTCTCCGAGGGACGGTGGGGAGACCCACAGGCCACAAGGACTGCACAAACACCTAGACCACGGCGAACATCTGTATTGCCAATACAAATGCTGTCGTGTGCGGGGATCGAACCCGCAACCGCCTGCGCAACAGCCAATCGCAATCCAGTGCTGTGACCGCTGCGCAAGCGCGGCGTCTACGGACTACGCACTGAATGACTGAAGTCTGAACCAGGGCTTGTTACCGGTACCAATTACCTTTATAAAATACCGGTAAATAGCGTTAATTTTATCCGATACCTGTTTTACCGGTAAAAGTTTTAAAGGTAATTCGGTACCGGAAACGATTTTTAACGGTAATTTTTAACGGTAAATAGAATTTAGTTTGTCTATAAAGTCGTGACATTAATGTTTGAGGAACTAACATTAATCATGTGTCTGGCAACACCAAACATAAGTACTTTCGCTGTCAATACTGGCATCGAGTTAACAGTTTTCCTTTATTATTCTTTATTCATTTGATTAAACTGCAAAAAATTAAGACCAATCTTCGCAGAAGAGTTTCAAAAATGAGTAAAGTAAATCGGAGTGGCACGCGGGAAGTGATTTTTAAAGTTTTTCAGCGATGTTTGGCGGAGTTCGAAGCTGGACGAATTTTGTGGTATTTGGACGATGTTTATGGGCGAACAGCATCTATGACGGTATGTAATCGTGTTATTGTTTGTGTTTAACCTGCCTGAATTTAAAAATTTACATAATTTACGTTTTGGAGACCAAAAAAGGCATTGTTTACATTGCAAATTTTTAGGTTAGATGAGACAGAGTATATAGGTCACATTATAGTACGACGAATTTTTTGATACTTAAGGATATAATATAACTTAGTCTCAAGTTTTCCAATTTCAAATTTGAATCAATAGGGTATTCCACTGTGTTTGAAAAAGTACTTCAAAATGTTGATTTTCTAATAAAAAGCCACAAAAAAAATATATTTCGCCAAAATAAACACGCTTTCATGCCATAAAATTAAATTAAATTTTAAAACTTTTTTATTACCGCGAAAACGCTACAGCAATTTTGGTGACGTAATATGTGCAATAACAAATGTGTATGACGTATATAAGAGAGTAACATAACCTACAATTACTATGACAGCCATCAACAAATTAGTAATGAATGCATATTATTTCAGTTGGAACAAGATATGAAGAGTTATTATACGAAAGAACACAACTATTACTCCTTGAAGTTAAAATTGATAGATATTAGATATGTACCCTAGCTGTTGACAGCACTGACAGAACTTTGTTATTGCCCGTATGACGTCACACCGTGGCGGCTCGTGTTTTAGGTCACGTGATATACAGATTAAAATATACGACTTTTAATTTTAATATAATAAATCAATAATGTGCTTTTATGATTCCAAATCAGAATATTATGGTGTATTTCTATATACATTTTAATTTTTATCAAATTTTATAATTTATTTTTCACTACGGAAAGTACCCTATTGCTTCATGTCAGTAAGTTATATTTCCATTCCATTAAATTTTTTAAACTTATCTTTTTCAGGAAAATCAAAGAGTACAGTTAGACGGATAGTCAACGAAGGCTTTAAAAATGATGGAAAGTTTGAAACTCCTGGGAAACATAAGAAAGGCCGGCCAAAGAAAGAAATGGATAATTTTAGATTTTAGAATCCGATGATAAGTGAAAGAAGTGCTGCTGTTGTCGCTTCTTACTTGAAATATTAATTCGTCTCTATATTTTTGTATAATGTTCTGTCTCGTTCATAATAATCCTTTTCTATTTTTTTTACAAGTTCGCAACAATTTTTCCAGTTTTCAACTGTGATGTTATTAAATGCTTCTTCTGTCAATTGTTTCACGTCACGAGACCCAATATTACTTGGAGCTACCTTTTTTTGTGCCCAAATTAGCTCTATTGGGTTAAGATCACAGTGGTATGATGGAAGCCGAACTACTGTATGCCCATGTTCTCCCAAAATAGTATTTATCTCATATATAGGATTTGTTTTTTTATTTTTTACTCAAGTTAATACATTCAAATCAAATGGAATATTATTTTCTAATAACCATAATTTTATATCATCGACACGAGTACTGGTGTTTGGTGTTTTGTTTGTAATTACTGAATGGTAAGGAGCATTGTCAAAAACAATAAAATAGATGGCTCGTGTAGGTTGGGAATAAGTTTTTCCGTAATCCTTTTAGTGAATTTATTCGCATTCATTTCAGAGTGATAATCTTCTATTTTATTTTTTCTACTAAATAAGAGTAGACAGTTTGGTACAAAGCCTTTTTCACTTCCAGCATGTACAGTATGAGTCGTGAATATAACTCTCATCAATATAACTAATATTTTTTTGCAATTCTTCTTTTAAATTTCTGTTTTATACGATAATATTTAGATAATCCTCTCTTTTTACTGTAATGTGTACTTTTTCATTCAAAGCAGATCTATTTCATTGATATTTCTTTATAAATAAAACAAACAAAATATGATATGTGTCTTATTTATTTACTCATTTTACCTAAACGAACTGACATTTTCGCATCTATTCACTCTCAGACTCATGTTTTTAATAGTAGGTAAATAAAATATTGCAAGTATCAAAGTCATTTATGTCATACTACACAGTGTTGCTATGTGTTTGCTACGTGTTATTAACAGCGCCCTCATTAAATTTCACGACTTTATAGACAGACTATACCAGTACCTCTAACGTCACGATTAACGATATTTTTATCGGTACCTCTACGACGTTGCCGCTCCGTGCAAAGAAAAAATGTTCAACTCGAAGCTGCGTGGGGAGCCTGATAAGAGCGGCAACAGCGCGTGACATTAGATTATAACGCTGTGAGATCAAAAATTAAGAAAAGTAGGTAGTATTCTATTAGCGTAATAATTTCGGTACCTATAAAGGTAACAGTAGCATTTAACGGTACCGGTATGGATAGGTACCGGTAAAAATAACGTTAAACGAGTTTTTACCGGTAAAAAATTTAACGGTAAAATGGCTCCAAAGTACCGGTATTTAAAGTACTGGTACTCCATAAATAACGATACGTCTGCCGAGACAAAGTACCGGTACCGAATTTTTACCGGTATTCCAAGCCCTAGTCTGAACACTATTTCTTAATAGCCGTTAGCCGAACTTCTTCACTACATTAAAGCAATACCCCTGCTCAAGTTACGAGTGCCTGTGTCTATCGTAGACTTTCCTGTGTACTTACTGAAAGTCCGGATCAATGATGATCAATGAGTCATATTATATTAGTATCTTACTCTAATAGTTATGCATCTTGAAAATAAAATTTAAAAAAATCGATGAAATACTGTCTTTTAGAAATCCGGTTTTTAAAAAAAATTGCTCAAGTTTATTATAATCAAGCAACACTTCTTCAAAATCTAGTCAGCCATCTTGAAATTAGTATAGTGCCAGTCGGGGGGGCGGTGACATATTTTACCCGTCATCGTCCTACATAATTTTGTGAATTTGATAAAACGCGAAAATAAGTGTTTAGAAGTGTATAAAATCAGTTTATGTCTGGACTGAACGTGAGGATGGCGGGCCAAACAATAAACGATAGGCTTCTTGCCGCTCGCCACAGTATCGCGGGGCAGGGTTTAGCGAAATCTGTATGTAAAGCCACAACCGAAGAGATGATTGCACCGAAAAAGAAACATTTAGATTGTAAGTATATTATTTGATTAGCCAATAAAGATCTTATCAACTACGTCACGGTTAATGTGAATTTCTTTTTGCGATGTTCATGACATTGGCACATTCATTCTGGTCGATAACTTTTACACCCGAATAGCGGCGGCTATGTCAAATAACTGAATCGTGTAAAGTAATACTGCTTTACTTGAATAATAGATTTAATAATCGCGCTTACGTTGAAACATTTTACATAATATTGTCCCACGATGTTGCTTGTCTGACATACGTTCTCTATTATGTCATATCCAATAGACTGGTAAGAAGTTACGGCCTACCAGGTCGGTGTCAAAATAAAAAATAAAATTGATTACATACCCGCTGTCTTATAAGAATTTATGTAAGAACCGATTACATACTATAATATTAAATTTGCGAATCGTTTGTTGTTATAAATTTTAATTTATATTTGCAATACAATTACTTTAAAAAAAAATCATTTCAATTTATTATGATTTCCACTAAACACATTGTTCAATTTAAAGTTACAAGAAAAAATAAATTAGGACCACGGAAGCAACATATAAAAAATAATAAGTTTTGTATATTTTTTACTTAACATATAAAAGAACATTATAAATTTTATAAGAATTAATAAAGGAAGAGAAAATATTTATTACTAGTAAATTGTACAGATTGTTAAAAACATCCCACTGGTAAAGAAATCCTGTATAAAACAAAACAGATATTTAACTAACACCATCCGAGTAAATTACTATATTGTTAATTAGGTATATTATTAATTACTAAAGTATTATATATGAAATAAATTATATAGTTTTAAGATAAGTACTAAATATAATACCAATAAATGCAACTTAATGAGTCATAATACCATATAATTATAATATACAATTTACCATAAGAGGATAAATAAATATTAAACCAGTATAATTAGAATAAAGTTAACATACACTTGTATGTTATAAGGCCATTGCCAGGCAGTGAGATGCTTACTTACTGGCTTATTTAGTACAAAATAGCAAATAATTCTATATAATATTCAATCTGACTAAATATTAATTGTCGTATAAATATGATGAGGATGCCTTTGTCCAGCTGTAAGATGTTGGGTAGGCTGATTTAGTTCAGATTAACAAGTAATTCCATGGAGAACCAGTATTACTTTAAACTATCTTTAATCAGACAAAACTTCCTTCTCTTTATAATATAAGGAGGGTGCTTGTGCCCAGCTGTGGGATGTGGAAAGAGTAGTAAATAATGATATAGTTCAGATTAACAAGTAATTTTATTAAGAATCAATTTTGTGTTAAATTTACTTTAATTAGACTAAAACAAATTACTAAAAACTAATAATACTTCTTATTTGAATTCACTTTTTCGGTATTTACACCATGTACCTGTTTATATTTGAGGCTCCGATATTTCGGCGTAGTTGCATGCGCCATGGTCATGGAATAAATTCAATTCAACAAATATAAACAGGTACATGGTGTAAATCCCGAAAAAGTGAATTCAAATAACGTTAATAACCATAAAAATTTAAAACAATAATGCTTCTATGCTAAAAAATTCTTCTAAATTAACATATTATTTTCATTCAAACTAAAAATTTCAAATTGTTTATTTAAATGAATTTAAAAATTTATTAAAAAAATTGTATTGTTAGTATTTTTTTATGATTTGTATGGTGTCATGGTGATATTAATTTTATCTTTGACCTTTCTCAACAAACAATGTCTGAGGCACAGTAGTTTTTTTTAATTTGTCTTTTAATTCTAAGATTGCTGTGTTTCAAACTCAACTCAAACTTATTTATGTACTAACTGTGCCCGTGACTTCGTCCGTGTGAAATAGTGACTTTGGACAGCATTTTTTGATATTATATCTTTTGGTTTATTTTGGGTTAATTGCAAACCCCAATCCCCAGCACGAAGGAGTTTCAACGGGTTGCCCGGGCCACTAGGCCAGGGAGAACATGCTGATTCCTTCAGTTTATTTTGGGTTATAAACACCGTAGTTTGGGTATTTACATGTTTAATGTGATTCTTTAAATTGGCATAACGTTTTTTTATTTATGAATTGATTGACATGAAACAAACATTACATGTTAAGACGTTAAGTGAAGCTTACCACAATATATTAGTGAAAACCACATTCTGAGATTAGCGTGCACAAACGCACAGACAAACAGACAAAAATTCTAACAATCATTGTTTTGGGTGCTATTTGCTTTGATAAAGGTCTCGATAATATTTTTTCTCATATATTTTCCACGTACAGACACACACATTTTTATTATCGATCACAATCACGATTCAGCCTGTAATAACCCACTGTTGGGCATAGGCCTCTTCTCCATGTAGGAGAAGGATCGGAGCTTAATCCACCACGCTGCTCCAATGCGGGTTGGCGGATATATTCCCTACTATGAGTAACGATCGCTATCAGGTGTATATGATAACAACCGGGACCGACGGCTTAACGTGCTCTCCGAGGCACGGTGGGGTAACCCACAAGGACTGCACAAACACCCAGACCACGGCAAACATCTGTATGGCCAATACAAATGCTGTCGTGTGCGGGAATCGAACCCGCAACCGCCCGCGCAACAGCCAATCGCAATCCAGCGCTGTAACCGCTGCGCCAACGCGGCGTCTTTTTATATGTGTTGCCATATAGGTGATTTTTTTTTGTTTTCGTTATTATCAGGAGAATGCTTGTACATAAAGGGAATTTAAAAAATTAGCTTTTAAAAAAGCGATGTATTATAAAAATATATAGATACGAATTCCACTGCGTCAGCTAATACTGAAATTATTTTTAAATCAATTTAAGTAACCTATCTCCCAAATATTACGACCTTGGTGTTCAAAATACAATCGAAAGTTATTTGAATTGTAACAGATAGCCATGTGTTTCGGTCACCATATCTCTCGTGGGGACATATGTTAGTTATTAATTGTGATTGGAGCGAAATATGATAAACGGGCGGACAGCGCCGCTTCCTGTGTTATCGTTCTGTTTATGATATTGTCAATTGATACAGGCTTACTGGTACCAAATTGTTGTCTTCTTAATTTATTTTTGAAGTAAAACTTCTTTACGCACGCTTGACTTGGGGAGTAAGCTGGTGAATGCGCGACGAGAGCGTTACGAAAAGTGTGATCGGGCGAGGCGAATGGATAAAGAGGGATGTGCTTGCTTATATTTTCTTTCTCTTCTCGTATAGCCAGTTACGTTTCGTATATCTAAGACAGTGCAGATCTATTGCTAAAGAAGTTTTACTTCAGTTGTGTGGTCTAAACTTCTATAGCAACATTTTTTTATTATTATAAAGGGCCTTTTTAGGCGTTAACGTTTACGGTATACAACGGATAAAACTTTGTGATATATATATAATTGTCGTCTTTTCCATTCGCAATTGTGAATTGAAAAGTTGTATTTTACTTAATTGATGCGAAACAGATCCTATACCGGCTTTTTCTTCTCTCTGCTTTTTTTAGTGTTGCCATTTGTTTGATTGTTACGAAGTAAGTAATTATTAATTTTTTTAGAGATGACATACATGTTATTAAGTACCTAAAATTAATTTATTTGCTACTAGCTGCACAGACAGACTTCGTTCTGTCTGTTGTTTTTTTTTTATAGTATAAAAACCTTCCGTGGGATTTAAGGAACATACAAAAAAACTAATTCCGAATTGGTCGAGATATTCTCCAGTTTATATGCGCTTAGCAACATTTATTTAGATTAATTGTGAACGAGTTTTTCACTACCTTAAAATTATGTTATCCTCAAAGCTAAGTTCTAAATATTTTTTACGTCAACATTTTAATAGAATCCCTCGAGAAAATTTTAATAAAGTCTAAATCTGAAAACAAATTAACTAAAATAAATTCTGAACATGTAGCCGCTTTGAAAAGCATTTTCCTTACTCGTCCGCGGACAATCTGACGTGAATTAAAAGTTTTTAATCCAACTAATGTTTCAGTTAAATGTTTTGGATGTTTACGTCAAATAAGTCAAAAAAGAAAATGTGAAAAGTTACGTTAAAACTACTTTTGTCAGTTCGCAATTTTGTTAAAATGTTACGAAGATACCTATTTTAAACTTTAATCATTAACTGTCTTTTCAAGTTTCTTGATATATTTTTATTACCTTGATTTTTTTGTATTGCCTACTTAATGATAAGTATATATATATATATATATATATATATATAAATCAATTACTGTTGGTTAGTCTCGCTAAAACTAGAGAATTGCTGGGCCGATTTGGCTCATTTTAATCTTGAAATGTTTGTGGAAGTTCTGTTGAGCCAAGCAAGAATAAAAAGTAGTTTCGGGACTTACCGTAACTTACGTTTAACTGAGGTAGGGCACAGCAGGAAGTATTCTGCTGAAAAAACGGGAGCAGCCCGACCGGGAAGTATCTCGACCTTACTGAAGATCACAGCTAAGTAATACTGCTATCAAGCAGTGTTGTCTTCTTGTGGTGAGTAAGGTGACCAGAGCTCCTGGGCTCCTGGCAACGTTGCTGAAATTTCGGCATTATCAAAATGTACAATGAAAATTTATTATACTGCTAAATTTTACTTACGAAAAAATTGTAACGTTGTACATTGTGTTGGCTTCCTATATAATATAACTAGCGACCCGCCCCGGCTTCGCACGGGTGCAATGCTGATACTAAATATAAAATAAATATTTGCAATGTAGCGCAAAAAATTTTTTGTTTATTTACGACATCACATTAGAAACCTCTAAAACTATCAGTGTTCCTCTACTATATTATACAAGTATTATATACATAAACCTTCTCTGGAATCACTAACCGCATTAAAATCCGTTGCGTAGTTTTAAAGATCTAAACATACACACAGCGGGAAGGTACTTTGTTTTACACTATGTAATGATATAATAATTGTGTTTGCTCGCAAACGAAAAAAACCCGACTTCAATTACATCGACAAGTAATACAACGTAATAAGACGAAAAAATAGTCAAGTAAATACGCGCTATTAAAGATTACTCAAAAAGTTGTAATCAGTTTTCGATCTAATTTAAACAAGACTACAAGACAAGTATTAGCTTTCGATTAAAGTAAGAATCATCGAAATCGGTACACCGAGTAAAAAGTTATGCGGTATAATATAACGTAGTTCGACGAAAAAGTAGTCACGTAAATACGCATTATTAGATATTAACTCTAAAAGTACTTGTCAGATCTCAATTAAATTAAAATGGGACCACATGACACGCAACACCTTTCAATTAAAACAAAATTGATCGAAATCGGTCCACCCAGTCAAAAGTTCTGAGCTAACATACATAAAAAAAAAAAAAACATACGTGTCGAATTGAGAACCTCCTCCTTTTTTGGAAGTCGGTTAAAAAAGAGACAATCACGATAAGTCGTATTTAGTGACCGTGAAAGTAAAAAAAAAAGAACTGATGCTTATCATATTATAAAATCAAAAACTGAGATTAAAATTGCCATGTTGTATGTTAGAACATTTTGTGCCAATTTTTTGGCAATACAGTACAGCCGGTTTTAGTTTGCTTGATTGAGTAACAAACAAACTTTCTAATATTTGTAAGATGCAATTGTTCGCGAACTGCTTCATCAATTACATAAATCTCGCCTGGAAGCATATTAGATTTTTAGGTTCATTTGCTGATATAAATTAACTTTCTAAGTATTTTTGTTTTATGTCGACTTTTGTTACCATATAAAGAGTAATAACTTGGCAACGAAACCAATAAAACGTCGCGATGGCTCTATTTGAATAGGCAATTATTAGGAAAGGGGGAGATTTAGGTGTAGCGCAATATCGCCGTACTTATGGTAAATTTGGAAATTGCCAAACCGGCTTGAGACAATCTTATAACACAAATGTATTATGGGACTGAATAACATTTATTCTAAGCGACTAGATTTTGTACGCGACTTTCCTTGGAAATTTTACGAATTTAAAAGATTATGTACATAATACAGGCACTCTTCGTACTTACGGCATGTTAGGTTCTCGCAATAGGCGACGTAAATCGAAACGACAGTCGAGACATATTTTTTCATATTATGTTTACAAGTAAAACTCAAGGGTTAGGGTCCACCCGGACTCAAAATTATAAAAAAAAAAAACTGCATTTATAACAAACGATAATTATACTATACTTTATTATCAAAAATAAGTTCTAAAAATAATTATATAGGTGTATGTACGACAAGTGAATTCTCCTAGGCCGGAAATCGAAACAATTGACGTATGCTTGAGGAATAGTGCCAAAACATTGTTCGACGTAACTTGAAACGACGTAAATCGAAACGACGTAAGTCGAGGACTGCCTGTATATATGATTATCCCCTTCCCCGAGATAAAACTTGCACATGTGACATGAAAAAGGTAAAAGCTCAACGCAACTAATCTCGGCGAAAATAGACCAATAAGTTTGTATTTCGTCCTTAATGAATCCAAATGGCTTTACTGCACGAAATGGAACTAAATTCTCAACAACCAGCCCGAACAGTCATTTAGGCTTTAATATTACTTATTGTTTTGCTAAGTACCTGTAATAATAATATACTTTTGACAAATGTATGTGTTAACTTTGCTTACAATATTTTGGAGTAAGCTTGTTTATTTAATGTTTCGTTTGTACTACTTTGTCGTAAAAAAAAGAAAAGTGTAGTGTTAAAGAAAAAATATTATCGTGTGTGTACTCGATATATTTAACATAATCCCACCAAAAACATAAATGTGAAAAATGACAGCCAAGTTCAATAATAAGAATATGTTGTTTGTGGGCTTCGCCGAAAAAAGTATTGAGATCTAAATGAGCGCCAAGGTCTACAGAAAAAATTAAATTAAGCTAAAGTTTCTAAAAATAACATCCGTACCAATTTATAAATCAATAACCTAAGAGCTAATATGGAATTGTCAATTAAGTTTCGCATTAAATGTAAACTCAATAAAACAGAAGGGGAAACTAATAATGAAAGGAACGAAATGAGGTGAATACGAAAATAGGTAAATCTCACGACGTCCCTCTTTTATTGAGGAGACAAATCAATAATACCTTAGTGACTCCGCTGTAGACTTGCTTATAATTTTTTTATGTCTATACAGAGAGATTAAAGTAAATAAATATATGTAGGTATATTGAACTTAGTTTATTGCTATAGTGAACAATGTTTTACACTGGATTCAGTTTTCTATACTTAAACATGCTTTTGGTTTATATTAGGTAACTAACAGTCTGTTTGTTCCGGCTAATCTCTGAAACGGCTGGACCGATTTTGATTGGACTTTCACAGGCAGATAACTGATGTAGTAAGGAGGCTACTTTTATTTTAGAAATTTATTTATAACTCTCGCAGACTGAACAATAACTTTTTTTTTGTTAAATTCCACGAGGACGAAGTCGCGGACACAGCAGGCTAGTTTATTATAACAACGTTATTGATACATATAATAAGTAACAACCTATTTAGTATTACTAACTGAGGTAGGGCACAGCAGGAAATTTCCTGCTCAAAATATGGAGCAGCCCGACTGGGGAAGTACCTCGACCTTACAGAAGACCACAGCTAAATAATACTGTTTTCAAGCAGTATTGTGTTCCTGTTGGTGAGTAAGGTGACCAGAGCTCCTGGGGGGGATTGGGGATAGGGTCGGCAACGCGCTTGCGATGCTTCTGGTGTTGCAGGCGTCTATAGGCTACGGTCTTACCATCAGGTGAGATGTACGCTTGTTTGCCAACCTAGTTACATAAAAAAAAAAAATTACTATTATCCTGGTACACGGAGAGGCCGAATCGTGTATCGTATCGTCGTAACTACTTAACGAAGTGAAAACTTAGAACTTTTAGCATGTCGGTGACCCGAACCCATAAGATTTTCCTCTACCAAAAAGTGCCCAACGCGGCTAAAAAAGTTTTCACTTCAAAATTGGATAATTTTAGTCAAAAGTAGATTCGATAAGTCTGAAATCTGAAAGCCTTCCCCAAATTGAATCAATTATTAACAACAGAGTAATCAGGTCTATAAGAAAGAATCAATTTTACATGTTAATATCCAAAGAATATCATCGCAAGTATGGCTTGATCTGAAGTGATAAACAAATTAAACTTAATCATGTCATTGATACCTAATTAAATTTTCATTTATAACAGTCAGTAAATTGAAACATTATTAGGTCAAGTTCGAATGTACAATATAAATACATGTTGTTAGCTGACCTCACGCGCTTAATGTTTTTATGACCATTGTTATACGTGGAGTTTCAATTAAAATCACCTATTTTATGTATACCTGTATAGTGTTTGTATTGTTTTTGCCGTAAAATTATAAATTAAAACAATTTATGAATTGACATCTCTATAATCTCTATAGGTATATATAAAAATGAATCGCTGAATGTGTTGCTAAGCGCAAATCTCGAGAGCGGCTGAACCGATTACGCTAATTCTTTTTTTATAATATTTCTTGAAGTACGAGGATGGTTCTTACGGAGAGAAAAATTTAAAAACTTCCCTGAAAAAGTCTAAAAACAACAATTATCTATATTCCCATACAAGATTCGAAGAAAGATTCAATTTGAACTTTAATACCACCATACCATAAAGTTTAAGGAGTATGAAAAAAAATTAAAAATTAAAGAATCGACTGTTAGGCGGTACAAAGTTCGCTGGGTCAGCTAGTCTATCTCTTTATCTATACATATAATAAAATGATAGAAAAGTCAAAACTGTACATTGAATATTTTTTTAAAAGAATACTTGGGGTGTGATCTACAATCGATACCGAAGCCAAAAATATAGTTTTTAGAATTTTTGTCTGTTTGTCTGTTTGTCTGTTTGTCTGTATGTATGTCCGGGATAAACTCAAAAAGTATTGCATGGATTTACTTCAAATTTGGCACGAATATTGTTAAGAAGTCGGGTCAGAACATAGGCTATATATTATCACGCTATCACCTACGGGGAAAGAGCAGTGAACCTTTATTTCTTCAAATGTATGTCCGGGATAAACTCAAAAAGTACTGCATTGATTTACTTCAAATTTGGCACGAATATTATTAAGAAGTCGGGTCAGAACATAGGCTACATATTATCACGCTATCACCTACGGGGAACGAGCAGTGAACGCACGCAGACGACGTCGCGGGCAGCAGCTAGTATATATATAAAAATGAATCGCAGAATGTGTTGCTAAGCGCAAATCTCGAAAGCGGCTGAACCGATTTCGCTAATTCTTTTTTTCTAATGTTCCTTGAAGTACGAGGATGGTTCTTACGGAGAGAAAAATTTAAAAAGTTGCCTGAAAAAGTCTAAAAACAACACTTTTCTATATTCCCATACAAAAGATTCGTAATAATACTTAAAAGTCAATTTGAACTTTAATACCATACCATAAAGTTTAAGTGTTAGTGGAAAAAAATTAAAAAAATAATAATTGAACTGTTACGTGGTACGAAGTTCGTCGGGTCAGCTAGTTTGTACTATAAATTTGATTACGTACGATTTCTGGGTATTAAATATAATAGGTAGATAATAGACGCCTTATACTGAAAGACCCCCCCCCCCCACTAAGATGAACATACTGTGTCGGGCCGCTACATACACAACGTGCACGGGACGGTGTTAGAACGTAAACGTGACGGGGACGAAACGGGGACGGAATGTGGTTACTAAACACTGAAGGGGATTTTTAGTCATATGTATCGTGACAGTAACTCAGTAATGAACAGTAGGTAACACGTGCTTCCTTACTTTAGCTCTCTGGGGTGAACGGATCGGCTGTGCATCAGCGGAGTCACGGACGAGACGGGGCAAGTGTGGGGCGGCACGTGCTTGGTCATCGTCGCCGACGATATTTTTGGAGTTTACTCCTTAAGAATCGATTTTCATATAAGGCCCCCGGTACGAAAAAAATATGAGGTGTAAAATCTATTGAACGAACGGCATCGTTACGTTTTTTTTTGCCTTTCACTTTTCAGGCGTGAATATCAAGTTGCTCCAACGCCATCTATCAGAAACTAAGAAAACGTCGTCGATAGACGACGATCGATCGATAGATGGCGTTATTTGATTAGTTTATTTACCTTTTGATGTGGTATTAATCTTTTTCTTAGACTAGTAAACCTTTTTTATGCCTATTTAGACAGTCGATCTGAAGAAGTAAACTCCAGTCGTACGTCGGAGCTGACACACACTTTTTTCCACCCCGCGCGCTTTGCGTTACCGTTCCGCCCATTCTTCCGTGACGTATGCTCGCTCTTTCGCTTACATTTTCTATGAAATGATATTTTCAAGACTTCACGTCCCGTTCCGTCAGGACAATAACACGTTACGGCCTTAAGGCACAGACTCGAAACACGTCACTATCTAAAAAGTCATGAGTACGTAACGTACGAGTGACTGCTAAAGCAAACACCAGTTATAGTGACAACTGTACTAACACATTGTAAAATATAGAAAATTAAAACAGAATTCTTCCTTAGTGACTCTATCTGTAACCTTGATTTAAACAAGCATATTATGATATCCTTGAATAAGTAAGAAGTCTAGACTACAAACATCTAAATTTTTAGGTATGTAGTTATGTTAGAACGCATAAGGATCGTAAACACGTACCCTGTAATACAAGTAAAGTTGATTCATTTAGAGTTTAGACTATTCTTAAAGAAAACCAGTTCTAAAGTAAGTGTACATAAATGTAACGAAAATTATTCGAAAAACGGGATATTTACCATGTTTATTATTTTCGCTTTGCGGAGCTCGATATTTCGACATTGATTGCGAATGTCTATCATGCATTTGACAGACACGCATATATACTCTTTTGTTTATTATTATACGAGTAGAAGTAGAGTCTTTGAAAACAGAATCCTATGGTCTAAGATCCGAGATAACTAAATATTCCCTTCGATGTGCTAACTTATAATTTAAACTAATTATGGTCGAATTTCGACCACTGTGCGACCACTAGTTATTTTTAAAACATCAAAATTTTGGTAAATTTTTCACGTTAACAATTTTACATTTATCATCTTTGTCTAATTTAATTAATTAACACAAACTTGCTATTTCTACTAATGAGCGTAAATTATAAATCTAAGCTTTGATGTTATACCGACAAAGAGATGATATCTGTGTTTATAATCATATAATAAATTATCTATTGAGTACCAAAACAAAATGTTTGAGCAAAAAATTTAAAGCTTACAGTTACTGTGCTGTGAACAATGTCAGCTGGTCATCCGTATTCTTACGGATTAAGTTCAGCGTTGATTTACTAATGTATTAAATATGTAATTACTTAATCTATACTAATATAATAAAGCTGAAGAGTTTGTTTGTTTGATTGTTTGTTTGTTTGTTTGAACGCGCTAATCTCAGGATCTACTGGTCCGATTTGAAAAATTCTTTCAGTGTTAGATAGCCCATTTATCGAGGAAGGCTATAGGCTATATATCATCACGCTAAGACCAACAGGAGCGGAGTCCACGCCGACGAAGTCGCGCGCAAAAGCTAGTTAGTGATAAAATTAATAATATGTTTAAACAAATAAAAAATGTAGGGCACAGCAGGAAATTTCCTGCTCAAGATAGGTATGGAGTAACCCGGGTAGTATCTGGACCTTACAGAAGATCACAGCTAAATAACACTACTCTAAAGCAGTGTTGTGTTCCTGTTGGTGAGTAAGGTGACCAGATCTCCTGGGGGGAATTGGAGATAGGGTCGGCGACGCGCTTGCGATGCTTCTGGTGTTGCTGGCGTCAATAAGCTACGGTATTCGCTTATCATCAGGTGAGCTGTACGCTTGTTTGCCGACTTAGTTACCTATATAAAAAAAGTATATTTAACATACACACACGGTCGTCTGTTACATGTGAATCTACCACCCTGTTTCATTGCCGGTTGGCAGATAGATTCTTTACCTACTATGAGTGACGATTGCTAGCAGGATTGTATGATATGAACCGGGACCTATCCGCCAACCCACATTGGAGCAGCGTGGTGGATTAAGCCCTGATCCTTCTGCTGCATGGGGAAAGAGGCCTATGCCCAGCTGTGGGACAGGCTGAAGCGTAAGCGTTAACCGAGATCTACAACTTTACGTGCTCTCCGAGGCACGGTAGGGGTACACTTTACCTGGAGAACTTAAAGGAGACTTAATATTGTTTCAATTTTGGTAATATGGAAGTCAAATATTTAAATAACTGCGTGAAACAGTTATATTATATATAATTTTATCCTTGTATGTACTCGTAGTTTCCTGTAAATCTAAGTACGAATTTACGAAATATGTAATTATATTACGGAAATATTAATACTAAGTAAAAAAATTCATTCTGATTGTACAAAAAATGTAAAACACACTTTGTTTGTACAAAATACGAAAAAAATAATGTTAAAAATAACAATGATTTAATATATAAGTATATATTATTATATTTAACATATTTATTGCAGTGTCATGTATAATGTGACTCCAGAAACGCACGTAACAGACAGACGCCCAAGAAAGTGATAAAAATCTAAATGATGATCCAATGATCTGGAGTCTAGACACACATTTTTAATAGCAAAGACTGATAACTGACATATTATATTAACCAATATATTATAGTTATCAATCTGATCATTAGTAATGATGCTCTTCAACATAATTAAATTAACACGTATTTATATTTATTTTATTTTTTTTTAATTTTTGATGGTTTGTAAAGAGTTATTAAAGTTATGTAATCCGCTCTAAAAATACACTGTTTCTATTCGATGAAATATAGGATAAGATCAAATATTACATGCGAACAAAGTCTGGACAACATTGGTGTTTCACAAAACTAATCAAACTTTGCTTTCATAATTAAAAGTAAAAATACATCGCGCTATGGATCAATGCACGGTGAATGTTATTGTCACGACTATCGTAGCGATCATCACGCAATTGATTGTAGTTTGTACAGCGATGTCGAATTTATTGTAGTTTTCAAACGTATTTACATCGATCGTCAGTAGGCGTATCTATACTAATACTAATCTATACTAATATTATAAAGAGGTAAAGTTTATAACTTTGTATATACGGGGTAATCTTCGCAAATACTGATCCGATCATGAAAATTCTTTCACTAACAGAAAGCTACACTATTCAGGAGTGACAAGATAAAAGGAAAAAGATAAAAATATATAAAGATTTTAAATCACCAGGATTTGAACCTGCGTCCTCTGACGTGCCGTGTCAACAATTCAATATAATCAAGCATTATTATTTGCCTTAGAAATTAATTGGTGATTTTAAAACATTTATATTTATCTGATTTGCTGAAAATAGTGAGAGGCTACACTATTCAGCAGTGACATAGGCTATATTTTATTGTAATTGTACAAAAAAATTCAGTAAAAAAGAAAAATATTAAAATATATTATGAAAATGACAAAGAAACGAACGCCATCTATCGCTGTTAGATTTAACTATTTCATACTCTATTTTATTTACTGTCTATTTGAATCTATCGATGACGAAGTTTTTACGCTTTTTGATAGATGGCGTTGGAGCAACATATTATTTATTTAAGTGGTTTAAAATTTGTTCTTTATAGTATGTTATTTGGTTCTGTAATTTAAAATAATAAATACACGATATTATTACGATTTTATTCATCGCTGTAGGCGCCCGCTGCCGTTTATTTTTTATTTTATATATTTTCTCTTTACTTTCTGTTTTACTTTATCGGTACTCCGGACGTAGTTTTGGTCAAAAGTTTTCTTCAAAACTATTTTTGCATTTTAAAAAAGATAATTAACGCCCAACGAAGTGGGCACGGGTCGGCTAGTAATATTATAAAGAGGAAAAGTTTATAACTTTGTTTGTATATACGGGGTAATCTTCGCAAATACTGATCCGATCATGAAAATTCTTTCACTAACAAAAAGCTACACTATTCAGGAATGACATAGGCCATATTTTATTGTAATTGTACAAAAAAAAATCATTAAATAAGAAAAATATTAAAATATATTATCAAAATCGCAAAGAAACTATCGCCATCTATCGCTATTTATTAGTCTATTTATTTTATTTACTCTTATTTTATTCTATCGACGACGAAGTTTTTTCACTTTTTGATAGATGGCGTTGGAGCAACATTTTATTTTTATAAAGTATGTTATTTGGTTCTGTAATTTAAAATAATAAATACACGATATTATTACGATTTTATACGTCAAATTCTAAACAATGAATTATGAACCTAATAAAACAGTACTAAGAACTACACACCATAATTGCATCACAAAGATAATTAACGCCCAACGAAGTGGGCGCGGGTCGGCTAGTCCATTATAAATGTCTTAGAAAACATGTTGCACATTTTTTTAAATAATAATTTTAAAAAAGCGTCGGTTTTTTGTAATAGCTACTTTCAGTCGTCCAAATTCTTAGTCTTAACTGATTGTCTTAAGATAGAGGTATTTAGTTTTTGACGATCTCAGAATTGACGATTTAGCACAATTATCACGGCAACTCCCCGAAACCCTACTTTCGATCCTCGCACAGAATAATAGGTATTTATATAGCCTATACAGGCGTTTTATATAGCCTATACAGGCGTTTGTCGTTGTGGTTGGGTGTCATTAAGTATGACTATTTAATTTACTATTTATTTTTAACTCAGCCTAATTTTGGTGATCTACTAACGATATTACTGATGTCTCTTCTGTATGAAGAATATGCAAGCCATTCTCCATAATTGTTATTGAAAACTAATTGACCCGGCAGACGTCCTGTATTCCGAACTGAAGCATAACTAGCCATTACGTTTTCTGAAATTTTTCATTCTATAAACCTCTCATAAAGTATTAGAAAACTTATAAAAAAGATGATTGAAATTGCCATTAGGAGAAAAAAAAACGTCTTAAAGTTATGGCATGATCAAGTGAAACAGGAATTAATTTGTTCATCTATACATATAATAAAATTGTAGGAAAGTCAAAACTGTACATTGAATATTTTTTTTAAAAAGAATACTTGGGGTGTGATCTACAATCGATACTTTAATTTTAATAATTTTTAATTTTTGTCTGTATGTAAGTCCGGGATAAACTCAAAAAGTACTGCATGGATTTACTTCTTTGGCACGAATATTATTAAGAAGTCGGGTCAACATATAGGCTACATATTGATATTATCACGCTATCACCTACGGGGAACGAGGAGTGAACCTTTATTTGCTGTATAGCGTTCACGCAGACGACGTCGCGGGCAGTAACTAGTATATCGACCGTAAGCTGCCAATACCTTCTAACTAACATTTTTAATGAAATTGTTTTTTTTTGCGCCATCTGTTAGCTTTATATCGTAATGATAGAAGTGGCTATTTATTTTAACTGACAAAATGCGCTAAACATCCAAAAAGTCGTTACACAAATACCTACTATCTACAGCGAAATAGTGTTTGGGCGGCAATACCTCCTATCTATATATTATAATACCTTCTAACTTACTTACAGCTCTAAAGGACTACTAAATAAAACTACTGTAAAAATAATAAACTTGGATCTTGGGTTCATAAATACCATCCGTAATTTTGTTAATATTTAGTTTTTATAGTCTCCTGTAAAGTTGACGTCAAAGCATTTAGGAGGTATTGGCAGCTTACGGTCAATATACATATATAATTGCTCTTCTTAGAAATATTTATTCAGTGTAGTATAGCACGTTGACACGTTCTACAATTTTATTAACACCCATTAAACAATGTGACTTATGAGTAGCGGCGTATTTATTTATAGGTCAATGCTCAAGCCACAAAGAGTTGGGTATAGCCGAGTTTGCCGTAAGCTAGAATTAATTTTACCATATTATCATGTGTCGATACACCTTCTCAAAAGACAGGAAAGATAATTAAATATTAATAAAATTTGTAAATAGTTTATGGTCTTAAGATCCTAGATAGCTGAGCCGGACAGTCCCCATGGAGGAGAAGTCTGGCCTTTTCGCCGAGGCCAGCCTGTCGCTGGAGGGATCCTGTTGCCTGCAGATCCGGGACCCTCCAAGTATAGCGGCTGAAGGCTCCCGCAGGGGGTTTAGTGCGGTAGTGGCACCCCAAATGCTGAGTCCGACATACGGTCTAGGACTGCCTACCCGGGCGTCCTGGATATCACCCGTAAATGGGTTACCCTGCGAAATCAAAAAAAAAAAAAAAAGATCCTAGATAGCTAAATATTCCCTCATCTCTTAATTAGATGAAACAATTTTTATAGGCTGATTTCAATATTGTGAATTTATAAAAACAACCTCTGCCACCATAAGCCTGCTCCAATTTTTTTTTTATCTTTTCCCTCTCATGTTAATTACATGTAATAAGCTAAAACCGTTAATATTTTACATTATATACCTGACTGTAGTAGGCACCCATCTCTATGATTGCTACACTTACCTGCAGCCAGGTCAGTAACCTCAGTCAGCAGTAACCTGGCTGCAGGTAAGTATAGCAATCATGAGATAGTTTTAAATCTTCAAAATAAACGAATTATTGATGTAGAAATATATCAAATTCTCAATCCCTATTCTGTGTTTCTGAAATTCTAAAATCTAAGTTAAAATCCTAAAATTGAAGTAAGTCTTAAATATTATAATATTTAAAAAACAATTTAGATGTATACTTTTTAACGGACGCCATATTTAAATACATTTCTAAAGGCCCATCGAAAGTAAAAAGGAATTGTAACGTTAAGTCTTCAAACATGTGGCGCACTTTGACCCAGTTTTGTGATATTAAACGAGGCGTATTTTTTGGCATTTTCTTTTTTTTTTCTTTAATATAAAAATTATACTCACTATATACCATAATATTATGTTTTTTTGGTATAATTTATTTCACCGAAAAAACATATACACTTACACGTATTACGTTTAACTTTATAGAACATTTCTGATCGTAAGATGAAGATCGTTGTACTATTTAATATAAAATCATGTTTTTATGACTAAATAATAGGTACTTGTATTCGACGTTTAACACCTTGTAACATCTTATGGCGGCTTATAACTATCATTATCACTAGCTTCTGCGCGCGACTTCGTCGGCGTGGACTCCGCTCCTGTTGGTCTTAGCGTGATGATATATAGCCTATAGCCTTCCTCGATAAATGAGCTATATAACACTGAAAGAATTTTTCAAATCGGACCAGTAGATCCTGAGATTAGCGCGTTCAAACAAACAAACAAACAAACAAACAAACAATCAAACAAACTCTTCAGCTTTATTATATTAGTATAGATTATCAATACATATAATAAAAATGTAACGGATCGCTGTCTGTACATGGAAGATATATGACAAAAAATATTATTGGGATTTGGGACCTTTATCAACACAAATAGCACCTAAAACAATGATTGTTATTTGTTAGAATTTTTCTTCTGTTTGCTGTCTGTTGTTGTTTGTGCACGCTTATCTCAGAAACGGCTTATTTAGATGTGGTTTTCACTAATATATTGTGGTAAGCTTCACTTAACATTTAGTGTTTGTTTCATGTCAATCGATTCGTAAATAAAAAAGTTATGCGAATTTAAAGAATCACGCTGAACATTTAAAGTTACTATTCCACGCGGACGAAGTCGCTAGCACAGCTAGTGTTAGAGTATTATGTTTCAAGTGCTTTTTTGTTTGATCGATTTTAATCTATAGCGCAGGTGATTTTGCCAATGTCAAAAATAATACCTGGACATGAGATGCAAGGAGTTTAATCGGTAGATATTACAAACTTCCTAAAATTAAAAGATAGTAGGATTTGTAGTTATTATAGTCATAATTGTTAGCCTAGAAACATACAAACATTGAAGCTAATATAAGTATAATCAAAAATAATGAGTAATATATTAATCATCGAAAATAAATCTATACATTACATATAATAAAATGGTAGAAAAGTCAAAACTGTACATTGAATATTTTTTTAAAAGAATACTTGGGGTGTGATCTACAATCGATACCGAAGCCAAAAATATAGTTTTTAGAATTTTTGTCTGTTTGTCTGTTTGTCTGTATGTATGTCCGGGATAAACTCAAAAAGTACTGCATGGATTTACTTCAAATTTGGCACGAATATTGTTAAGAAGTCGGGTCAGAACATAGGCTATATATTATCACGCTATCACCTACGGGGAACGAGCAGTGAACCTTTATTTCTTCAAATGTATGTCCGGGATAAACTCAAAAAGTACTGCATGGATTTACTTCAAATTTGGCACGAATATTATTAAGAAGTCGGGTCAGAACATAGGCTACATATTATCACGCTATCACCTACGGGGAACGAGCAGTGAACCTTTATTTCTTCAAATGTATGTCCGGGATAAACTCAAAAAGTACTGCATGGATTTACTTCAAATTTGGCACGAATATTATTAAGAAGTCGGGTCAGAACATAGGCTACATATTATCACGCTATCACCTACGGGGAACGAGTAGTGAACGCACGCAGACGACGTCGCGGGCAGCAGCTAGTTATCTTATAAACTTGATTGATCCTTTCTCGAAGGGATTCAGCAAATTTGATCAACATTTTGCAAGACTGTTTTAAATGTTGTTTTTTTTTTGTTTGCAGATTTGGTCCACTGCACAAACGAACCGAACGTATCAATACCGCAGCTGGCCAACCTGCTAGTGGAGCGCACACAGAACACCAACTGGGTGGTGGTTTACAAAGCTTTGCTAACGGTTCATCATCTACTAGCGTATGGTAACGAGGTGAGTGCTCTCACACATCGAAAACATTTGGCAAACATTTGCCTTAAGTTTGATCAAATTTCGTGAAATTGGTACCAATATCAAATAATAGTATATATTCTTTAAAAAATTGCCACTACATATTAGGTATTAGTTACCTAAAACACAGACTCTAAGTTGCTTACCTTAGGAAAAGACTGCCGTGAATATGCTATGTCAAACATATTTTTTTTTGTATCTTTTTTAATAAAAAATCAGCTGGTTAGTAATAATTTTTGATGACCTTACGAGGTCATCAACTTGATGACCTCGTAAGGTCATTAAAAATTGATTTTTTTCTTCTGATTTTTTTTTTCTTTTAGTTAGTTGATATTTATATAATTTGATGGTAATATTGTCCTACAAATTGCGTGGTACGTTATCCCGGTCCTACGCTCACTGCTGCTCTATCTCCTGCTAACTCTATTATCTACCACAATCGAGAGTTTTCGAAGAGGAACTTTTTGTTCGTCTCATCAAAATGAAGCTAGGTACTCCCGGAAAATTAGCTTGATAGTAATCAGGTGAAAAATATGTACTAGGGATCCCGTACTATTGTATATATGAGTCTACAAATAAATTATGGCGTACAAAAACTTTTATTGGGCAACCAAACAACAGTTGAAATAATTAGCACGCTTCCGTTCCAAGTTAATCTAGTTTTTGTCACAGTTAACGTCTACTTAGCATTTATTATTTATTTATTTATGTAAATTATTTTTATTTGTATAACACATATATGTTAATATATGTGTTATACAAATCATAATATGTACTATTTACAACAATTACTGTTTAATTTATACAATACTAGCCGACCCGTGCCCACTTCGTTGGGCGTTAATTATTATTTTTGTGGTGCAAATATATAAAGTGTTCATCTCGCTCGCACATCTCCGACTTGATTTACATATGCTATTATTTTTCACTTAATTTTTTGTACAATAACAATAAAATATAGCGTATGTCACTTCTAAATAGTGTAGCTTTCTGTTAGTGAAAGAATTTTCATGATCGGATCAGTATTTGCGAAGATTACCCCCTAGAAACAAACAAAGTTAAAAACTTTACCTCTTTATAATATTAGTATAGATAATAGATATTTATTTAACAAGCGCATCCGCACGATACCCGTAGTATACGGCGGATTTGACAGTAGCTTTTTCTCACGATTTTTATACTGACTAATTTGTCCGCCAACCCGTATTGAATCAGCGTGGTGGATTAAGCTCTGATCATTCTCCTACATGGGGAAAGAGGCCTTTGCCTAGCAGTGAGATATTACGGGCTGAAGCATATCTAATTTGTCATTATTGAGGAACGATATAGAAAGACTTTACCGCGGCATGATTAGGAATTTTGTCAAGGCTAGAGAGACGTAATTTAGGTGCTACAAGATATTTAATTTTTAACAGCAAAATTATCGTTTAAATGATAAACGTCCATCCGAACAAACCTTGTACAAAAATATCAAATGGCACATTCGAATTAAAATCCAAAACATTTTTTCGCAACAAGAAGATTATGCCATCATCAATCAATCAATTCTAATTTCAAACATGCTTGTTGAATAAAGGCTTCAAAGGCCCTTTTAAATCGTCATTGTATAATCTATACTATAATATATAAAGCTGAAGAGTTTGTTTGTTTGTTTGTTTGTTTGTTTGTTTGTTTGTTTGTTTGAACGCGGTAATCTCTGGAACTACTGGGCCGATTTGAAAAATTCTTTCAGTGTTAGATAGCCCATTTATCGAGGAAGGCTATAGGCTATGTGTCATCACGCTAAGACCAATAGGAGCGGAGTCCACGCCGACGAAGTCGCGCGCAGAAGCTAGTCTGTGTTATAAAGCTACAAGACAGATTCGAAATTTAAATTCTTTTGAGAAGAATCGACAAGAACCTTTTTTTTTATATATCACTAAGTCGGCAAACAAGCGTACGGCTCACCTGATGGTAAGCAATTACCGTAGCCTATAGACGAAAGCAACACCAGAAGTATCGCAAGCGCGTTGCCGACCCTACCCCCGTTTTCCCCCCAGGAGCTCCTGAAACTGAACAGATTACTCTTCCCTAAAATTGTCCATGACGCGATGACATCAAAATCGTGACGTCTTTCCCAAAACGTAGACTCAGTATACTTGTAAAAATTAAAAATATTTATCGCTTATCATCTATCAATTTACGGTTTCGTTTTATACGAATATCACCTTTATAAGATGTACATAGCGACCATAATTTTGTTGACGTGTTCACGTAACGTTACACAGTACCTACGTGTACGAGCGTGTACTAAAATAGCGATACATTTATTGACACAAGTGATCGTATTGACGACACACAGCCGTTTATGTTCCACAGACGGTTAAATTATGTGTCAATTTATTGAAGTAAAACTTCTTTACGCGCGCTTGATTTTGGGAAGTAAGCTGGTGAATGCGTTACGATAGCGTTAGGAAAAGTGTGATCGGGTAAGGTGAATGGAAATTGAAAGAGAGATATAAGTTAGTGAAGATAGAAAGTTTTACTCCAGTCGTGTGGTCTAAAGCACACTCGTTTTTGACGCCTAAAAGTTTTTTTTTTCTTTAATAGGACTTTAGTTTTTGTTTTATAAAGAGGGTAGATTAGGAAAAGAAGTTGAAAAAGAATGAAATTTAGGTAGTTTTTTTAGGGTTCCGTACCCAAAAGGTGAAAACGTGACCCTATTACTAAGACTTCGCTGTTCGTCCGTCCGTCCGTCTGTCACCAGGCTGTATCTCAAGAACGGCGATAGCTAGACAGTTGAAATTTTCACAAATTATGTATTTCTGTTGCCGCTATAACAACAAATACTAAAAACAAAATAAAATAAATATTTAAGAGGGGCGATAATTATTTTTGTTTTTTATTAGTCTCCAACGCCATCTATCAGAAATTAGGAAAACTTCGTCGATAGACTAATAAATAATAGTTTTCTAATAGCATTGCATTGTTGTGGTTTTGTCGAAATTCGAACGTTGTATTTACTAATCAGTATTTTTTTGGTTAGTTTACATGCCACTGGCACTGTTATAAAGAGTATGCAAATAGTACTCAATCATGAATTATTCGACATCGACTCGTTTCGATTGATCCCTGTCGGACCCTCAAATATTTCGGAACTACGAATCTGTTCGTATTGACGAGTTTTCGAATTGTTCGTAGCGAATTCTTGTTAGTCGGTAGTTCGGTACGTAACACAATCTAATAATACGAAAATTTTCAAGCAACAAAATAGTTTTTAACCGAATTCAAAAAAGAAGATTCTCAATTCGAATATTTTTTACTGGATGGACCGTTTCGATGATTCTTTTCGAATCGAAAGGTGATGCTTGTTATGTGGTCTTATTTAAAAAATTTTGAGATAATTATGACTAGTACTTTTTGAGTGATCTCTATTTAACTCGTCTACCGTTCTACGTTTTATTACTAGTCGAAGTAATTGAAGTCGGTTTTTTTTTTTTTGTGACCAGACTCAATTACATAATAAAAGCATCAATTATCTTTTATTTGAAACAATATTTACGATAATATTAGTATTATCCTTTTTTTTAATTATTTAAAAAGCTATGTGGAATATATGAATTTCTATCACTCATATTTTTTAATTTAAGCTGAATGCCTCATAACGTAAATATTTTTTTTAACCTTTCGTAGGGTTTAACTGTTGGGGAGGGGTCTCAAGTTCTCATCCGTACCATGAACTCGTCCATGGAAATTGTATAATTGAGTTTTATTAAAGAACTAGCTAGAACCGCCCGGCTTTTCATGGGGTTGTGTATAATTTTCTCATCAGTCTTCGTTTTAAGCAATCATTGGTGTTAAACCTGCACTTGAATTATAATAGACAGATAGGCAGGCAATGCGGATAATTTATAATAATAATACTCTTTATTGTACACCATTAAAAGAAACAACAAAGTAACATAAAATGAAATATGTACAAAGGCGGTGTTATCGCTGAAAAAGCGATCTCTTCCAGACAACTTTTGGGCATAGAACACGAAATAGAAACTGCAGTTAGGAAGTGAAAATATAGTGAACAATTGTATTTATTTTATAATGTGTAGTGATTTTGTAGAAATCATTCGAATAAAAGTGATATCTTATACTATTAAACGAGCAATTCTTGTACAAGATACAAGAATCTATATATATATATATATATATATATATATATAATCTGAATGTAGGAAACGGCTCCAACGATTTTCATGAAATTTAGTATGTAGGGGATTACGGGGGCGATAAATTCATCTAGCTAGGATTCATTTTTAGAAAATGTCCTTTTATCCCTGTTTTTATGCAATGAAAAAATAGCTAAAATATCATTGGAATACGAAGGTAAATTTCGCAATTGTCAATAAAACTGTATTAGCTCAGGTGGGAAATCGGTCGCTCGGGATCAGTTGGATCAACCGATAAGACCACGGTTCGATTCCTTCTGAATCTTTTATTTTTTCCTTTTTTTTCTAATTTCACTCTTGATTTTTTATTTAAATAAAAATAAAATATAAAAATACCGAGAAAAAAAAAACAAAAAAAAAATACTACAAATACCGAGCTATAGGCTCGGTCACCCAGGTACTGAATATTACACTAGCAATACCCGTGCGAATAATTCGCACTAAATAATTTTAATAATTAATTAATTTACAAAAACAAAAGCAATAATAATTTTTTTAAGTTGTAGATGCCGGTAGAGCAAGCAATTATAAAATGATATGAAACTTATGTGGAGTAATTCTGTGGTTTTTTCTAAAAAGGGAGGCAAATGTTTTCAAACCTTAGCGTATTAATATATTATATGATTGTAATATGTAGTTGTTTCCTTGTTTATTACTCGTTCTACATATATACTATATCCTGTTGTTAGGTATGATAGTATATGAAGCATATGATGATAGCATGTGAAGGCTGAAAATTATCGTTTTATTATGAATGTAACTATAAATTATTTTACTTATAGTAAATATACAGTTTTAATATACTAAGAATGTGCAGAAATCGATCTAGTAATGAGTTGAATGGAGAAATTAATTGCCATGGAATGACGTATGATTGCTATTCATATTGTTTGCGATAAGAGTCCTACTCTTTAGGCGACTGATTCTTAATTTATTTCTGCCTTATTTCAATACAGTTTATAATCTATACTAATGTTATAAAGCTGAAAAGTTTGTTTTTAAAATGCTAGCTCATCTCAGGAATTACTGGTTCGAATTAAAAAAATTTGTGTGTTGGATAGCCTATTTACTGAGGAAGGCTATATGCTATTTTTCCCCTCCAATTAACGCGAGTGAAACCACTGCACAGCACAGCTGTTAACTTAATAATTTGAAATTTAATTTAATGTACATTTATCTCGATCTGTCAACTTAAAAACGTGCAAAAACGAGTGTTAGAACATATGCAAAAATAAAAGCAGATATCTTAATCAATAGACACACTAAACATTTTCCCTTTAAAATTCCAAAAGTAAATCATATAAATCCGATTTGATCCAAGCAAATGCGTTGTCAAGGAAAAAAGGTTAGAAAAATACCATGGAAACAATTAATATCTTTCAGTCTTTATAGGCTACATAGATACCAAAAGTCTCAAATCTATACATATAATAAAATGGTAGGAAAGTCAGAACTGTACATTGAATATTTTTTTAAAAGAATACTTGGGGTGTGATCTACAATCGATACCGAAGCCAAAAATATAGTTTTTAGAATTTTTGTCTGTTTGTCTGTATGTATGTCCGGGATAAACTCAAAAAGTACTGCATGGATTTACTTCAAATTTGGCACGAATATTATTAAGAAGTCGGGTCAGAACATAGGCTACATATTATCACGCTATCACCTACGGGGAACGAGCAGTACCGCACGCAGACGACGTCGCGGGCAGCAGCTAGTTACAGAATATAATGATTGATTGAGTCTGGAACGTACAACTGCTAGGCATAGGCCTCTATCTCCGTGTAGGAGAGGGGTCGGAGCGTCTGCACTGCTCTTTATCCGCGTAGTACAAAAACAAGTCACAAACAATTTATTCTCGGAAAAACACGCGTCAAGTATTAAGCTAATTAGCAATTGGTGATAACGCTAATAATCACTAATCCGAACCTTTCAAAAAAATTCAAAATATTTATTTCGTTATAAGGTGGTATTATTACACACTTAACGAAAGTCAAAAAAAAAAAAAAAAAAACTAAACAATACAATACAATAGAAAGTTAAGGCAGCAAACAATCAAACAATAAAATAAAAAATAAAAATTTATATCTTAACATTAGGTACATTACAAACTTACGTAATGTACCCAGTGTTATAAGCAACAACTTAGTCAAAATATTGAATTACTTATGTCTCGGTAGACATTACCTACCTACTTTATCCTCGGCTCTCAGATTAATAAACAAAAGGCAGATGGAGCGCGCCGAACATGCGAGTGAAGCCACCAAAGCGAATACAAATTCAAAAGCGAATACAATGTCGCAGCAATGCTAAAGATAGCGTCGTACTGCTTAAACGTCTCGAGTGATTGATTATTTTGTGTCAAAAAATGCCGTCCTGTGTTATTAAACATTGTAAAAGTTGTTCCCAAAAAAAAAAGAGGATAGAATATCATTTCACAAGTAATTATAAATTATTTAATTGATTTTATTATTTATTTACCCAATAATAATGATACGGTTGTCTCGAAACACAAAACCTCGACATTAATTGACTGTGTTGCCAGATTTCGGCGAAATATTTTTCCCTTTAATTGGAGAAACTACTTTATGACGGATGGACGGACATATTTTTAGATGATATTACTATATTCTACGGACGTAAATTCAAGTATTTAATGGTACGATTGCACTATATAGCAAAATTAGAAACTAATTCTCAACACGTGGAAGCTAAAATATAAAACAAAATGAAGATGGTTAATTTTTTTTGCAATAAAATTAACTGTGATTATAATAAATATTTTGGATTATGTGTTTTTTTAAATCTTTTGTTTGTAAACATTTTTAAAATCATATCAAAATTTTTCGATCCATCGGGATTTGAACCCGCGCCTTCTGACTTTAATGACATAAATCTTTTGTTTGTATTTTTAATGGTGTGCAATAAAGAATATTATTATTATCATCTGCCTAATAAAATAAATACCTATATGATACTACTGAAAAAAAAACTAAAGTTTTATTATCTACTGTGGTATACAGTGTAAAGTTAATTTAAACCTTAATAAACAAAAACAAAATTAAAACCCGAAACAAAGGACGGACCGCCAGTTATAAAAATCTTGACATATTATTTCTTTTATTTTTTTCACGAAACCTCTTTTAATTTAATAAAACATGCGAGCTCTTGAATTTCGCTCTATGACGTTTACAATGTACATGAAAATTTAAGTGTTTAATAAACAACTTAATTAAACAATCGTTCAATCCACATGCAAACCCAAAGTATCCATTTAGTTATAAACTCATGTATCCAAATAAAACTTTAGAACCTATTGTCGTAAAAGGAAATTTAAAAAATTCAGGGAGTTTTTTTCTTTTTATGGTATCATTACACGCACATAGATGCACGTGTCCCTACAGTGCCACTTCTAGTCGTCACGCACACATGAATAAAAAGTGGTTTCATACTTTTTGTTGCGTACGCTCCATCTGCCTTTTGTTTATTAATCTGAGCCTCGGCTTTATTAAATATTACAATAAATAACATGTTCCTTCCCTAGTGTAGGCTGAGAGAAAAAAAGCCGGCGGAAAAAAAACTCTCGGTACTCTTCTCTCTTTCACTTCTGATTCAAAATAATGAATGTTGCAAATAGCTGATTGCTATTCCTTTTATACCTTCAAGTAGTATGTCTTTTAACAAGTAATTTAGGCGAGGTATCATCGCGTAATTCAAACGTCGTGATTGGAGCCCTATGACCTACTACGGTACCAACGTGCGCTGCTCCACTGCGGGTTTTGCAGGTCTATGAGTAACGATCGCTATCAGGTGTCTGTGTTAGCAACCGGGACCAACGGCTTAACGTGCTCCCCGAGGCACGGTGAGAAGACCCATAATGATATATTATACCCAGACTTGTAATAAATATTTGCACAACTACACCAGACATATAATCTATACATATAATAAAATGGTAGGAAAGTCAAAACTGTACATTGAATATTTTTTTTAAAGAATACTTGGGGTGTGATCTACAATCGATACCGAAGCCAAAAATATAGTTTTTAGAATTTTTGTCTGTTTGTCTGTTTGTCTGTATGTATGTCCGGGATAAACTCAAAAAGTACTGCATGGATTTACTTCAAATTTGGCACGAATATTATTAAGAAGTCGGGTCAGAACATAGGCTATATATTATCACGTTATCACCTACGGGGAACGAGCAGTGAACGCACGCAGACGACGTCGCGAGCAGCAGCTAGTCTATATAATAAAAATGAATGTTGCTAAGCTCATAACTCGAGAACGGCTCGACCGATTCGGCTAATTTTTTTGTATGTTCCATAAAAATCCCACGGAAGGTTTTTATACTACAAAAAAAAAAAAAACAGACAGAACGAAGTCTATCCGGGCATATAATAATTTATTAAAAATAAAACACCTGATCAAAGACCTTTAAATATGTAGTCAAACTCTAGTTTAAATAATATTTAAGGGGATATATAACGATATCGTGTCATCTTAGAATAATTAATCTTAGCGTTGCGAAGTAATTTCCTAAGCAATAAAGTCTAGTCTACGTGACTATGTAGAATGGCTCGAAACGGGTGAAATAAGAGTATTCAATACCTACCGACTTAGGATTCTTCTCGACTGCTGTCTATATTTAAATATTTTGAAGGTCGGCTAAGGTTTCATACATCACTGTCTATAAAGCTTAGAGCCTTTCTAACTTGAGACTATCTCAACAGCTATCTAATTCGGCCTTAAATGTTTAAATCGACGTGAGAATATGTAATATATAGAAATTCTCTGTCTATTACTAGCTTTCCGCGCGCGGTTTTTCCCGCCTGGGTTACCCGAATGTGGCTGTTCCGTTATCTCCTATTGAAATAAATATGCAACTCAATGATAACGTAGTTTTTAGTTTATCTGTTACAAAGAAAACATCAAATCGCTCGAATAATTATGAAATTATCTAAACTCTTTACCAATGAATAGTTTTGGTTTGTAAATTGTAAGAACAAATAACGCCAGTGCTAAAGGTCCAGAAACGAACTACACATATGCTCAGACAAATACCTATAAGGTATCTTAGGTATGTACAAATGTTTGTGTCGAACGATGATGGAGCCCGCATCCGCTAAAACAAAAGTTGATTGCCGCGATTGCACTGATCCTCTCGACAAAATCAAAAACAACTTTATTCAAATAGGCCCCAAGAGCACTTTCGAATCGCCATCTTACAAATAAAATTTTTAAAGCAATTACATATTATTCATGTAAAAGTAAAGCTACCACCGATACGGAATGTAGATTCTGCTGAGATGAATCGGCAAGAAACTCCGCAGTTACTCTTTAGACACGGTGCCATTGAATTTTTATCAGAATTTATTTAAAAAAAAAAAAACAAATCAAAACAGCCCAAAAATAAGTTAGGCCAGTAAATAAAGCATTTAACCTCGCTTAGTGCTAGGTTGACCAAAAAAAACCATCTTTATTTACTGGCCTATGTAGTAATAAAGAAAATTTAAATTGCTCTTTGCCTCGATTGCTCAATCCTATAATTTTGTTTCCTTGCAAACGAGAAAAACCGACTTCAATTACATCCACCAGCCAGTAATACAATACCTACGGTAGACGAAAACATAGTCAAGTAAATAAATACATACGCTTCATTAGAGATAACTCAAAAGTAATCGTCAGATATCGAACAAAATCACATGGAACCACGTTACAAACACCAGCTTTTGGTTAAAAAAAGAACCATCAAAATCGATTCACCCAGTAAACACTTCTGAAGTAACACACAAAAAAAAATTACAGTCGAATTGAGAACCTCGTCCTTATTTGAAGTCCGTTAAAAATAAATGCAAAGAAAATTAAACTAATTTCAGGATCGATCCCAATCTGTCTTCAATCGTCAAAATGACTTGTGACTTCATTCACATTCCGTCGTTATCTAAACAAGATTTTTCTTTCACTTTCCCATTCCGTTTTCGTCCCTTCCTTTCATCAAATCCGGCTCAAGTGCAGGGCCGTGGACTAAATAAATAATCAGGTCTTCACTTTAAAGGTATTTCAGTAGCACTTGAGTTTAAGTAGACCAAAGAACATAATTATATAAAAAAAATGTATAAGTGTTTTATAATGTAGATTGTAGATCGTATCCAGCAAGCTTGTTTTGACCAAGGATGAATTTTAAAAACTTGTCCTTTTAATTCAAGTTCTTGATGCGTTCTTTTCAGTCTTAGGTTGATTTTTAATAACCTAATACTTTCCTAAGTGCACCTACACTATGGAACAGACTATCCACCTATATAACGTAGTATTTTACCAAATCGGCTTTGTAAATGCAAAGATTATTCCCTACACACAATTGGACAACATCCAACAATTTATTGGTTTTTGGTAGATAATGTTAAACCTTATAGGGTTAATAACTTAATAGTTATATTGTCTTAATGACAAATATACAATAATTGTAAGATTTTTATTGTTAAATCGAGAAGAAATAATTACATCGATTTTTATATACGACCTATATTTCTTATCACAATTTTTAGATCACAAGTAAATGGGAACGCTCGAAGATTTTTATTAGCAACTACTAAACATATTATATACAAAGCATACATATTTATATCAAGTATTTACTAAACAAAAAAAAAACTAGAAACTGGGACAAATTTTAGCCATTAATAATCATAATTTTATGGCCTAAAACGTCATCTTACGACTCATAAGTTAAGCAGTACCTAATTAACAACGAACTAGGAGATAGTTAATATATTAAAGTCTAGAGATCTACAAAATGTTAAATATTGTTTGCTAACGTCCGCGACTATTCCCATGTGTGTAGGTAATATTAATATACGACCTTGAGTCCAACCGAACAAGTCCTGAATTATGTAGTGATAAATATTAAAGGCTTACCAATCTCTCTGGTTTATTGACGCATGTAGGCGCTTAAAATTTGCACATATATTTCTATCCAGTTTGGATGTTGGATGTCTGTCCTAGTGGGTCTCCCCATCGTGGCTCGGAGAGCACGTTAAGCTATCGGTCCCGGTAGTTATCATAAATACCAGATAGCGATCTTTACTCATAGTAGAGAATATATCCGCCAACCCGCAGTGAAGCAGCGTGGTGGATTAAGCTCCAATTCTACTCCTATATGGAGAAGAGGCCAGCCATATATATTGCCGTATGCCCAGCAATGGGATGTTACAGGCTGAATCGGATCGAAAAATATTAGAGAACAGGTAATGCTCAAAATTGGTCTTTGAAATGTGAAACGTACTATTTTTTCGGTGGTAATTTAATAGCATAATGTAAAGCAATAACAAAGAGTTCATTTATCAGAATATTATTACAATATTACCTACGTATTATCTATCAAACATTTGATTTTATTTATCTTAGTACCTATTACATTATGACATAAGAATGTTACGAAAATTTCTCTGGAAAACTTTTATTTCTACGTTTGACGATGGGTTGAATGGGTTGGATGGGACGACGTCGCTCTGGCGTATTGGTGCTGTTATATACCGGCGGAATGCTGGTATATTGATTTCTCTTGATGGACTTCTTGTCAGGATAATGAAAGTAACGTTGTTTGAATTTACTGTTTATTCAAATATGTTCACGTTACAATTAACATTGAAGAGAGCGTTGCACTATAGGTTACAGAGGCGTTTTGGTATTGAGGACTGATATGTTCAGTCTGTATCGGATGGATACTGAATCTAGTCTGTCGCTTACCGATGGATGTTCGGTATTTATTATTGAATTACACAGCTCCCACTTTTCTCGGTTCCCTTGCATTCGCAGAACGATTACAATTTATGAGGTAATGACAAAACAATGACCATGGGAACGTTCGTTGGAGTATTGTTAGTATTGTTTATGATCTATAAATTTAAGCGTGTGACAAGTCGATACTTCAAGCTGTGACAGTGTGATTTGACGCAAGTACAATGATCACAATAACAAACTAATAAGACAATAAGTTGAATAGATTAACATGTGCGTAAAGTTATTTAGTAGCTAGTTCAATGGGTTCTTTACTTTAATTTGACAATGGAGGCTGAGTTATGGGCGAGCAATTGTAAGAGTAAAACAATAGACTCATCTGTTACATCCTGACAGATGTCGTAACAATAGCAAAACTAAAAGATAAAACATAAACATATGGATATGTACATACCAGTACATAACACCTCCCCACTTAAAGTGAACAACGGGGTTTACAAGTTGTTTACAAAAGTTTGTTTACATAAACTGAAATATTGAAAGTTACGCTCTCATTAATATAAAATAACAACTAATTAAACTTACACAATGACATAGTTCTTGTCTCTGAACTTAATGTTCTCATAAACAGTGTGTTTTACAGTAAGTATTCCTTATTCTAATTTCTAACAAGATTACACAAATTCTATTAAATGTTGGCTTACAATTATTTCTTATTCTTAAACACATTAGTAACAATAAATTTCATAATTCGTTATTTATTAGTTTTAACATAACAATTTTCTTTATTTTGTTTCGTTACAATGTTTTAACAACAATTTCATGATTTTTTTTTATTTATTTATTGGTTAACATAAAAATCTTTTCTTCTTTTGTTTAATACGACATTTTATTTAATATTTTCCTTTAAAATAAAATACATGTCTACCTTAAATTTAACACAAGTGCTTAATTATTTAAATTATAAGTATACTTAAATCTAGAATGAGACTCTACGCTTGGGGATCTAGTTATTCTAAGTGGTTGTCTTACTATGCTATCCTCATCATCTGTTTCAGTTATTTCATCCAGAGTACTACTTACTGCCATTCTAACTGAGGCTTCTGCCTTATTATTTCTTCCATTACACTGGTTAAATATTTGTACGCAACATCTACAATTATCGGGGTCGTGGTTATTACAAGTAAGTGTTTTATATAATTGCGTTATTTTACAAAACTTAAATATTAAATATAGTAATATACTTATACATAAACAATAGACTATCCATGATATATGGCTTTGAGGTAGAAACTCAAAGGTTTTATTAAGATTATTTGTTAACTTATCATTTAATGATTCCAATGTTTTGTTTCAGGTAATGCTGATTATTCATTATTCAGTATATACTTGTCTTGGAGTTATTATATATGGAAGTAAAACATTTTGTTTGGCAATTAAAATTGAATTTAATAACATTTCGATGTTTTCATAAATTTCTTCACTTAATGAACTTAATGTAATGAAATGAGTATTAACCGTTGATTTTAAATTTATAAGTGTTAAACTTGCATCAGTATTATTTATAAATGTATCAATGATCTTAAAGTTTTTTAATATTAATTTTTCATTTTCATTTAATTTCTTAATCGTAGAATTAAAGTTTTGTATTGCTGATTGTGTGAGTCGAATCTGGTTTTCATTAAACTATATATATCTCTTTATCGTCTGTTAAAACTTTATTTTATTTTATTTATTCGATTATTATTATTTATCGATTGCATCGTTATAAAACATAGCATTATTAACGTTGTGTATTTTTCAATGTCGTCGCGATCGCAATGAATAACCTACAGGAGGTTTAATAATCTTTTTAATTGTGGGTTTTCTTTTTATTACCGTTTTACTGTTTTCGGTGTTATTCTTATTAGCTAATTTAATACGATTCACGTGAACTCTGACATGTTTTCCTTTTTCGGTTTTTATTATAACATTCGCGTTAGGTTTAATCGCAATTATAGTGTAAGGGCCTTTCCAATTTGGTATGAGCTTATTAGGGCTTTTATAATTTAAATATACTTCGTCATTAATTTTATATTTATGAACGTTATGTTTTTCGTCATATCTAACCTTAGATTTTTCCTTACTAACTATTAAATTATCTCTCGCTATTTTCAAAGTTTTATTTATTTGACATTGCTTACAATTTCTTACATAATTAATTATATCTGATTTCATATTAGGCCAATTGTATTGGGTTTTTATTCGTGAATACATTTTAATTATTCCGTTATGACCGGATGATGTACTATTATGATTTTCCTTCAATATGATAGGTATTTCGTCGGCATTCGGGTTTATTATTTTATTATGACACATTCTAATGGAAATGTCTAAATTTCTAAATATATAAAAGATAATTTGTTTTACTTTATCTGGGTGAAGAGAACTATAAGAATCTTTGAAGTTCGGTAAGTATATGAGTTTAATTTGATCTTTAATGAGTTCTTCGCGTAGATTTCGTAAAGTATAGAATAAGTCTTTCGGGGTTAAAGTATCGTAATGATTATATTTAGCAATACAATGATATATGACTTGTTTGTCGGATGAGGTTTTATAAATTTTATATATTTCTCTAGGTTCTGAAAGTAAAATATCAATATCATTTCTTCGGGAAAAAGTTTCAATTACATAAGGGTCTTCCTCATCAAGGTTTATGTTTGTAAAGTAGGCAATATGTCTATGTTTATTATCGAGAAGTCGTTCATTTATTTCAAGAAAGTCTTTTATTGTAAATTCATTATTCTGTAAGAAAAAATTCTGGAAGTCTGTATATGTTTCTAAATTTTGTAAAGTACTATTAACGGTATTTATTTGAATACGCGATAAACAATCTGCGTTTGAGTTTACTCTTCCGGGTTTATGGATAATTTCATAATCAAACTCTTCTAATTGTAGACGCCATCTAACAAGTTTACTACCTGGGTCTTTTACGTTAAAAAGCCAAGATAAAGGTCTATGGTCATTTCTAAGTTCATTACATATCCTTTTATATCGTGAGAGTTTACTGTTTTCATTAATATTAGAATTATAATTACATGTTAGCTTAGAATAGTTATCATTAAACAAAGTGGCGAGATTATTATTATCTCCCATAATACTTAAACGATTGGCGGCATTAACATCGCCTGTACAATTAAAACAACTCGCGATATTTTCATCGCGTATATAATTAAAACATTTCGCGGTATTTTCATCGCTTATATACTTAGAACAACTGGCGGAATTATCGTCGCCTATATAATTAAAACATTTCGCGGTATTTTCATCGCTTATATAATTAGAACAACTGGCGGAATTATCGTCGCCTATATAATTAAAACATTTCGCGGTATTTCCATCGCTTATATAATTAGAACAACTGGCGGAATTATCGTCGCCTATATAATTAAAACATTTCGCGGTATTTTCATCGCTTATATAATTAAAACACTTGGCGGAACTTTCATCGCCTATATACTTAGAACTACTGGCGGAATTATCGTCGCCTATATAATTAAAACATTTCGCGGTATTTTCATCGCTTATATAATTAAAACACTTGGCGGAACTTTCATCGCCTATATAACTTAACGATTCTAACTTTATTTTTATTTCTTTAATATCAACCTTTTTATCTAAACAATTTAAAATCGATACGAAAGCCTGGTTATTTTCATCAACTTTAGTGACGCAACTAGATAAATATACTCCGTCTATGATTCTTTTATTTTCCACATAACCCTCTTTTATTCCGGGGTTTAAAACATTAGCCTTTATCAACGTTTCCGTTCGCGCGTTCAATGTATATAGAGTATTATTCATATCGGTATCTTTATATAAATTTAAAGGAATTTGAAATTCTAGGAAAGAAAGAGTTTTATTTTCGTAATCTATTTTAGCATTTAATTTAGTTAATATATCGTTTCCTAATATACCATCAAACTTTAAAGTAGGTATTTGATCTCCTTTAACTACGTGAAAGTTATGCTGAATTTTTATTTTATTTAAATTTAAATGTAAGGTCGCATATCCTAAGGTCGTACATGGGACCTTTGATTCCGTAATTCCGTAAATGGTTAATTTTTTGTCTCTTTGTATTAATAATTTACGATGGAGGTTTTCAATTTTTATAATGGATATACTGGCTCCTGTGTCAATAAGAAAATTAAACGATTGTTTTTGCTGCGTTTCTACTATTGGTAAATTTATATTTATCATATTTATGTTTGCGGTGGTAAATATAATTGTTTTATGTTCTATTGGGGTAGTGCCTGGATAAGACTTTCCATGCTCATGGGATCGGCACCATCCACGAGCTGGTTCGAGTTTAAAGAATTAATATTACTTGTATTATTTGTATTTCTTATATTTCGAGTAAAGTCACGCGTATGATAGGGTGCTCTGCGATCTCGATTAGGATTTTGTTGAACGGTACATTGCTGTTCTATGTTAGGACGCCTTACTGGACTCGGAACTTCGTTAAAATGATTGCGAAGTCGATCATGGTTATTATAATTAATTCTGTTATTATAATGCGGATAATTAAGTTGACTATGAGGACCGAAACTGTACCTGTTTTCTTCTCCTTTACAACATTTACAAAAGCTAGTTTCTTTAAAATGAAATAAGGGTTTATTACGCGATTCTGTGTTAAAATTGTAATTATGATTTCTATTAAAATTATTTCGATTATAGTTGTTTCTATGGTAATTATTCTTATTAGGATTATAACTACGGCAGTGCGCTGCTATATGTCCTGGTTTATTACATTTCATGCATATTTTATTTTTTGAATTTTGTAATAAATGGAATTTCTCTTCCTCTAATGCTATATTGAATGCTTCATTAAGATTGTTAGGACCTCTAGAGCGGAGCATTAATGAAATTTGTGGGTTAACACCGATTAAAAATGTATGTAGTGCTAATCTATTAGTGTTTTCTATTTCTCCCGGTAACAGTTTGGGATCGTTACAAGATTGTTTTATTGACATTAATAACCTCTTTAAACACGATTCTATTCTGGAGATGTATTGTGAGATTGTTTCACTATATAATTGTTTGCAATTTTGTAACTCAAATAAAAGATGGGTTTCGTGTTTTCTATTACCGAATCTACTTTTAAGGAACTCTTTTAGGTCTTTCCAGTTGTCAAAAATTGTATTAGAGCACACGGATTGAGCTCTATCTGTTAATTTGTTTTGTATAAACGCGAATAAAATTTGTTCTTGGTCGTGTGAAGCTATTTGAAAAGCACGATCGCAATTTGTGAGCCATGCACTTAAATTGTCTCTATTTCCGTCATAAGAATCTATAAATCTTAATAAGGTATCGATTGAAACTCGTACTTTTGGTTGATAATTTCCCGCTACGCTATGCGAAGGATTAGCGCATTGATTTACTATCGGATCATTATTTGATGAATTAGATAGCGCCATTTTAATTATTTTCATCGGTAAATTATTTATATATATATTTTTATTTATTTATATACTAATGATTTGTCTTTATTTAATTAGTTACTTCAATTTATTTAATAATAGTGATTATTTAAAAAAAATTTATGAAAATTATTTTATTTAATTCGTTACGTTAGGTATTTATCGAGAAAAAAATATATAATAATAATGATAATGAGACTAGCAGATTGGCAGATGAAATAGTGAAACAGTGAATTTATAGGACTTACAGTAGTATCATGGTCGTAGTCGATAGTTTCATCGGGGCCACGCCTGAAGCTGCTCTGCTGAGGGATGGTTGAGTTGCTCTCTGTAGCCTTTGTGTAGTGTCGCCTGTAGCTGCTCCTCTTCTTTTCAGGAAAAACACCGTCGTACGTCGATCAGACCAAAACCGTCGTGTTGAACCTGATGCTCGTCGCCGTCGTCGCCTGTCTTGCGTTATCGCTTTTTTTTTAGGCCAAAACCGTCGCGAATAGAGCTTCCTTTGCCGTCGTCGCCTGTCTTGCGTTGTCGCTTTTCTTAGGCCAAAACCGTCGCAAGGGATGTGCCACCAGAGCTTGGGATTCTTCCTTGACTAAAAGCCTGGAGACTACCTTCTGTTTTCTTTCTTGAGAAGTGTCGAGTGGAATCCCACTTCTGACACCAAAATTTTGTTATATACCGGCGGAATGCTGGTATATTGATTTCTCTTGATGGACTTCTTGTCAGGATAATGAAAGTAACGTTGTTTGAATTTACTGTTTATTCAAATATGTTCACGTTACAATTAACATTGAAGAGAGCGTTGCACTATAGGTTACAGAGGCGTTTTGGTATTGAGGACTGATATGTTCAGTCTGTATCGGATGGATACTGAATCTAGTCTGTCGCTTACCGATGGATGTTCGGTATTTATTATTGAATTACACAGCTCCCACTTTTCTCGGTTCCCTTGCATTCGCAGAACGATTACAATTTATGAGGTAATGACAAAACAATGACCATGGGAACGTTCGTTGGAGTATTGTTAGTATTGTTTATGATCTATAAATTTAAGCGTGTGACAAGTCGATACTTCAAGCTGTGACAGTGTGATTTGACGCAAGTACAATGATCACAATAACAAACTAATAAGACAATAAGTTGAATAGATTAACATGTGCGTAAAGTTATTTAGTAGCTAGTTCAATGGGTTCTTTACTTTAATTTGACAATGGAGGCTGAGTTATGGGCGAGCAATTGTAAGAGTAAAACAATAGACTCATCTGTTACATCCTGACAGATGTCGTAACAATAGCAAAACTAAAAGATAAAACATAAACATATGGATATGTACATACCAGTACATAACAGTGCGTTTACCGGGTAGGCGTTCACACTCTGGCGATTGCGGGTTCGATTCCCGCTCGGCGTGAATATTTGTAAGTACAAATATTTCTTTCCGGTCTGGTTGTTTCTCCTTGTGGGGTCTCATAAACACCTGATAGTGATCGTTACTCATAGTAGGAAATATATCCGCCAACCCGCAGTGGATTAAGCTCCAATCCTTCTCCTACATTGAGAAAAAAGATTATGCCCAGTAGTGGGATGTTCCAAGCTGAATCGATCGTAAGTTGGTGAAGTGGCCAAAAAACTGCTTGCCATGACAAATGTTTGTATAAAAATACAGGTAATTGTCGTGGTCTAGACTTCGTTTTTGTGTTGGGTATCTTAACGGACACCATTCTTACCCTACCAGATCCTTATCCTGTCCGAATATGAGTCCCGAGACCGTCGATTGTCAAGTACCTAATTGTTATTAATTCTTACCAAATAACATTGGAATATTTTTCAATAAATATTCCATACAAACTTCTACTACAGTAATTTTTTATTGAACAATATACTGCTATAAAGAGGCACTCGGATTAAAAGCTCGATATAAAAATATGTAGTTGATGGTCTAAGATAAGATCTACTACATTAGTAGATTCGCGTTTAATAAAAATATTGGAAAAAATTGAAAAAAAAAATGAAATGGTAATATCTTTTAAAAAATTTCAAGTTCAGTTATTTGATGATTGGTACCACTCTCACGAAAGATCTTATAAACAGGAACCTTATATACTCTAACCAGGAAACGGACATAGGATACTTTTTATCTTAATTGGACCCGGTAGGTGGCGCTGCTATCTGTATGTGAGCAATCAAATTTGGTAGCTGTTTTCCGGACAGGACAACATCTGCCGGGTCCGCTAGTTAGATATATTACAAGATTTACAAGTATTGCATTAGAAATTACTATTTCAGAAAGTGTTTTGTCCATATTTTTCACAAAAATACGTAGGTGATACGAAGCTCACCGGGTCATCTAGTACTACTATAGTTTCGTAGATATAAAGTAATGTATACGTAACTCCTAATACATATTTGTTTTTTTTTTATTCCAGCGGTTCACACAATATTTAGCGTCGAGTAATTCAACGTTTCAACTAAGTAATTTCCTAGATAAAAGTGGAGTACAAGGTACGTTATCTCTTTTTTATATTATTAATAATTAATTAACCTATGATTCATAATATTATTATATTCATATTTATATTATTATTATTATCAATATTAATGCTGCAAATAAATTTATCGGAATAATAAGTCGTCGTCGTATAAGGATATACTTTTTATAATATAAGGATTTACATTTCAATAGGGAAATAAGATTTAGTAGAATTTAATGAAAAACTAACGTTCTTACTAATTAGCTCGTGGCGTACTAAAATTATTTAATTCCTACTGTGACGTCACTAGTGGCCTACTAACATTTGGGAACACAATGAACCAAGTATGCATTTATATAATAACAATAAGTCTTATCACTTCCTTGTTTCTAATTGCATATCGATAACATCAATCTCCACAAGGAATGAAAGAAAGCCATGAAAATATAAATATGTCTTGTATAATACGGGTAATTATTTACGTCCCTCTTAGATTAAAAAATAATAATAATTATCATCATCTTCGTGCCAAATGTCCACTAATGTTGTATACGATCGTACTCTTTCGAACGAGGTAAAGAGGTAAAATTGAAATGTTTCACGCTGCAACTTTAGCAGTACTGCATCGTCGTGGGGATGTCGTGATAAGATTACTTTTCAATTTGTTACACTTACGTTATTTTAACTTAACTGGATAAGTTTTTTTTGTTTAATCCACAAAATCTACGTTTAATAATTGTTTTTGTTTCCAAACGAAAAAAGAACAGGCTTCAATTACGTCGACCAGTCGACGTGTATCAACACGGAAAAATAGTCAAGTAAATACGCATTATTAGCGATAACTCAAAAAGTACTCATCAGATCTCAATCAAAAGGGACTATGTGCAAGTACTAACTTTCAATTTAAAAAGAATAATTGAAATCGGTGCACCCAGTAAAAAGTTAACATACATTTAAAAAAAATACAGTCGAATTGAGAACCTCCTCCTTTTTCGAAGTCTATTAAAAGCTATGTGTTAAAGGATAAAAGACCTAGAAAAAAACTGATATACTCCTTGATATTAATGCTAAAAATTTAAACATAGGTTAAAGCTTTAAATACTTGGTATTTCCTTAGAATCAAATCCTATCTATACTAATATATAAAGCTGAAGAGTTTGTTTGTTTGATTGTTTGTTTGTTTGAACGCGGTAATCTCTGGTTCTACTGGGCCGATTTGAAAAATTCTTTCAGTGTTAGATAGCCCATTTATCGAGGAAGGCTATAGGCTATGAATCATCACGCTAAGACCAATAGGAGCGGAGTCCACGCCGACGAAGTCGCGCGCAGAAGCTAGTCTAAAATAAATTAGCAAAACTAAAACAATGGTTTAGTGGGAAAACGCGTCAATCCGCCACAAACAACACAACCTTGGTACGAAACCTCGTTTCGCGTAAAACCTTACGTAACGAATACGTCATAGAAAGCCTATGCCAAAATGCCTTGGCGCCAGTCATGGCTATTATACAATGTGCTCATATATTGACCCGATATCGGAGTTCGTCGACTCAATATGACCCCGCGTAATTTTGTCCTTCCCCGTTATAAAGGCATATTTGAAATATAGCTTCAATTATTATTATTATTTTTGTAATATCTGTTTTTTTTTCTGAATTTCTTATAAGTAACATTTTTTTGAAACAAAGCATCTGTCAAACAAAATACTCTAGATAGTATAGTTTATTTTTTGGAGTTTTATTTTTAAACCTATTAGAAATATTAATCCCAAAGGGGTTACTCACGAAGGTTAAATTTGTATACAATTAATAATAATCTATTCCATATCTTATCTTGTACTTAACCTTATTTGATAACGACACATTGTAGTACATTATAATTGTCTTAATAAATTGACGTTAAAATGTTATACGGTAAAGGTCACAGGACATGTCGTATATAATCCTCGATGCCGAAAGGTTACAGCTCCCAATTTAAATTTGTGAAAATAGACTTTTTTGAAATACACAGGCCAAAGACGGGCAGCAGCGTCTTCGGTGCGACAAAGCCAGCCCTGCGGTCACCAACCCGCCTGCCCAGCGTGGTGACTATGGGCAAAACACATGAGTTCGCGTCATAATGTCGGGCGCGAACTTGTGGAGGCCTATGTCCAACAGTGGACTGTGATAGGCTGTAGTGGTAGACTTTTTTTTACGCTTTTTCACTAGAAATAGACAACTTCAGTTACTAAAAATTTATCATTTTTTATATGGTAACTCATTCCTTAATGTTTGTTAAAATTGTTTTTATTGGGATAGGGCACAGCAAGATTATCATCACATGTGCACTGTGCAGTATCTTGCTTAAGTCTGGAGCGGCTCAACTGGGTATACGAGTATACCTCAAACTTTCAAAAATCACAGACTAAATAATACTGCTCTCAAGTAGAGGTGTTGTCTCCATTCACGCCAGACATTATGGCGCGAATTCATATGTTTTGCCCATAGTCACCACGCTGGGCTCCTCTATTATACACTGTTAATACAGCGAGGCTACCGTCGCTGTATTAACAGCGTAAGCGTATATAGCTCCCCTTTCCGTTTCTTACATTAGCGTGTTCAACAAATATCATTCTTCAGCATTCGTTTTAGATGACATTGCAAACTTTTAATAGTTTGATGTGACAACGTCTAATAAATCGATGAAAACCGGCTGCATGCACGAAAAAGGATGACTCATTGTCCCGTTACGCTCATTGTACGCTTGTGCCGCATCTATCTCTCTTCCACTTGATTGGCCTATGCGTCCAAGGAGATCTTTTGTTATGACGTTGTCACGTTAAATTGACCAACTTTACAGACAACCAATTTTATAATTATGACCCTACGGTCAGCAACGCCCATGTGATAATCCTGCTGTTGAAGGTGTCCAGTGCAGCATAACCTCTTGACAAAATTGGTCTGTATTCTTGTTTACCACACTAGAAAAAAATGTCGAAATTGACGAAATGTTTGAGCTGTAATTCACTATTCTAATCATTAATTATTAAAAACAATTGAATCTGAAAAAAATTCTGCCAAGCCTAAAGGTTACAGTTAACAAGGTCACAATATTACTTTGTCGTTTCAAACAATACTACGTGAATCGTTCGTCCTAAAGGGTAATCGACACTGTACATAAAATTCGGTGCGTTGACCGCGGCTGCTGACTTGCGTTCGATCGCATTTGATTTACTTTGCCTCAAAATAACTTTAGTAAAAGTTTTGCGATTTCAGTCGCCTAGCAGTTCATACTTTTGATTGATATACGTTTTTATTTCTGCTCTCCCGGTAACAGTATTTTTTGTCCATACTAAACTGGCTAACTACCGCTAGAATAGTATGATTGAACCCCTTTCCGTTCCTTACATTAGCGTGTTCAACAAATATCATTCTTCAGCATTAGTTTTGATAACATTGCAAACTTTTAATAGTTTTTTTGGAGTGACAACGTCTAATAAATCGATGAAAACCGGCTGCATGCACGAAAAAGGTTGACTCATTGTCCCGTTACGATCATTGTACGCTTGTGCCGCATCTATCTCTCTTCTACTCGATTAGATGTTTTGTTATGACGTTGTCACGTTAAACTGACCAACTTTAAAGACAACCAATTTTATATTATTAACCCTTATAATGGGATGCTATTTTAAAATGATTCCGGTTGGTATATCTTTGAATGCGCTACTTAAGTTCATGACGATTAATTGTTTACATTAGGTTATAACACAGTAGGAAATGTCTTGCTCTTGCTTAAGACCTGCAACAGCGCGAATGGGGAAGTACCACAACCTTAACATTTTAAGGTTGTGGTACTTCCCCATTCGCGCTGCCAATGCCAACCACAGCCAAATGAAACATCTCCAAGTAGTGTTGCGTTCCTGTGGTGAGTAAGGTGACCAGAGCTCCTGTGGAGAGTCAGGAATAGGGTTGGCAATGCGCTTGCGATGCTTTTGATGTTGCAAGCAACTATATGCCACGGTAAACGCTTACTATCAAGCGGGCCGATAGCGATGAACAACAGATTATATACCTACTTAATGTGAATAGCCTCTATTAACAGTAATAATATAAAAACATTTAAGCGCCTCTAAATTACAATCATAAATATTAATTAATAATTTTATTTACAGCATTAATTATTGTATCGGATGAAACGCGAATGAATCGTAATTGATTATAATATTACTGTGCGGATAATGAATCATAGCTAACATTTAACGATAACGAATTACATTGTATGTTATCAATGAATAATTTTTTTTTTATTTATATTAGTGTTTGGAAACCAGTACTTTTGTTACTATACATTTGTGTTATAATTATTTTTAGAGAACTTAAAGAGAACTTTTTATAATTAAAAAAAATATTAATGTATTTATAGAGAAATTGAAACAATTATTTATTACACAAATTGGACATGATATAATTATGTTTTTATTTTCTGATAAATATAGATTGAAAATGATTTTTTATTATTATTATTTGAAGAAATAACTTAATGTAAACAGTTTTAATCTATGTTATATCTAATATCTAAAAAAGGATGTAATGGCACAAATCTATAATAACTGAATCACTGCATGTCAATAACTACATAATTCGTAATCAAGAATATGATATAACAAGTTGCAATGTAAATAATTGCATATTCGAAGTGCAACCTGTTTTGTATACACTTTTCATACATAACTTATTCTATTCATTAAATGATTGCAATAAAGTTGCATAATACCTATGTGTACTGTTGTATGTGTGTTTATAATATATTAAATACATTTTTTTTTTTTATTAATTGTAAGTCTCTTCACAATAGACAAATTTCTGTAATTATTAATTTTTTTAAACTTTATTTATTGAAAATAAAAACGATTAAATTTTCTTATCACTACATACATGACATTTTTAAAAATTCTAAAATTACAAATATTATTAAAACATTATGAATCTGTGGGAGGTGTGGGTTAGGGCTGAATCTTTGGTACACATAATTATGCTATAATGTTAGAGTACGGACATACATAATTTGAATAAACTTACAATATAAATACAAAAAAAAAAGATAATTATAATAATAAATAAATAGTTCACACTCAACGAACCCTACTAGGATTGACACGCTAAGACCACGGCACATACATGCATACATGTATGTATGGCTAATACAAATGTATGTCATGTGGATCGAACCCGTAACCGCCAGCGCAACAGCCATAATTCTGTGCTGTGACCGTTGCGCTAACCCGATATATAAGATACAGTCAAAAACACGAGAAAATACTTGTGTATAGTTCGCGTCATGTAAAAAGAACGCTGGAAGAAACTGCACGCTGCGCATATGTAATCTCGCACACTAAAGTACTAGGCCTATTGTTTTATTTTTGAATTAACCTTTCGATCGCGGCTTCGTATAATGGTTATTGGTAGGTACATTAAAAATATAGATAGACCTCGTACCACCATAGAGACCGATAAATCGCCTTTGCGCAGCTTGAAGGCCGGCGTTCTTTTTACGTGACGCGAACTATAATAACAATTGCATGTCCAAGCAATCTATATTCCCTGGTTTACTGTACTAAGTCGAAAATTTCATATTTCCAATTTTCTAACTTGAATTTCTTATTCCTTCTTAACGGAAGGCGCCGCCGGAGCCCGGATCGGTGAGTTTAGAAAACTATAGAACGGCTTTTGTCATGTGCACATGTATGAGACACGCTTTGGATGTGGGTGCAAAAATGTATTTAATGAGTCTTGCACTTTTTGTTGTTTATTTTTTTTATTTTTCGTTATTTGTCGTCTTGGAAAGTGTTTTTTTTTTTTGATGTTTGCCAACGATGTGCTAGAAATTTTTGATGTAATAGTTTTATTAAGAAATATTTTTTTTAATTGTGTGCGTTGACATGGATGATTAGTAATTTGAAAATCTTTGTTAGTATACTAAGGATTTGAATCAAACTTATGTCAATTAGATTATGTTTTATTAAGAATTACTTAATTTTATGTATTTACTTTGTCTTTTTAAATTATACTGTTCATTTTCCTTAAATAAAATGCACATAATTTTTGTTATTTAGTGTAATTTTTCTTATTGAAAATAATACATTTTTAGGTATGTATGTGCTAGCCGTAACGTTTATCGAAACCGCCTTAATGAGAAAAACAGATATTGACGAATTTGGTTAGAAAATAAAAATCAATTTTATATGAATTAATTTAGTTTCGAAATATATTAATTCGGTTGTTACACTTTAGCCAATATCTTCGTGATTCTACGGTCACGCACATTATAGAGTTATATATTAAATAGTGTATATTATATTGAGTGTAAACAGCAGATAGTTGTACGTTGACTCATAATAGTTGAAATAACCTTGTTGTTCTCGTACAGGTCGTACACACTTAGATACATAGGTCTATGCACATAGATAGATAAAAACGCACGCACACATTGCACGGATATTATTTTTGTTTATGTGTTGTCTACACGCTTTTATGTTTTGTTCTTTTTTTTACATTTTTAGTATTTAAATTTAGAACTGATATTATTTTGTTTATCCATTCTTTTTTATTATTATTCAATACTGCCAGCTTTTCAAGATTTACAAAAAAAATATTTAAAACTTTTCTGGTTTAATTTGTGTATAGAATCACTTAATTCGTCCCAGTGTTATGTTATTATTCAAATGCAATAATTATGTATGCTAAAGATTTTTTAATGCCTCCAGGATATGATATGTCTCCGTTTATCCGGCGGTATGCCAAGTACTTGAACGAGAAAGCGCTTTCCTACAGAACCGTTGCTTTCGACTTCTGCAAGGTTAAAAGAGGGTGAGTTTATATATGATATTCTTTATTGCACTTTATAAAACATAATTACAAATCATTTGTACCCAGGATGTTGGCAAGGGCGAACTTATCTCTATAAGAGATCTCTAACAGTCTACCCATGGTGGTGAGAAATGAAGTTACCGCTGAATACATTAGCGCAAGAGTGATAAAGTAAAAAAAAAACGAACAAAAATTTATTAATTATTATAATATTTTTTTTAATAAATGAAACTTAACACAATGTCCTTTTAGCTGCACAAAATTTAACAATAAATGTCCTGTTACTAAGCAATGAAAGTAACAAACAAAATTTTCTTGACATGTAAGAAAATTATGGCTGAGAAAAAAAAATCTTGGACATTTGACGGATTTTCTATAGGCCATATTACTGTCATAGGCTATGTTTTAACGGAAGCAAACTGTACAGTCAAAGACGTGTAAACCAAACGGGCGAAACCGCGGTAGAAAATTAGTTAAATATATAGCGGTAATGTGTTCTTAGTCATGCGCATAATGCTCTTTCGTACATTTAGCAACTGTAATTGGATAGTAACTTGATTTGTAGTAATTCTATATAACATTTTTTTTATCTAACTGTAAAACGATTACGCTACAATGTACGTCTGTTTTCCGTAAAATTATTCAATTATAGTAAAAAATGTATGAATATTATAATGTAGGAATTTATTTCATTTCTAATTCATTACTTCGTTAGAAATAATGACTAAATGACTACCATTTATGTGCACGAAAGAGTTAGTTTAGAAGTAAGAATTTTGTGTAGAACACCGTAATGGAACATAAATAAAAAAGACAATATCATTACATAGTGTAAAACAAAGTCGCTTCCCGCTGTCTGTATGCTTAAATCTCTAAAACTACGTAACGTATTTTGATACGGTCTTCTATAGTAAATAGAGTGATTCCAGAGGAAGGTTTATATGTATAATACATCTATACTAATATATAAAGCTGAAGAGTTTGTTTGTTTGGTTGTTTGTTTGTTTGTTTGTTTGTTTGTTTGAACGCGGTAATCTCTGGAACTACTGGGCCGATTTGAAAAATTCTTTCAGTGTTAGATAGCCCATTTATCGAGGAAGGCTATAGGCTATGTGTCATCACGCTAAGACCAATAGGAGCGGAGTCCACGCCGACGAAGTCGCGCGCAGAAGCTAGTGCATAATATAGTAGAGGAACACTGAGTTTTTGCAACCGTGTGAAGCCGGGGCGGGTCGCTAACTATAGATATTTTTGTCAATTTATATTATTATATATTTCAAAAAAGGCTCCGTTAAAGAAAATAGTTTCTGTATTTATAAGATTCTATCCCGCTTTTTGTTTAATAAATGTGTTTTAAGATAGAAATAAGGGAAGAGTGCACTATTTTATGTGAAAAAGGCTTAGGCTTTGGCTTATCATAAGAACTAGAAAACTCATACAAAACTAAACGCCACTCACTCCCTGGGAAAGTGTCAACGTCACCCAAAACAGCTCAGCATTAATGTTGCCAACAACCCGCCTGCCCAGCGTGGTGACTATGGGCAACACACATGAGTTAACGCCATTTTTCGCTCTAACTTGTGGAGGACTATGTCCAGCTGTGGACTGCGATAGGCTGAAGTGATGATGATGATGATGATGACTGTTGCACACAATTTCACTCCACAGTTTTTCATACCATGTATCTGATATCGTTTCTTAAAAGTAATGAATATACATACATATAATCACGCCTCTTACCCATAGGGGTAGGCAGAGACCACTTCTTTCCACTTGCTAAGAGCCTTTTTTCAAGACGTCTCTGATCTGGTCTTGAAAAGTCCGCCTAGGTCTACCCCTTCCAACACTTCCATTCACACTCGCCTTATACACATTTTTCGTCAATCGTTCTTCATTCATTCTCTCGACATGGCCAAACCATCTCAGCATACCTTTCTCAATTTTTGTCACTTCTTTCAAGAAAGAAAGTAATGAATATAACGGTGATATATGTGGGGGGCAGGAAGGAGGAGGGCTCGCTGCGTATGATGAACGCCGAGAAGCTTCTGAAGACGCTGCCCGTACTGCAGGCGCAGTTGGACGCTCTTCTGGAGTTCGACTGCACGGCCAACGACCTCACAAACGGCGTCATCAACATGTGCTTCATGCTGCTGTTCCGGGACCTCATCAGGTAATACTCTAACTGCTGATGTTACTCCAGACTTCTCGACTAATTACAATATCAAATTAATAGAGAGTTGGCGCCGCGTTAGCGCAGCGGTCACAGCACTGGATTGCGATTGGCCGTTGCGCGGGCGGTTGCGGGTTCGATCCCCGCACACGACAGCATTTGTATTGGCCATACAGATGTTTGCCGTGGTCTGGGTGCAGTCCTTGTGGATCTCCCCACTGTGCCTCGGAGAGCACGTTAAGCCGTCGGTTCCGGTTGCTATCATGTACACCTGATAGCGATCATTACTCATAGTAGGGAATATATCCGCCAACCCGCATTGGAGCAGCGTGGTGGATTAAGCTCCGATCCTTCTCCTACATGGGGAAGAGGCCTATGCCCAACAGTATGATATTACAGGCTGAATCGTAGCTCACTTGTAATGTTCTTATCTTTACAGATTGTTCGCGTGCTACAACGATGGTATCATCAACCTGCTAGAAAAGTACTTCGATATGAACAAAAAGAACTGTCGTGACGCTCTCGACCTCTATAAGAAATTCCTCATCAGAATGGATAGGGTCGGAGAGTTTTTGAAGGTCAGTTTTAACTTCTTATTTTTTTTTTTGACGTGACAATGTCTAATAAATCGATGAACGCCGGCGGCATGCACGAAAAAGGATGAGTCAATGTAGAGTTACGCTCATTGTCCCGTTACGCTCATTGTACGCTTGCGCCGCATCTTTCTCTCCTCCACTCGATTGGCCTATGCGTCTGATGAGATGGTTGTTATGACGTTGTCACGTTAAACTATCGTCCGTATACCAACTTTACAGACAACCACTTTTTTTATTTTTTTATATGATTCATCCTTATCCTATAGGCTCCAATAAATAAATAGTTCCAAAATCGGCCACCAGATCTTATAGTTTAAATTATTTGCTTATTGAGTAATGGTTCAAGACCTAAAGCATAATTTAGTACAAATAAGATGAAAAGTCTCACGTCTTTATGTAATACCAATAGCTAACAATACCATAAATAGATACAAGTATGCAAAGTACCATGACAAGAATACAATTTGTATGTTAATTAATTAAATTTCCTATCGTCGCGTCGGTAGGAACAGTTCTGTCAATCAATCATGTATATAAACTCATTTATATAATAAATTTGTACATACTTATTGAATGTGTGTATGGAATAAGGTTACCGCATATAATTGTTTATATTAAACGATAGAAATTTGTCTTTAAGTATTACATTAAAGCAGGTCGCCAATTAATTGCAGATACGAGAGAAAAAATAATAGGTGAATGTTTAAATGTGTTGTTGAATAATAAGCTTTATGTTCATTGGAATAAATAACACGAAAGTATTTGCTCTCTCTCTCTCTCTCTCCCCCTTTACTCCCCCCCCCTCTCACACATTATGTTTGTTACGGTTTGTCACCATCTTGTAACCTCTCCCATTATAAAGTGGTAATAGCTTCGGTTAAAATCGTTTTTAAATCAAATAAATTCTAGAATATAATGGAATATTATATCAGTATAACAGTATGTCAAAAGATGCATTATTAGACAAGTACTTAAATAAGTATAACCAAGTATAAAGAAAGAAGAAAATACAATGTTATATATGTCATCACTTCAGCCTATCGCAGTCCACTGCTGGACATAGGCCTTTACTAGTTTGCGCCAAAAATGGCGTGAACTCATGTGTTTTGCCCATAGTCATCACGCTAGGCAGGCGGGTTGGTGACCGCAGGGCTAGCTTTGTCGCACCAAAGACGCCTTGTTATATATGTATGACACACAAAAAAAAATGGTTAAAATTGTCTCTTTTGTTATTATTTTAAAGAATCAATCTTATAATTATTTTTCCTGTTATTCCAGGTAGCAGAAAATATTGGTATAGACAAGGGTGATATACCAGATCTTACAAAAGCTCCGAGCAGTTTACTCGATGCCCTGGAAGGTCATCTCGCCACACTGGAAGGGAAAAAGGGCTCCGCAGCCAACACGCCGACACAAACCGCCAGGTAAGACGTTAGCAATAAGTAGTCTTTGCTTTAAAAAAAAAAAATATTAAAATAGAGGAAATTTTTGGATTGTTTAACTACTTGATTTTCAATTCGTATTTTTCGTATTTTTTTTATTTTTGTGTTTCTCACTCATGATGAAATTCTAAAATGTTATAAATTATCATGTCAAAATATCGGCTCTACATCGGTCCATAGCTTAATTAGCTAGAGCACTGACACGGAATGTTCGGGGGTGCGGGTTCGAACCCCGCTGAATCGAAATTTTTATGATAAAATCATATCAAAAATTTTGATCCGGCAGTTATTCAAATTCAAAATATTTTATTCAGCATAAAATTATTACAATTTCTTACTGAACGTCATGAGTTCTACTACCAGTTCGGAAAGAAAAAGCCTCTGACCTGAGAAGAACTGGCGAAAGAAACTCAGCGGGACTAATATCATTTTTTTTAATCATGTTATTTTTTCCAAAGCAGATTGAAATTTACAATAATTTTATAGGTTGAAATAGCCTGGAGGCGATCACATCATTCCCAAGGCGTACTGTCTTCTATAAAATCGTTAATCGAATAATATCCTTTAGTACACAAACGTTCTTTTACAATTTTTTAAAATTTCGCAATAGAAGCTTTTTGAACGTTTTCTGGGAGCCTGTTGTATAAGCGTATACATTGTCCATAGAAAGAATTACTGACTCGGCGTAACGTGACGTGACGTCGGCGGTTATATCGTTCCATAGCTTAATTGGCTAAAGAACCGAGGGTTGCGGGTTCGAACCCCGCTGGATCGAAGTTTGTATATGATAATAAATAACATTTTACTTGATTTTCGATGATGGATGACTTTTTTTTTTCAATATCTGGAGCAGTTTGACTGGGAAAGAACCTCAATTATACAGAATATTACAGCTAAATAACACTGATCTCAAGCAGTGTTGTGTTCCTATGTTGAGTACAGTGGAGAGCTTGTGTGGAAGGTCGGGGTTAGGTTTGGCAATGCGCTTGCAGTGTGCCTGGTTTTGTAAGCGTCCATAGACTGGTATATCCATCATACTCTTGGCAGGACAAGTATCTGCCAAATTGCAAAGAAGCATATAGAGCAACACGCTTGCGATGCTTCCGGTGTTGCCAGCGTCTATAAGCCACGGTAACCGCTAACCATCACGTGAGCCGCACGCCTGTTTGCCGAGCTAGTGGTATGTTCCAGCGCGCAGAAGAACGTGGCGAGCGTGATGGGCGCGCTGTCGTCCACGTCGTCGTCGTTCGGGCACGCGGCCGCCAGCGCGCGCCTGGACGCGCCGCCCGAGCCGCTGCTCATCGACGACTCGCTGCGCCGCCAGGCGCTGGCCGAGGAGGAGGCGGCCATGACGCAGTACAAGGTGAGGGGGGGACTGTGGAGGGTACTTCTACTATATATCGCGCGCCTGGACGCGCCGCCCGAGCCGCTGCTCATCGACGACTCGCTGCGCCGCCAGGCGCTGGCCGAGGAGGAGGCGGCCATGACGCAGTACAAGGTGAGGGGGGGACTGTGGAGGGTACTTCTACTATATATCGCGCGCCTGGACGCGCCGCCCGAGCCGCTGCTCATCGACGACTCCCTGCGCCGCCAGGCGCTGGCCGAGGAGGAGGCGGCCATGACGCAGTACAAGGTGAGGGGGGGACTGTGGAGGGTACTTCTACTATATATCGCGCGCCTGGACGCGCCGCCCGAGCCGCTGCTCATCGACGACTCCCTGCGCCGCCAGGCGCTGGCCGAAGAGGAGGCGGCCATGACGCAGTACAAGGTGGGGGGGGGGGGGGCGGGGGGGGGTACTTCTACTATATATCGCGCGCCTGGACGCGCCGCCCGAGCCGCTGCTCATCGACGACTCGCTGCGCCGCCAGGCGCTGGCCGAGGAGGAGGCGGCCATGACGCAGTACAAGGTGAGGGGGGGACTGTGGAGGGTACTTCTACTATATATCGCGCGCCTGGACGCGCCGCCCGAGCCGCTGCTCATCGACGACTCGCTGCGCCGCCAGGCGCTGGCCGAGGAGGAGGCGGCCATGACGCAGTACAAGGTGAGGGGGGGACTGTGGAGGGTACTTCTACTATATATCGCGCGCCTGGACGCGCCGCCCGAGCCGCTGCTCATCGACGACTCCCTGCGCCGCCAGGCGCTGGCCGAAGAGGAGGCGGCCATGACGCAGTACAAGGTGGGGGGGGGGGCTGTGGAGGGTACTTCTACTATATATCGCGCGCCTGGACGCGCCGCCCGAGCCGCTGCTCATCGACGACTCGCTGGCCGAGGAGGAGGCGGCCATGACGCAGTACAAGGTGAGGGGGGGACTGTGGAGGGTACTTCTACTATATATCGCGCGCCTGGACGCGCCGCCCGAGCCGCTGCTCATCGACGACTCGCTGCGCCGCCAGGCGCTGGCCGAGGAGGAGGCGGCCATGACGCAGTACAAGGTGAGGGGGGGACTGTGGAGGGTACTTCTACTATATATCGCGCGCCTGGACGCGCCGCCCGAGCCGCTGCTCATCGACGACTCCCTGCGCCGCCAGGCGCTGGCCGAGGAGGAGGCGGCCATGACGCAGTACAAGGTGAGGGGGGGACTGTGGAGGGTACTTCTACTATATATCGCGCGCCTGGACGCGCCGCCCGAGCCGCTGCTCATCGACGACTCCCTGCGCCGCCAGGCGCTGGCCGAAGAGGAGGCGGCCATGACGCAGTACAAGGTGGGGGGGGGGGGGGGCTGTGGAGGGTACTTCTACTATATATCGCGCGCCTGGACGCGCCGCCCGAGCCGCTGCTCATCGACGACTCGCTGGCCGAGGAGGAGGCGGCCATGACGCAGTACAAGGTGAGGGGGGGACTGTGGAGGGTACTTCTACTATATATCGCGCGCCTGGACGCGCCGCCCGAGCCGCTGCTCATCGACGACTCCCTGCGCCGCCAGGCGCTGGCCGAAGAGGAGGCGGCCATGACGCAGTACAAGGTGGGGGGGGGGGGCTGTGGAGGGTACTTCTACTATATATCGCGCGCCTGGACGCGCCGCCCGAGCCGCTGCTCATCGACGACTCGCTGGCCGAGGAGGAGGCGGCCATGACGCAGTACAAGGTGAGGGGGGGACTGTGGAGGGTACTTCTACTATATATCGCGCGCCTGGACGCGCCGCCCGAGCCGCTGCTCATCGACGACTCCCTGCGCCGCCAGGCGCTGGCCGAGGAGGAGGCGGCCATGACGCAGTACAAGGTGAGGGGGGGACTGTGGAGGGTACTTCTACTATATATCGCGCGCCTGGACGCGCCGCCCGAGCCGCTGCTCATCGACGACTCGCTGCGCCGCCAGGCGCTGGCCGAGGAGGAGGCGGCCATGACGCAGTACAAGGTGAGGGGGGGACTGTGGAGGGTACTTCTACTATATATCGCGCGCCTGGACGCGCCGCCCGAGCCGCTGCTCATCGACGACTCCCTGCGCCGCCAGGCGCTGGCCGAAGAGGAGGCGGCCATGACGCAGTACAAGGTGGGGGGGGGGGGGGGCTGTGGAGGGTACTTCTACTATATATCGCGCGCCTGGACGCGCCGCCCGAGCCGCTGCTCATCGACGACTCGCTGGCCGAGGAGGAGGCGGCCATGACGCAGTACAAGGTGGGGGGGGGGACTGTGGAGGGTACTTCTACTATATATCGCGCGCCTGGACGCGCCGCCCGAGCCGCTGCTCATCGACGACTCGCTGGCCGAGGAGGAGGCGGCCATGACGCAGTACAAGGTGAGGGGGGGACTGTGGAGGGTACTTCTACTATATATCGCGCGCCTGGACGCGCCGCCCGAGCCGCTGCTCATCGACGACTCGCTGGCCGAGGAGGAGGCGGCCATGACGCAGTACAAGATGAGGGGGGGAAGTGTATATATCGTCTGTGGCCACTGTCACTTTTGACGTGACCACGTCTAATAAATCGATGAACGAAAAAGGATGACTCATTGTAGCGTTACGCTCATTGTCCCGTTACGTTAAGTGGAAGATAGATACACTCTTACACTCGATTGGCCTATGCGTCCGAGGATTTTTTTTTTTTTGTTTTTGTTATGACGTTGTCACGTTAAACTATAGTCCATAAACCAACTTCACAGACAACCAATTTTTAAATTTTTTATTATTAATATTATTATTATTTAGAAAGGGCAAAATGTAACAATTTAGTCATTATTAAAATATACGTGTATTGGAGAAAAAATTAAATTATAACTAAGGAAACCAAACAAAGCTACGAAGCACAGAAGATTAATTGTACTATCTCTAAATAGTACGGTATTTGTCTCAAGATTTTTTTTTTAATTTTAATCTTTATATATAAGGTCAAAAAGGCTAACAGTTAAATGCAGTTGTTGTGATTCAGATTTTCCCTCAATATTAAAAACATTATAGTGAAAAAAGGTATAAAATACAAAATTCCACAGGTTCAATTATACCAAGGCACAGAGTTGACCGGCGAAGAAGACATATCTCAGTTAACGGAGCAATTTGTAAGATACAATCAAATACCGGGTATTGCTTTATTCTGAAGTCTCGTGTATTGGTCTGGGAATAAGCTTACATGTTTATATCTATATATCAGGTACAGTCAAGTACCGGGTATTGCTTTGTTCTGAGGTCTCGTTTATTGTTCTGGGGATTAAGCTTACATGTGTATCGTCCATCGATGTGTTTGGGATTTTTGATGTTTTTAAAATGTATATTTGTTTTGATTTTGTCACATTTGGTCACGTGCAGGATGATGGGGCGAGATAGATTTATGAGTCTTCCGAGTAATGTTCGTTCTTTGAATTTGTGGATAAGTTAATATTTTTGGGGGCGTTCAAGTATTACGTAACGCTTATTGGGGGGGGGGAGGGGGTCTTGTTAAACGTTACGATGCGTTACAGGGGAGGGAGGGGGGTTCGAACAACGCGTTACGTAACATTGTTTTTTGTTTGATTAAAAAAACTAGAGTATTAAAATCTACTGTTTTATTTATTACTACCACAAACGCGATTAAAACAATAACAAAAGTAATTTAGCGACTTTCCGGTTAGTTTGCGCAACAAAGTTGTGACATTTGGGTAAAAATGTGGTAAAAATGGTCAGTTGGGTGTTACGTAACGTTTATGGGGAAGGGGGGGGGGGGTACAGAAAAACGTTACGACGCGTTACATGGGGGGAGAGGGGGGAAACTTCAAAATTTGCGTTACGTCATACTTGAACGCCCCCTTTACTCTGTTTCATACGTCTAACTGCGACACATTTTGTGTTGTGTCATCTTCAATAAAATTATTCTCATTTAATTTTGTCATATATTTTAATTTGTGCGTGTTAAATATAATTTGCTGATATTTGGAGAAAATATTTTCCAGTGATTATTGTTGGTAAAATTAAGAATAGGTAGCAAGTATTATTGAAAAAAATTGTCATTATTATCTACATCGGGATAAATCCCGATATTCCACAGAAAGTAATCTAGATTTTAATAATTAAAAAAACTCATAAATCTTTCTCAATCTACTGCACTGTTGTTTGTATATAAGCTCAAACAACAATTACATTACACTCGTCTCTTAGATTTAAGGCATATTTAATTCATTGGGACATGGTGCTCATTTATATTATGTACAATACATAGGCTATATTACTCATTTGAGGGTAGGTATGTCATATCATCTTTATATATTAAGGGGGACAAAAGTTTGGAAAGTTGTTGTGGTCAAAAAAAAGAGCACAATCATGATTTGGTAACTTTACATGCTTTGCGTTTTACATAGTATATGACATAAAATGTCATTGCATTTATGTGTAGTATTTTCTGAAGATTAATCTATACATATAATAAAATGGTAGAAAAGTCAAAACTGTACATTGAATATTTTTTTAAAAGAATACTTGAGGTGTGATCTACAATCGATACTGAAGCCAAAAATATAGTTTTTAGAATTTTTGTCTGTTTGTCTGTTTGTCTGTATGTATGTCCGGGATAAACTCAAAAAGTACTGCATGGATTTACTTCAAATTTGGCACGAATATTGTTAAGAAGTCGGGTCAGAACATAGGCTATATATTATCACGTTATCACCTACGGGGAACGAGCAGTGAACCTTTATTTCTTCAAATGTATGTCCGGGATATACTCAAAAAGTACTGCATGGATTTACTTCAAATTTGGCACGAATATTATTAAGAAGTCGGGTCAGAACATAGGCTACATATTATCACGCTATCACCTACGGGGAACGAGCAGTGAACGCACGCAGACGACGTCGCGGGCAGCAACTAGTCCACTATACAGCCCAGTTACAAGGCTTTTTTCGCTGGAAAATGATACCAATATGGCGATGGTTAGGAAGTTGGCTTCATTTTTGGAATGACACAAAATTACACTATAATATTTTTGCACTGTCCAAAACGTGCTTACAACTTTTTCAATATAAGCAATACAACTACAGACTAGTATACTAATAGCATAGTCGGATTTTTTTATTATTGTAATGGAGGAACCATATTGCGCTACTCATTATATGACTAATTAGCCGCAGACGGCAGTCTGTAGTATCTACTATTTATTTTAAAGAACCCAAATACGCATTTTCAGCATACTAGTACTTGAGGCTCCACCATTACAATAACAAAAGTAATTTTAAACATCATCGGGCCATCAAGATTAGGGTCGGCAACGCTATGCTATGCTTCTGGTGTTGCAGGCGTCTATAGGCTACGGTAGTCGCTTACCATCAGGTGAGCCGTACGCTTGTTTGCCGATTTAGTCGTATAAAAAATAATTGTGTATTTTAAATTAATTTATTTAATCTTATTACAGAACAAAGTGCAGTCTCCGACCAACTCAGCAGCCAACAATCCATTCCTAGCCGCCCCGGCGCCTCAGAATCAAAACCAAAACCAGAATCAGTCTATCGTGGACCTCTTTGGCCCCGCCCCCGAGACCACGCCCACTCCGGCCGGCAAGGCCTCTGAAGATCTCCTGTCCCTTGGAAACCCCTTCGCGGACATGTTTGGAGGTAAGGTCAAAATTTTACAAAAGCAGTAAAAGCCAAAAGAAGCCCTACTGCCTTTAACCCAAGCACAGTATAGTCTAATTGTCTGTTCGAGTTAAGAAAATACTGCCTCATCGCTGTCACTTAGCCTCTCTTAACAACTCGCTTTCTACTATTAGAACAATCAGTCAATTTGAACACGTTATTCTAGTTTATTACGATTTAATTGGTCAAGGAGTGTGACTAAGCTAAGTGACATAGATGACTTACTATTTTCTTAACGCGAGTAGACTGTATTTGATGAATATTTTGACAAATTACTTGACAAATGTTTGTCAATAGTATTCAGAAGAAAACTTTACTTGACCGTCTGTTACATTGTTTGTGAAATAGTTTGATTTAAATTTTTGTAAATATATTTTAAAAATGGTGATTGGTACTTCTTTGTATACCAGTACATAATAATGAAATAATATGTCGATAAAACAGTATTAATTATATGAGTAATTAACAAATTCTAATAAAATTATGATTGGTATATTTAGTAGCATTAAGTGAAATTAATACACATTTTACTAGCAAATTTTAGTAAGTTCTAAACTGACAATTAAGTGGGGTAATTCGCGGTATAAGAACCAGATGAACGTATCTACAAAAAAATCAAAAAAAGTTTTTTTTCGTAAAACGGTTCACAATATAGTGCTTTATGAATTGCCAAAACGACGTAACGGTAAAGTCAATATTTATCAAATTCCAAAAAAACGAATTAGCTTAAGAATCATTTTCAATTGAACCAGAAAAACGTATTATGAATACCGTTTAAATAGTTCTAATTATCTTCCTACCTCTAGAGCTATAAGAACGTATTTCTAAAAACAATATTTTTATTCGATTAGAATATAGTTGGTTTGGCAATATTATAAAAACCAGAAGAACGCAAAAGCTTATACGTTGTTTTGGTCGTTACAAAATTTTGTTTTGATGCTTAGTTTAAAGAGCCAGTGTAACGTTTGTGTATTTACGTTTTATTGGCACAAACATTTTTGTTAGATAAATAATACAAATCAATGGCCAAAACGATGTATTACGATTTACGTTTATGTGGCAGTACTATTGTTTGAAAATAATTAAGGGTCACACTAACATATGTCAACCAAATTTTAAAAATATATATGTCGGGGAATGAATACAGATAGTTATTAATGTCGGTACCTGCGATATTCACCTACCCTACATCATTTTATTATTCGAGTTATTCTGTCATGCATAAAACGAACGGTGCAACCGCGGCTCAGGCAGTCTTGGCTCTGGCTTGGCGCGGTGCACTTGTGTATCCTGTTAGTAGCTTAACCTCGACTCTTCTAATAGTTAGTTTGTGTACACGAATTAATTGTTACTGATTGGGCAACTCGACCGGTGGTGGTGAGTGCCAATGCGCATTGTTAGGCGGCGCCGCCGTAAACCAACACTCGGGTCACAAGTCCCGGGCACTGCGTCGAGTTGTCTCTCTGCCACGCGATAGACGGTACCCGCCCGGTGAGTCCATTGAATACTAAGTAGTGTAATTATCTTGTTTTAAATTACATTGTGAATTAACCAGGCCATCCGTCCTACTCCTCACTTCAGATTCCTACATCAGAAGTGGGATACTGTTCTCGTGCCCACTAAGAGTGTTACTAGTGAGTAATTTATTTCATGATGCCACGAGAATCGTGTTCGCGTAGTCCCGTGTAGATCGAAGCGCAAGTCGAGTCGTCATCATTTAAACCGATTTAGTAGTAATAGTAATCTGTCTCTTCATAAACTTTTACTTAGTATGACTGAGGAATAGACTAAGCTCAAAGTTAAAAAAAAATATTTAATATCGCGAGCGTAGTCGTGTACTTAAAGTTAATTCGGAGTTTGGGTTTCTTTGTTTAAGTTCTATTTTTAGCAAGTGTGCAAGGTAGTTGCAATATTTGGTGATGAAAATATCGATGTACTGTATTTTACTGTATTTTAGTTCTTTTCGGTCGTTCTGTTTTATTCTTACCGGTGTACAAGTGGTTTTTGTTCAGTGTTCGATTACGTAATTCGAGTTACCGGTTATTTGTTGAATTTAGTTTTATTGTGATACGTAAGGTAGTTGTGTAGTGATTAATTTTGCTAATAGATTTTGTGATTCAGTTTTTGTTTCGATTCAGTCACAATGTCAGACCGTAAGCGTAATCGTAGTGCGAGCCGTCGCGGTAGTCGCAGCGACAGTCGTTTAAGGAAGATGCCAGAAGGTCATGTACCAATTGAGTTTATAGATGACGATCATAATGGTGAACATTTTAGTGATGTGACAGAAAACTGATGTAAGCGCTCTAAAGACTGTAGTGTGTAGTCATCAAGAGGATGATACACTGTGATGAATGTGTGATCCAGGAGGGATACACTGTGACGTGATCCAAGAGGGATACGCGTGGATTGTGGAGCAATTGTAATTGCTGGTTGGAAGGGTGGCTTACATAGTTGTTAGTGTTGTAGAAAATGAATTGGTTATTGAAAGTTTGATTTACGTTGGTACATGACTCTGCGTAGCTATATTTTCGTTAAGTTTTTGTGGTTACCCACTTGTTTGTGATAAAGTGCTAATATCGTCTTAGCTTGAGTATTTCCGATTACCCTCTGTAACGGATATTTTTGTCTTTACGTCTACTATCTTACACGATATTTTAACTAATATTATTTGTCGAAGTACCGAAAGAGCGTAAAGTTAGAGACACCATCTTCAATAGTTAATATTAATTTTCTGATTAGTCAGTCACCATTTTCATCATCTATTGATGGGATTATTGTAATTTGTAATTGTATGAGCAGCTATTGTTTAGTTACGTAGTTTTAATTACGTGGCGTATAAGTGATTACTGTGATAATAATTAATTCGATATAGTTAAAACACACACGTATCGTGAACTATAGATTAGAAGTGAGAAATGAGTGTTTCATTGAGGGTTTTAGTCTTTTTCTACCTTTGATTGATTTTTTTAAAACTGTTTAAAAGTTGTTTTAGTTGTTCTGTTTAAGAACGTTTAAATTACAGAGAGTTAATTGATAACACCTAATTGGTGCAATCGTAAACTTGTTACAACAATAGTTGTAGGTAGGTAACCTCAGATTAATAATTTTGTTTATGAGTAGGTGACCATTAAAAATTCTTACTATATTCTGTCCATTCGTTTGTTTTCTGTTAACAGTTCAAGAAAGTTTGAAATTAGAGACTCCCTCACACGATACCAATTTGATTTGAAATAATAATCGATTTTGTATATAAGAAGAATTTTCAATCGACTCAATGAAATATTTTCAGTTTAAGAATATTAATTATTCCTTTAGATACTAGTTATTTATGTCATTTTCTAAGTATATTTACTCATACCTCTTGATGTAGAATTGATTTAGACTTTATTAACCACGCGTTTTAAAGTTAAATGTCACTAACGCGTGAGCAGTTACATTTTAAGGCAGTCGTTGTAGGTAACTGTTAAAAGTCTTGATACGAGTATGTTTCCATCTGTTCTAATAATTATTGTGTAACTTTGGGAAGCAAGGGTTGTAAATGGAGCTATATGATTTCGCTACTTCCTTCATAGGGACAGTTAGGCTTTTTAATATCCTATTGGCGATTTTGTTCTGTTACAAAATGAGGACCGTCATCAAACGAAACTTGATCCGAAATATTGAGGCCCTTTTCGCGTATTAGAAGTTCTCGAAGGTAATCGGTATACCCTTAAAGCTTAAATTGTCAACGTACCTACAAATTTGCTCACGAAAAGTTAAGAGAAATGCCAGCACGTCATGTACCAGACGATATTGATGTAATTTATGATCTTGTTGATATAGATGATGTTCAAGTTTAAGTAGAGGGAGAGACTCGAGTGAACGACTCTATCGACCGTAATGTGTTCAAACGTACCAGTGTAGTTATTTAGTAGTCGTAGCCCTGTAGAAGGTGTCTCTTGGGGCAACCCAAGAGTTCATGGGTGCGCGGTGTGCGTTTAACTCTTCCGAAGGTCGTGGTGTTTGATACCGTAGCGTGTAGTCACAAGAGGTGACTGACACGGGTGATCCATTCGATGGATATGTGTACTGAGATGTATGTGACTGACACATGTACTGTGATTGCTCTTCGTCTAAAGAGCCGTAGTGTTAGAGGTCTTTACTCGAGGACTTTACAAGCTTGGTTGTAACTTGTTGTAGAAGTAAACGTGCGTGTATAGTTTTGGTTGTGATGACGTCGATGGTACATGGCTGTGGTATTTGTGTAAAGTGATTAGTTATAATTGGTTTAACGACATTTATGATTCAGATTAAAGTTCTTGAAACATTTAAAATAGTTGTCGGGTAATAGAACCTATAGGTATGTTCACGTCTTCACGATCAATTACGAAAGATTCCTCTTACTTATGTACGTTGTTAGATTTTTTAAATGTTAATGAGTAAATAGAGCACATACTATGGCTATTTGGTCGTATCACATGAGGTGATGACGATATGTATTGGTCGTATCATAAGAGGTGATGACGATATGTGTTGGTCGTATCACAAGAGGTGATGACGATATAGGTGGTAATAGTAGTTGTCGTTTGTTGAGCGTTGTATGTGATCTTAATGTGTCAATAATAAAACTTTATTTTTTTAATTACGGCTAGAGGAACCTTTCGTATTTGAACGGATAAGATCGATTGGTAGTTTTTTTTTAATTAAAGATTGACTGATGAAGCAAAGAATGTAATTTCGCGTTGAGGACGGGTAGGCCGAGATTCTAAAGATGCTTTAAATTTGATCGTCTTGTTTGCATTCACTCGAGGGCGTGTGCTATCAGGATGGTCGTGACTTGCCCTTTATTACTTATATAGTTTATTAATTGAGGTGAAACAGGTTCACACTGACCTATACTGGCCTATTCTGATAATAATTAGTTAATTCTTCGGTCTAATGGCTTTCAGTTGTGCCAACAAAGAGCATTGTCGATTTTGCTAATAAGTAATCACATATGATACTATGACTGTCAACTGATACTATGACTGCCAACTGTGATACTATATACTATGTCTGCCCTCTCATACTGACTCGGAACTAACGACGGTACTTACGAGATGAATAGTAAATTGAGTGAAAAAAAAAAAGTGAGGTGGTTAAACATTTGATGGACAAACAATCCGGGCTAGTAAGGTCTCTCCTGCTGTTCTGGGAGACGATCCATGTTACGCTGTAGGGGTCTCGCCTGCTTTAGTGGGCGACGATTCCGACCAGCCTGTTTTACATTAGTATAGTCTCTTCTGCTGTTGTGGGAGACGATCCATGATTCACTGTAGGGGTCTCGCCTGCTTTTAGTGGGCGACGACTCGGACCAGACTTTTTGTAATGATGAGTGTAACGCTGTAGGAGTCTCGCCTGCTTTTAGTGGGCGACGACTCAGACCAGACTGTTTGTAATGATGAGTGTAACGCTGTAGGAGTCTCGCCTGCTTTTAGTGGGCGACGACTCAGACCAGACTGTTTGTAATGATGAGTGATGCGCTGCAGGAATCTCACCTGTTTGAACTATAGGGGTTTTCATATTTTAAACCTAGATCAGTGTTACTTACCATATTGATATGACTGTAATGATAATGATGTTAACCATATTAAATGTGACTGGTGTGACTGATTGACTTACTAACTGAAACCAATTGTTTCTAGTCCAAAGGGTCAGTGTGTACAGGACCAGATATTAAGATGTTGAATAGATTTTTGTCAGGATAGTCGAGCGATATTTTGTTTTTTTGATTAAAAATACCTAAGGTTGTAATAAATAGCGCGCGAGGACGCGCGCACGTCAGAATGGCCGTGTCGGGGAATGAATACAGATAGTTATTAATGTCGGTACCTGCGATATTCACCTACCCTACATCATTTTATTATTCGAGTTATTCTGTCATGCATAAAACGAACGGTGCAACCGCGGCTCAGGCAGTCTTGGCTCTGGCTTGGCGCGGTGCACTTGTGTATCCTGTTAGTAGCTTAACCTCGACTCTTCTAATAGTTAGTTTGTGTACACGAATTAATTGTTACTGATTGGGCAACTCGACCGGTGGTGGTGAGTGCCAATGCGCATTGTTAGGCGGCGCCGCCGTAAACCAACACTCGGGTCACAAGTCCCGGGCACTGCGTCGAGTTGTCTCTCTGCCACGCGATAGACGGTACCCGCCCGGTGAGTCCATTGAATACTAAGTAGTGTAATTATCTTGTTTTAAATTACATTGTGAATTAACCAGGCCATCCGTCCTACTCCTCACTTCTGATTCCTACATATATATGACGTCTGCGTAAGCACATATAAATAAATAATTTCTATTTTTTTTCAAAGCTCTAAGAGTATGGCAATACATAGAAAACATTTTTTTTTTCCATACTAGTATTTTATCTGTATTAAAAAGCTGGTAAAGTTTAAAGAGCCGAATTTTCACAGTATTTTTGCTTTCCTGTAAAATTGAGAAAATGTAGATACGTTTATCTGACTCTTACACCGCGAATTTTGATATAACAAATATAGCACCGACACTGTATTATACGAGCACGTAATTTAGATTTTAGTAAGCACTGAACTTTTAATACTAGACATAAATGAGGACACCAACGAAGAAAAGAGATAAAACTTTTCTATCTCTCTCTCTCTCTCTCTCTCTCTCTCTTTGAAGTATTTTAAAACGTCAGATTTTTGAGGCCAGTTCGATAAAATTGCCTTTTCGTATGTGAGGACTTAAAGAATCGAATTATAATTTTGTTCTCTTTCGGTATCGGTACTGCTTGGAGTAGCAGACATTTAACGAGATACTAGGATACAAAGGGAATACTACCTGACGGAGACTCGTTACTACTTGCTATTACTTAAATGCGGGATAGGTAATTTGTTAAAATATCAAGTTATGTATCACATCATTAGCTGATTACAACACAGTTGAATAGCCATTAGTCATTCGGGTTGTGCTCTATTACCCGGAGTAGAGCACGCTATTACTACTCGAGTGCACATATCAGATCGAATAGTTGACCACATCAATAGCTAAGTACCAATGTAGTCGGATAGGTACTGACCGGGTAGGCCCTCTACCATATCAGAATTGAGTATCGACACGGTCACTAGTCAGGCAGTGACATCTACTATCGGGTAGTACGGTCTACCATATTAGAATTGAGTATCGACACGGTCACTAGCCCCGCAGCGCCCTCTATTATAAGTAGTGATGCTTGCTCTCAATACTAGCTCTTTCACGGCTGGGTCTCAGTACTCAGCCACCCCACACGGTGACGCTGTGAAGGCCGCTGGGGCCAACAAATTACTCCTTTCGTAAAAAAACAAAAAGTGTGTGTGTCAGCTCCGACGCACGACTGGAGTTTACTTCTTCAGGTCGACTGTATAAATATGCACAAAAAAGACTTTATAGTGTAAGGATAAGATTAATACCATAGCAAATGGTAAATAAATGGCATTATTAGAAAACGTCGTAACCGATACCGTCGTAACCGTCGTAAATCTCGTAGCAGATAGATGTCGCACAAAAACGTAACGAGGTCATTCGTTCAGTAGATTTTACTCCTCATATTTTTTTCATACCGGGGGCCTTATATGAAAATCGATTCTTAAGGAGTAAACTCCAAAAATTAAAAAAAAACTACTAGTCCCCGGTCCGCACACTCGGAGTCCCGCGCCTGTTGTAGCGCCGGCGCCGGCGCCCGCGTGGCCGAGCAACGGCTTCGCCGCCTTCCCGCCCGCCGAGCAGAGTACACAGGGCGCGCCCGGCGCCTTCGTGTCCGACGCCAGCTTCTCTAACGTGTTCAGTGGCGCGGACGCCGCAGGTGAGGCGCTCTCCGCGCTGCGGGCTGGGCTGCCATGTGCTAGACCTTTGCAACTATTGAGGACGGTTCCCGAATATATTAAAAAAAAAATGCGTGCGTACAAGGTACACGTGTCAGGAGTGAAACTTCTTTGGCAAACTTAAAACTTAATTGAAAATACAAAAAAAAAAGCTAATTGAAAAAAAAGCCAAGTACTGACCGCCGTGACTTGTGACGTGCCGTGAATTTTACTCCTCATGCGCCTAAAGAAGTTTCACTTCTTAAAAAAAACGACTAATTTTGTTAGCAGTTCGGCAGTAGAGTACGTTAATTTATGTTTCGTTTATTTTGTGTTTAATGTTTTGTAAGAATTAAATTTTGATTTGTGACTGTTATTTTTTTTAATTGTATTTATTAATAAAATATTGTGTTATCATAGGAAGGTTATATGATTTATGCTTTATGTTATACATAGCACATGGCAACCCTCCGTAGCATCTTAATATTACTAAAAAGTAGTTTCTTCTCTATGGTGATGGTATTTTATTGTACAAATTGTATTTATATTATCTTAAGCATCCCCTAGAATATTTGTATACTCATTTGGAATATTCTTGTGCAAGCCGCAAACCCGTTCATGGGTATGGGGGATCCCACACAGCCGATGACCGCGTCCCCAGCCCGCCCCCCTCCCCCCAACCCCCAACCGAAATCCGCCTTCGACGAGCTCGAGGACGTGATGAGGATGTCCCTTGGGGGGTCACCGGCTAAACACAGTCAACCGCAACCGATAACCCAGCAACCACAGCCGATGGGGGCGCCGTTCGGTGACGTCATGTCTCAGCCGATGATGTTCGGCTCGCCTGCTCGGCAGCCGATGATGTCAATGGCAGCGATGGGTTCGATACGTGTTTAGACGGAATGTTTTGAGTGCCGGTTATATGTTTCTTAGTGGAGACTCGATTTTATTGGTACAAATGTTTGCCGTTAAAAAAGCTAGGTTATTGAACTTATTTTACAAAAATACTATTTATTCTAGAACTAGCCAATCGTACTTGCCAAATCGACGGTAGATTCACATTAAAAAAAAATTATTTTATTAAAGTGTAATTTAATTGTAATTTGTAAAAAGATGATTCAAAAGGACTTTTAACCTACTTGAATATATAAATTTTTATTTGATTTGATTCAAATCACAAAAAAAATATATAATGACTATGGTTTGTGATGAACTCAATAAGCCTTCACCCACTTTACTGAACGAAGGCTAGTTCTGCTTTCGTTACCATATACAAAAAAAAAATGCAATTTAAATGCATCACGCTACTTTCGCTTTGGGTTGCCTATTGTTTAAATTTCTTTAAAATCTTGGTAATTATTATTAAGATTATAATTCTTGTTGTCAGCAACTCACATAATTGCGAGTCTCCACTTAAATTTATTTATTGAGTTAATAAAACTATATGATTTATAACATAAAACCGGTACAAGCTTGTCAAATAAGCGTATTAGCTTACTTTTTTTTTCCAGGGCACGCGCTTGAAAACTTTTACTTAGTATACCCACCCGCAGCTCTGCGTTTTTATCACCGCCATTAACATTATATAACTTTGTAAATATTTGTAATATATTAAGCCATTTTGATCATTGTGTTTGTTAATAATAGCATTATTGTTTTTTATGTATTTCAGATTTTGTTAATAGGAACCTTTTTAAGCTATAGTTAACATTTTTTGCAGCATTGTCATTTTTTGTTATAGGCATTTATATTTTTACTGTACCAGCATGATCGTTTGTATCCAAAAACCATTAGTATTTGTTAAATGTAATATTGTAAATTGAGACCATATTTAAATTTCCTCTCATTTTAGTATGTGGCAAGTCCTTATTTGTTGTCAAATAAGATATTGTAAAGCAAGCTATTCCTCTCATAATCTTTTATCTTAGATTTTTTTTACTACTTTGGTATTTTTAATCAATAATTTCAACAATCCTCATATTTCATTAGAAGCTAAAGTTTAAAAAGTGATGTCGTTTAAAGATGTCATAGTTACATGGTTGTTGTAAATCTCCAGGGCAACAACAACCACAGCAGCCATCCGGCAAGGTTCTCACCGGTGACCTTGACTCCTCACTCGCCCAGCTTGCGAACAACCTGACTATCAACAAAACGGCATCCGCTCAGAAGTGAGTACTTTTTGAGGGTAGTCTTAAAAACTTTTTAGTACTAGCTGGGTTTTGGATTCGAGGTATATTCGTCAAATCATCTTGTTACGGTGCTTTGTGCGTCTTATACAAATACAGTTAACGCTTATGTCATAAGGTATAATCGATTACATACATAGATATACATGATCACGATTCAGCTTGTAACGTCCCACTGCTGGGCATAGGCCTCTTCTCCATGTAGGAGAAGGGTCGGATCTTAATCCACCACGCTGCTCCACTGCGGGTTGGTGGATATATTTATTACTGTGAGTAACGATGGCTATATAGTCTATGATAACAACCTGAACTGACTGTGGGGAGACCCACATACTGCATGTTAAAAATATACATAAGGCATGTTAAATATATCTATTTATTTATTTTCTAAATTTAAAATTATACACATGCATGCACACACAGCATCAATTTTTCATATTTTTTATTCTTTATTCATACTTCAATAAGAATACCAATATACAGATGTATTTTTATAAGTACCCGCACACTGCGTTAAGTATCAAGATGAGTTGAACTATCTACACTCGCTAGGTAGATTTTACTACCCTAGTGTTCTAGGATAAGGATTGTTGCAAACTCAAATATAATTTGCTATTGTAACGAAGTACTTTATTGAGCTAGATTTTCTACCGATATAAAATAAGGTGAAGGTTTTTAAAGGAATGTTTATTATAGTGTGTATTTATTTAAAAAAAATTTCGGTAGCACTAAATTTTTCGAGATTTGAAACTTTATTAAGAGTTATTCCAAATACTATTTATACCTGTAATATGTGTATGCAAAAAAATTTGAATGTTAGAAAAACAGAAATAAGAAAATGTTAAGACTAAAACTAGTACTAGTTTTAGTCTTAACATCAGGACACGATCAGGAATCTCTAATTTTTAGTGTTCAGTAACACTAGTTGTAGTTGAGTACTTCATTATTTTTGGTACTTTTTACATGCAAACTGCAGGCAAATTTAAGTTTTATACCAATTTAAGACGTTTAACGTTGTTTAAATTTAGTGCTATTTGAAAATACGATTTTAAATCTTAGCCAATTAATTTTTTTTAAACAATAAATGTCTCATTAAAGGTACTAAGTTACTGCAAAAGTTTGAATTTAGTAGCTAGAGTTTTATCGAGTTTTATAATCATTGTCGAGTGGTGTCATTGTGGAGTCATTTTTAAAATTCAAAACTCATTGCGTAAAAATCACTAGATTTTTTTTAAATATAAGTTGTCTGAATTGAAAATAGAAGTTTTATTCCAAAAGGATTATTGAAAGCATCGACATGCACCATTTTTTGTTTATAACTGACATGAGTTCAATTTTTGTAGATTTTTCTAATGATATTGTTGTATAGCATCATTATCATTCAATTAAGTTTGAATGCCTACAATGTAGACACGGCTAACAACTATTTAATTAAAGAACGTAGTTCAAACGAGACAGGATACTCCCATGTAGATGCTTTCACGTGTGTTTTTTTTACTAGCTAAATTTATTCTAAGGTTTTCGGACTGATTTCTCCACTTTTGAACCAACTGCCCAAAGTTTGGCAAATTTTCCGATACTCCTTAAAAAAGTTTTACGGACGAAGTTATTCTAAAAATCGTTTGAGAGAAATCTGCCCTAAATGTTAGAATTTTAAACCCAATGCACGCATGCTTGTCTCGCGCTAGACCGATGCAGTGGAGTTCCCCTAAGAACGCGTCGAAACCGGGAGCCGCTTGGAGCCCTCAACCAATACAAGCAACTACGGGAGCTGGATACCGTCCCATGGTGAGATAAGTTGAACTAGACCAGCATATGTTATGTACATATAATTAAAACGTTTCCCTTTATTGTTATAAAAACTGCTAAACGTTTAACACAGTGATTCCCAACCTTTTTTTTACCCCATACCCCACTTTTTCGTTTCTAAAACTTTGTAACTAATATACATAATTTTTTCCATTAGAAAATAAATTGTCAACCTAATAAACATAAAGGAAGTAATTTTTCAAAACATATAATGGCAAAGTAAAATTGAAATTAAATGTTCTAATAATCCGTTTGATAATTGGAAAACGCTGAACGAAATTATACCGAATAAATAATTATTTACAGCATTTTGCACCATTTTGTACAAAAAAAAATATTTTTTTTGGCACTGATATCTAGCATTGCATTAAATTTTCCGGAGTGAGAGGATTAAAGTCGTGTCGAGTTAAATTTTAAATTGCCCCCCCCCCCCCTTTAACTACCCTGTGGGGCGTACGTTCCACGTTGGGAAACACTGGTTTGACATATCTGCCAGAAGGTAACAAGGAGTAATATTACGACAATATTAACTGATATTTAAATTGTATAAATAAATAATGCTTGAAACTAAATTGTTTTTGCCGTCGTCTAAGTTATTAAGACCGCGTCACTGTGTAACTTCTCTCGGCATTTCTTTCGAATAACAAAGCTTATTCTTTTTCTTTATAAATGTTCTGTTTTAGTTATCCGTTCTATCCCTATTTGCTTTATTTTTCGTTGCATTGCAGTTTCTTTTATTATAATTTTTGTCTTATTTCGCAATATTCCTGTAGCATGCCAGCATCCTTTTATTTTGCGTTTTCCAGGGTCCCGGCATGACTCTGCCACCAATGCCCCATACATTACCCCATACGTACCACCCCCCACATTTTGTTCTGGTAAGTTGCTAATTTTTTTTCCTATTTTTTTTTGCTTTAATTTTATTCGGCAAATGCTTTCTTTTTCGGAATAAAAACTTATAGGTAGGGATCCCTAGTACATTTTTTTGACCTGATCAGTATCAAGCTAATTTTTTGGGAGTGGCTACATTTTGATGAGGCGAACAAAAAATTCCTCTTCGAAAACTCTCGATTGTGGTAGCTAACAGAGATAGCAGGAGATAGAGCAGCAGTGAGCGTAGGACCGGGATAACGTACCACGCAATTTGGAGGACATTATTACTTTTAAATTATATAGATAATCACTAACTAAAAGCAAAAAAAAATCAGAAAAAAAATTAATTTTTGGTGACCTTACGAGGTCATCAACTTGATGACCTCGTAAGGTCATAAAAAATTATTACTAACCGCTGATTATTTTTCTTTTAGTTAGTGATTATCTATATAATTTAAAAGTAATATTGTCCTCCAAATTGCGTGGTACGTTATCCCGGTCCTACGCTCACTGCTGCTCTACCTCCTGCTAACTCTATTATCTACCACAATCGAGAGTTTTCGAAGAGGAATTTTTTGTTCGCCTCATCAAAATGTAGCCACTCCCAAAAAATTAGCTTGATACTGATCAGGTGAAAAAAATGTACTAGGGATCCCTACCTATTATTTATTCTTGTTTAGTACTAAAATGTTTGGATATTTTTTAAGTGTACATAACAATAAGTTTTTACAAATTTTTTTTTTGTATGTACTAATTATTGTTTATACAGGGTGTATCTACACGTCAGGTAAAGTGCAGTTTTTGAATGAATGCGTTGATTTGCACGTGTGTGAAATCAGCATGGCTACGATCATGTTACATTCATTTGATTCATTGAATGATGCCCGTACATTGCATTTAATGAAGAAAATTTTCACTTGAATGTATTTTTTCTCGATCTTTTCTTTTTATAAAATTAATATAGAAACTGTGAAGACGTTTATTAATAATTTGTATTCAATTCATTTGGTATATTATTTTAGTTGTACAGAAAAATTACGTGTTAATATAAAATATCTTTAAGTGTCAATTTTTAAATTATTATTATAAATATAAGATACGTTATCATCATCAAAGATGATTTTTAGACGCCTTTTAACTTACATTTTTGTATATTCCAGCAACAACCGCCCATGGTAATGAACTCGATGGGGATGAACTCGAACCCTATGATGCCGATGGGTGCCATGCCACCCATGAGACCCCCCATACCCCCGCAACCCGCCAACCATTTTAGTTAAACACTAACCAGTAGTATATTGGAATTTGAGTTCTACTGCCATCGAGATTGTGTTGATGATTAAAGAAATGCTTTATATTTAATTTAATATCATTGTTTGGCACAAATTGAATTTGGTATTGCCATTTAAAAATTTGGCTTTCTTCGCTCAAACATATAATATTTTTTTTTAATCAATCGATCCTATCTCGATGGCTGTTCATAAAGGTTTTTTTTTAAAAGAAAACTAGAAAAGCTCAGTGGGAATACGTTTACTTAATATAGTCACAGATACATAGTTGTGACGTAGTTTCAATGTACATACAAGCTTAGTTCCGGTTTACTAGAATGGTTATCGTATAGTCGACTTGTGAATCAGGTAGGTATCATAATTATGTATTATTATTTTCACCTACATTATGTTCGTTTTTCATAATTTTGAAATGTCCATGTCATAATTTGAAATTTAAATGTATATAAAATTACTGTTTCATTCAAAAGAAGCGATAATAATTTTAAAAAAAAATTGAAATTATGAAATCAATAAAGTTTCGCTTTAATTTTAAGTTACCCCTTAATGCTTTTAATAAATCTATAAATCTTTCATTATCCTTAATTTTAATAGGAAATTTTACAATTATAGTCAAAACATCTCATTTCTATTATTAAATATATTTTAATAAAATTAAAATCTTATGAAATGGTGCGTAGCGAATATGAATTTTATTTATCAAAGAAAAATTACATCACATTCCACATATACTTACAAAATAATTTTCAATACCTTTTTTATATCGTTATTATTTTTATCTTTTGACATAGTATTTGTGATTCAATATTGATCTGTTATGCCAAATTGTTTAGAATCGAGCACACACACAACTCGCTAATAAAAAAGTTTTTTTTTTTAATGTTATTAGGCCGGCAAAGAAGTGTACGGCTCACCTGATGGTAAGCAATTACCGTAGCCTATAGACGCCTGCAACACCAGAAGCATCTCAAACGCGTTGCCGACCGTATCCCCAACCCCACCCAGGAGCTCTGGTCACCTTACTCACCAACAGGAACACAACACTGCTTAAAAGTTATTGATATAGTTCTTTTTCACCATAAAACTACTTTAATCTGTTAGATATTCCTATTCACAACCGCTTGTACGAAAAGTTCAAGTTTGTTGATGTTTCACCAAGGCCAAGAGCCTCTTTTATCTTCTGCTAATACAATCTATGATACACTTCCATAAACTTATCTGAGAGATTAACTTTAACGACTTAAAATTGACCCTAAAATTGCTAACTCTATATAAAACATTGTAAGTCTAACGGAGTACTAAAACGCAAATATCTTTTCATCGAACTTTTTCAAATTGTGCCAAATGAGTACCTACATAAGCAGATTATTAGACGGGCTTTGGTTGTTGCGGAATTTTCGCATTCATGTTTGCACGTGCAAAAAAGTTGTGTCTTTTACCATTAAAATATTAATAAAAGGCAGGATTATTTGTTTCTTGGCATATTTTGGCATAACAAAGATCAAATGAAAAACGAATACGATGTTTTTTTTTTTAATCACCATATTATATAGAAATCAATGCGTTGAAAAACTTATGATCCAAATCGCACTTATGATGTCGAAACATCAAATTTAAATAATTATAATGTTATATCCTTTATATCTCACTTAAATCGTGTAAAAATAAATTACTAAGGTTGCCACAAATATAAACGCCAAATTATCAAAAATGGCAATCCCTAACATTTTGATTTTAAAGTCAATATCTGTGGCATCCTTAAAACGTAACGTATTAAACGTATGTATATTTACTGTATTAGATTGTTATAAAATTAGATATTACGGGTGTACATTTTACATTGTATCGATCATGTGGAATAGGTGCTTACTGTGTTGCCAGGTGTTTATCTGCTAATGTCTATTTAAAAATCACCTCATGTGATAAGATTTTTTATTGTATAACGGTTCTATTAACACCCTAAAACATGATTTAGTTGATCCCAGTCATTGTAACACTTATTTTAAAAATTACAAAAATTATCATGATAAATTAGCCCCAGTAATTTTGTATTGGTTTTTAAAAGGTTAATTATTATTATATTGGTGCGATATTTATTGCTTCCATAAGACTGTCATATATTTCGAAGTATTAAACACTTATGATTTCTTTTCCTTTGCGTGCTTTCAAATCAAATGTTGCCATTTAAATTTTATTTTCCCATTGAATAGTTGTAAAAAATTTTTTTTATAGGAAATGTGATTTTTAAATGGCAAATCGATGTTACTGCTTAATGAAATAATTGTTGTCTAGATATACATATTTACTAATCATGTAATACCTGTAGCTGTTTATTGAGATAATCATTAAATTAGATATAGAAATATAATAACGTTCAAAACTCAATACACAGTAGTTCGTGTAAATAATTATTATATGTATATGTAACCCTCCCTTTTTACATAGTAGATGTTTATTTTGCTGCCTTTACTAGACATTTAAGAAAATTATATTAAGAAAAATAAGTATTTTTAATCTTCAGCTAAAATGTCTAATAAATGTGACAAAGTACTCGTTCCCTATAGCTTACTTATGAATAATTATTATTATAGTAATTGGTTTAAAATTAAATAACAAAATTAATGATATATAATATCATTTTGCAATTGAATGCATGAACAGATTTTTTCGGTAGTATTATTGTGCAATATTTTATTAAAAATTGTGTATCTGCTGTTATGAAAATGTTCAGGTTTTGAATAAAGACTTGCCGTATGAATCGTTTTATAATTGCAGCTCAGCCATAATTATTTAATTTGTACTGTGATTTATAGTGGAGTCGACTGATATGTTTTAGATGGGATTCGCTGTATAGATTTATAGGGAGTTTCGATTTTATATTGTTTTAAGAACGATTTATTTGATTTATTATTATTATTATTATTACTTCATTTTACTCATAAAAAATTGCTAAGTTGTACATTTTTATTCAATATTTCATAATGTTACGATTTTATTTTTTTTATGTAAATACCCTCTGCTGTTAATCGCTAGCTGTCGTGCCTTTAGATATCCAATTTAGTTTATTTATAAAATAAATAAAATGTTTTAAGCCTTCATTTACGTTTTTTATTTATGTTCGTTTCAATCTCGGGTCCAGTTAAGCCTTCACGTGGAATTCTCCCCCTTATTTTTTTAACTATATCGATGTCTATGGTATATTAGCGTTTCTACTCAAATTATATTTACCTGTAATTCCAATGACAATACTATTTAAACCTACTATGTAATATTCATCTAATTAAAAATAATCTAAAGACAATTAAAGATTTAACTAAAAAGTTAAATAATAATTGTAATGAGATGGGCTAAATCCCCGAGTGTCATTTTACAGATATAGGAATATATAACATATTTTAGACACTAAATTAAAATCTTCTATATCCTTAACTAGAAAGCACTATATGTTCTTTAAAAGATTGAATGGACATACTTATATAGTAGTAAATTTACACTCGGGGCCACAAAACATTGCTGGATTTTTATGTATACCAACAGTAGATCTTCAATAAGTATTATAAAAAATATCAGCTGACTAGCGTAGCCAGGATTAGCATTCACGATTTATTTAGCTACTTCATATCTCGGCTTAAGGTACTTGGATATGAAAATTATCTTTGAAAATATAAAGTTATACCTAATAATAATAAGTATTCAATGTATTATCATGTATATTTAAGTCGAAGTATACCTCGTATAGACGAAATATATATTTTTGTTAAAAATGGATTGTTTTCTTCTATTACTGTATTTCAATGTAATTTTTAAAAATACGAATCAAAATCAAGGAAAAATATGTATATTTTCCCATTAAAATTTAAGCTGTTACTACACGTGTTAGATTGTATATTTTTCACTGAATTGTTAACAAAAATAAAGTTCTAATTTTAATATGTTTAAAAATTCTATTGAAATGCATCGTAGGTAAGTACTTGCGCGATCATCTGTTGGTTTTTATAGAAAACAATCCATCTTAAGCTTAAATGTACGTGTGTTGTTGAATCGTAATAGCAGTGGTTAATTATGTATTATAATACACTTAAATAATATAATGAATGGCTTTTTATTCTCCTATCCAATTTTTTTTTTGTTATGGCAATTCTCGTACATAGTACATTTGCCATTATTAAACTAAGGAAATTTCTTCATGTATGTAAAGCACGAAGGAACGAGAGAAGCTAAATACTCAGGTTTATGAGTTTTCTTGTTTTAATTTAGAGCCTATACATGTGTGTAAAAAATTGAAATGTACTTAATTATTTTATAACTTCTAAATAATGCACACAAATAAAATTTCTAAAAAAATATGTGAAGAGACTTAAATAAAACAATCTATATAGGTTGTGTAGGATCGGAATCAACTTGATACCTTCCAAAACAAGTCTAACAAAATGTAAAAAATAGCTAATGTTGTCGTAGTTTGAATTGCGGAAACTAGTCGTTTTGAAAATTAACGTATTTTAAATAGTGTTTGTCCTCCACTAACATATTTTTATATCTAATGGTCAAGTACACGAAGGTGAAATAAATCGACACAAGCTATATTCTCATTGTCAGAAAAATTAAATTATTTTTTCTGGTTTTGGCTAAAGAGGTTTTGCCGCCATTCTCCCTAACAAGTTTGTAGGTACACCGTACAGGTAGGTACCTACTTATCGGTTATGAAAAGCAAACGAAACCAATTATATAGACAAAAAAAGTTATATAGATACACCATAGGTACAAAAGAAAAGATCTTCGAAGGCGATTCTTGCTTATAGTAGATGTTTATAATATTGTAACAAATATTAGTTTGTGGTCTGGATCTTCGTCTTTTATACAAATAACCTACTGGCTACTTACAAGAAAGGGTTGTTTTCTATTAGGAGTACACGAAATTGAAATTTATTATTTTTTTTTTCACTAATTATAGGCTGTGATTTGCGACCATTCAAAGTTTATTATCATACATCAGTGTTGGCGTACCATGTTTTTATTGCCAGAACCATTTTTTTTAGCTAGTTCGGTACAATGATTTCTGAGTAGCCGTCTAACATCCCTGTTTCCGCCATAGCTTCGTCTGCGTGTGTTCCGTGTTCTCTTGTTGAAGTAAAACTTTTTTTTTGCACACGCTTGAATCGAGGAGTTAAAACTGGTGAATGCGTGACGAGAGTGTTACGAGTGTGATCGGGCAAGGCTAACGGAGCGAGAGAGAGTCCAGATAGATGTATCCGGAATCCAGATAGCCAAGATAAAAATTGTGTGAAAATTTTGGAATCCCTGTTTCAAACAGTACACAATAGCTTACATTAACTTCATATACAAACCAATCGTTTTTATTTGGAATTTTCAGCAGGGACCAGAGTGCTGCCAGTGCAGGCCTATTGTGCAGAAGTTTTACTTCAGTCGTGGGGTCTAAAACGCCTGTGTAACACACAATCATTGATAACGTAACGTTCTATTAAAGAAAGAATTTGATAGGTTCTGTAGTTTTTTAATTTTTTCATTACGAACAAACAAAATATCAAGCATCTATATTTTGATATAATAGCATAGATAATATAATTTATTTATAATGCAGATTATTTTGTCATAGCAATTGATAGAATAATTTTTCTAACTAACAAAAAACCAATGTCGCGCAGTACACACCACTGGCGGATCCAGGGGGGGGGGTCCCGGGGTCATGATCCCCCCCTGGGCTGTGTCCAGGACCTAGATGGACCACTAATTAAAATTGTTAAACAAGATTTTTGTCACAATATAGGTATTTTTAAGTACAGTACCTACATAGATTAACAAAATACCTACTTTTTACTTGTATCTATTATTATAAAAATTAAATTATAGCTTCTTTTTACTTGACCACGACTATGTGACCCCCCTGGCGCCTTAACCATGACTGTGACCCCCCCCCCCCCCGGCGCCGAAGCTGGATCCGTCCTTGGTACACACCCACCCATCCAAGTACGATGGGTTACAACGTCACCCATGACCCATCCAAGTACTGACCGCACCCGACGTTACTTCGGTTTTTTTCAACGTGGCATGTACGTTGGCGGATGTACGTACTAAACTGCTAATTAACATTAGCAGTTACAAAAAAAGATTTCTACTCTTGGATACTAAAATACGGAAAATTAAAGCAATTTGATTTGATTACAATAATACAAGTTATCGTGTGTCAGAGATATGAGATTAATTAATTAATTTAAAAAATTTAACACTAAATTAACTCCTATTAATAAAGTAAACAATTTTTTCACATGGTAACACTAATCTGCACAAATCGATGACAGCGACGGAATTTTCGGTCGGGAGGAGTGACGACATTTTGTCAATAAATTGTTAATTTAGTTCTATTCAATTGGTAAATTTTCGTAGCAAGTAGTGTTAAAAAGCCATAAAAATGGCAGACAATGAACAAAAAGCGATGCAGTTAATAGCGGAGGCGGAGAAAAAGTTAAATTCGTCGAAATCCTTCCTCGGTTCACTATTCGGGTGAGGACAATGAGTGCCTTATTATTTTGTTGATATTAGCTCTATTGATTTTTTTAATGTATATTTTCCATTATAAATCAAGTGAATATAATACTAAGTTACGTAAATTTTTGGTATAGCGTTTAAAAACTTGTGCAAAGTCATCAAAATGTAATAATAAAAATGAGTTCAGTACCTATTGTGTTAAACTTTAATAATAAAAAAGATTACTATGATTAATACTTACATACCAATTCCTATATTTTGTAGATGTATAATAAGATGTTAATCCACCACGTTGCTCCAATGCGGTTTGGTGGATGTATTACTTACTATGAGTAATGATTGCTATCAGGTGTACATGATAACAACCAGAACCGACAGCTTAACGTGTGCACCGAGGTACGGTGGGGAGATCCACCAGGGCTAACAACCAGACACAAATATCACCTCGGAGCGGGAATCGAACATGGCACACACACCATTACGAAAGCAGTTGTCTGAGTGGTGTATTACAAAAAAAAATGTTATTAAATATACTATGCATGCATGCTTCTAACAACTTTCAAATATTAAAAATTATCTAATACAAAACATTTGTATACTATGTAAATTGTCCTTGTTTAATGTACAGTTTACTCACTATATTATGTTAGTAGCTAATTATAAATTTTAATTACTTAAACCAGTAAATAACATCCGTAAATATTATTATTCATTTATTACAAATTGGATAGAATTTAAATTAACTAAATATTATAATTTTTGTATAGAGGATCGTCGAAATTAGAAGAAGCAGTGGACTGCTACTTGAGGGCAGCAAATCTCTTTAAAATGGCCAAGAAATGGCCTCAAGCAGGTCAGGCCTTTTGCACTGCCGCACAACTACATTTGAAGGCTGGCGTTCGTCATGACGCTGCCACTAACTTTGTTGATGCCTCCAATTGTTACAAGAAAGCTGACCCTAATGGTGAGTCAAACTTTATATTTAAGTGCTACAAATAATCTATACTAATATTATACTATTAAATATTAAACTCTTCAGCTTTAGCTGTTTAGTTTGTTTGTTTGATTGTTTAAACATGCTAATCTCAGAATCTACTGGTCCGATTTGAAAAATTCTTTAAGTGTTAGATAGCCCATTTATCGAGGAAGGCTATAGGCTATATATCATCATGCTAAGACCAATAGGAGCGTAGCACCAATGAAGAATGTTTCAAAATCGGATTTTTTTTCCTTTTGAGAGATTCCGCTGCGTAAGCGGTTAAAGATTCGCACAAATCATGTATGACAGAATTGGTCCTATTCCACGCAGACGAAGTCGCGCGCAGAAGCTAGTTTACAATATAATGTATGTATTAGGGATTAAAATCAACAACAGAACCTAATTACATTATTTCCATATACTATTCTACATTCTAAATTTGAGAAATTATTTTTTTAATGTTAGTTTTCCTTTGTGTTGTTATTAAAAACAAACTACTCATCTCGGAAATACTTGAAATAGATTAGAAGATTGCAATCTTTAATAGAAACACAGAGTAACACATACCAACATAATTATACTATCTTTTATATCTATACTAATAAACTACTCAAAACAAAATAGGGCCCACCCGAGCTTATCTCGATGTTTTGAATACTCGTAATTTTTAAAGCACGTATTGGCGTAGCCTAGCATTCCGTTGGATTGTTGACATGTTTACGAAGCTTTATCGATGTTTTAATCATTCTGTTTAATATTATTCTCAAGTGGGGAGCCAGAAAAAGTTAAGTGCTCCAAAATCACCCTTTTCTCAAATTCTCAATCACTTGTGTTCATAGTCTCATTCTGAATGCTACTGTGGCACATCGTTATTTTTTAAATTTTAAATTAATTTTAGTAATATTATTCGTGATTATGCCTGGTTCTCGCGTTCATATGGATATGGGAACGGCAGCACGAGCGGTGGCTATGATCCAGGAGGGAAATTCTCAGAGATCAGTGGCAATACAGATTGTTGTGTCACATCGAGCTATCCGGAATGCTTGGGGTCGTTATCAAGAGACTGGTAGTGTTGCTAGAAGACGCGGAACAGGAAGAGCTCGGGCTACAACAGCTCAAGAGGACCGGTATATCAGATTGACCGCACGTCGGCAGCGGAAAATAACCGCCCGTGCCTTACAAAATCAACTGCGGCAATCTACTGGCATGCGGGTGAGTGATCAAACCATTCGGAATCGACTTCATGAAGATGGCCAAAGATACAGAACACGCGCTGTTCGACTGAAATTGACAAGTGCCCATCGTGCAGAACGATTAATGTTTGCTCGCGACCACTCAAACTGGTCTATGGATAACTGGAAGACAGTACTGTTTACTGACGAAACTAAGGTGAAATTTTTAAGTGACGATCGTCGAGTGCGCGTATGGAGAAGGGAAGGCGAACGTTTTTCTGAACCCTGTGTCCCCGGAACAGACCGATTTGGAGGTCCGAGTGTCATGCTGTGGGGCGAAATAAGCCTACAAGGCAAAACCGAGCTGATAATTCTGGATGAAGGTACCGTGACTGCTGCTAGCGACGTCAAACGTGTAATCCGGCCTCACGTGATCCCATTTGCACAAAGAATAGGTGAAAACTTCGGGTTGATGGAAGATAATGCCCGCCCGCATACAGCCCGCATCGCTCAAAGAGCACTCTCTGATGCCAATATTAGAGTTTAGCCGTGGCCAGCCATGAGCCCCGACCTTAATCCGATAGAACATCTGTAGGATCGATTAAAAAGAAGCCTCAAGGCAAATTACAGCAACGTCCACAGCCGACAAGACCTCATAAATGCTCTTAAAGTCTGTTGGGAGTAATTGCCTAAAGAAAACATAACCCACTTGATTGAAAGTGTCCCAGAAAGGCTCAGAGTATGCATACGGTGCAGAGGGGGCCCTACACGCTAATAATACCAAAATTAACCGGTATTTTTTAAGAATAAAGGCTATATTGAAACTTTTATCTTGTTGCTTATTTTTGCAAATTTTCTCTAAAACCGTTAATGTTGCATAATTTGCATAAAATTGCTAATTTTTGCCCAAGTACACGTTAAAAAAATTCCATACGCCTTGTTCATACATACTCATTCATAAAAAGATAAAAAAAGTAAAAAGTTTTTACACCACAGCAAAAAAACAGGGTGGGCCCTATTTTGTTTTGAGTAGTTTATAATAAAGCTGAAGAGTTTGATTGTTTGTTTGTGTGTTTGTTTGAACGCGCTAATCTCAGGATCTACTGGTCCGATTTGAAAAATTCTTTCAGTGTTAGATAGCCCATTTATCGAGGAAGGCTATAGGCTATATATCATCACGCTAAGACCAACAGGAGTGGAGTCCACGCCGACGAAGTCGCGCGCAGAAGCTAGTATGTTATAAAAAAATAATAGTAATACTAAGAAAAAGAAAGGGAATTTTTTGTCTATATATTTAAATATGATATACAAAAAGGATTAACTAGCTAGCTAATATAAGTCATATCATTCGTTAAAACAGTACATAAACACATTTAGACTGAAGCTTTAACAATTAAATGTTTTTTTAAAAATCTATACAAAATGTTACTTAAATATGTATTAAAAACATAGTTATAAATACATATTAGAAATATTAATGAAATATTATATTTTTTACATAAATAATCTGCATCTGAGATTACATTAAATTACATTTGAATTAGAAAGTAACATTGTAGAAAGCGCTCAGAATAGGTCAAAGTAACAATACTTAGGCTTACATAATATAATATACAATGAGAAACCTTTGACAATGGAAAATTTTGTATTGAAGTGAAACTTCTTTAGATGCATGAGGGGTAAAATTTGAGCGACCGCTAACACGGCAACGTATACGACGTTGGTTTTTTGTTTATTTTTTTTCAATTAGTTTTTTTGTATTTTAAATTGTTTTTTTTTTTTAAATTAGTTTGCCAAAGAAGTTTCGCATTTCTGACATGTGTACTTTGTACGCATGCATTTTTTTTTCACTTTAAAATAATTGTATAGATGTTATGGAAGCTAAGAAAATAACTAGCTCATTATAGATGCTGCTATAATTCCTGCCTCTTGTCTTTATTCTAGGTTTCATATTTGTGTCTATGTTAAAAAGTATATAAAATATGTATAAATGTCTGACAGTCTGCCGTTATCTAAGACAAAGGCATTACGTTGCCAACCTAAGGAATACTTGACCATGTAATGTAGGTATATTTATCAAAAAATATATATATTTACCTATAACAGTCAGCTGTTACCTATAACACGAGCATTAAGTTGCTTACCTTAGATATTTATCTATTTATTTATTGTAGGGATATAAAGTAACATGTGTTATTCTGGATATTCAAATGTCTAAGTACTAAGTTTCATTACAATTAGTTATTTGAGTTCATACGTAAAAGAGTAACAAACATCAATTCAAATTTACGTATTTAAAATATTAGTAGGATGAAATGTCATTATAGCATGGAGTGTATGTGAGTGTATGTGTTGTTTGCATCTTGGCACTGACTTTAATGTCGTTAGGTCGAAAAAATTGTGTGAGGTCACTCAACTCGACAAGCAATAAAAACTGTCTGTTGAGATGTCTCGAGATTGACTTATTTAATGAACTATATCATATTTTTATCCTAATACTTGAACTTTTTATATTGTTTATTCGAATGTTATTTATTAAATACAAATGCATTCTAAAATACTATTTTATTTCGTATTTTATAAATTTGATGTGTACTTGTTTGAATTGAAAATTTCATTTAAGTTTGATAGTTTTGGGGTAGTATAGTACCTGGACCTTACAGAAGATCACAGCTAAATAATACTGTTTTCAAGCAGTGTTGTGTTCCTGTTGGTGAGAAAGGTGACCAGAGCTCCGGGGGGAATTGGGGATAGGGTCGGCAACGCGCTTGCGATGCTTCTGGTGTTGCAGACGTCTATAAGCTATGGTAATCGCTTACCGCCGGACTCTTGTTTGCCGACCTTACTATATTACAACCTACTTATATTAAAAAAGTCAGAAAAAAGAGAAAGAAAGGAACAGAGGTTCAACGAAATAATTATGTTACATAAACGTAAATTTTTACCATTTCTTTTATAATTATACCTATACCTACGTAGTTTTTCGAAACTGTATACATGTATTTTCAAAGTACCAATTTGGGAATATTGCTACAAAAGTTATTCAACATACAAAGTTTACAGTTTACACTGCTTTGTTCAAAAGTTTCTGCTCTTGTATAATATAACTTGTTACCTAACTCCAAATAGCTCTTCAGTGATATATCCTACTATTTGGCTCTATTAAAGCTAATTCTACCTAGCCACTTATATTATAAACAAGCTACCCGGTAACTTTCATAGCGCTATACTTGTTGTTGGGAATTTATCAATTAAAATATAAAAATGTCTATTAATTATTCCTGAAAATAACACAAAAATTATCGAGTCAGGTGCAGTCGCTTGGAAGTTATGTATCTTTAAAAATAATTAGATAATAAGTTTGATATCTTTTGTAAGTTTACTGAATTTATTCCCATGGCGATAACAATAGAGTCTATTCTGTCAAGATCACGATTCAGCCTGTAATATCCCACTGTTGGGCATAGGCCCCTTTCCCCATGTAGGGAAGGATCAGAGCTTAATCCATCACGCTGCTCCAATGCTGGTTGGCGGATATATTCCCTACTATGAGTAATGATCGCTATCAGGTGTACATGATAACAACCGAGACCGACAGCTTAACGTGCTCTCCGAGACATGGTGGAGAGACCCACAAGGGCTGACAACCAGACCGGAAATAAATATTGGTATAAACACAAATATCCACTCCGAGCGGGAATCGAACCCGCGACCGTCGGTGTTTAGGCGCCGCGGACACGGCACACGCACCATAATTATGTATTATATAATGGTACGTTACAACAATAAGCATAAAATATGGGATAACGTCAAACTTTCCAAGGACAAAGTGATAGCCAGAAGCTAATTTAATGTTTTCCAATCAATTTCCTGCCAGTAATGAATTAACAGTAGGTACAGCATAATAAGTCTAAAAAAACTTGCAAAATGAATGAAGGTCAATGAAATGATCTAATCTATCGGTGGCTCGATAATGACTTGTGTTTTTTATCTTATCATGGTCATTATAACTTGTGTATTAATTAGTATAATTTTTTTAAAGTAAATAAAGTACCAATGTATGTTTACAGTAAATTTGCGCAGACTGAAATAAGTAATATTGATAGTTACGAAAGAGATCTTTATAAAAAAAAAATTAAGTAATCTAATTTTTTAATCTAGTTATAGTTTTTTTTGTTTAAAACAAATAAAATTATGTTTAACGCTATTTTTAACCGACTTCCAAAAAAGGAGGAGGTTCTCAATTCGACTGTATTTTTTTTTTTTTTTTTTTTTATGTATGTTAGCTCAGAACTTTTGACTGGGTGGACCGATTTCGATCAATTTTGTTTTAATTGAAAGGAGTTGCATGTCACGTGGTCCCATTTTTTTAAAATAAGATCTGACAAGTACTTTTAGAGTTATATCTAATAATGCGTATTTACTTGACTACTTTTTCGTCGACCTACGTTGTATTATACCGCATAACTTTTTACTCGGTGTACCGATTTTGATGATTCTTACTTTAATCGAAAGCTAATACTTGTCATCTAGTCTTCGTGAAATTAGATCGAGATCTGATTACAACTTTTTGAGTAATCTTTAATAGCGCCGTAGCGCGTATTTACTTGACTATTTTTTCGTCTTATTACGTTGTATTACTTGTCAATGTAATTGAAGTCGGTTTTTTTTCGTTTGCAAGCAAACACAATTATTTTTATAATAATATTATTATAATAATGAAACAACTTTTTGGATGTGGTTGCTGTAAATGGTCTAAAATCCCATGGTAAATCGGTGCATGTATTAAATATTAATGTTAAGCTAAAAACCAACTTTTTATTTTTATTTATGATTAGGAGAATATATATCGACCAGACTGCCTGTGCAAGTTGGTTTTTAGCATAGCATCGATACATGCACTGACTTGCGATGGGATCTCAGTCTAAAGGTATCCGAAACGTCGGGCATCTAAAAAACTAACCGCGATAAAATCCGTAAAAGTTGTTTCATTGTAATGAGTGAAATTCGCGTAAACATTAGAAAACAATATTATTATCAACAGATGTTAACTCCAAAAATTTTATACAATAACATTAATAGCCATATCTTGTCTCTAGTAATGAGTAGTTATGTCTTGAAGTCTGAAGCAAATATTATGTAAAAATTGTGTATGTATAAGTAGCAATATAAGCTGAATTATTAGGTAATGTAATAGGTTGGGGAAAAAGCCTTTTCGTATTTTTTTGTAAAAAGTTGCAATAAAATCTTTTTGCTTGTATTATTTCTAACTCGTTGGTATTGATACCATGAAACGGGATATTTTAAAAATAATATATAAAATACGAAAATTATTCGAAAACGGGATATTTACCATGTTTATCACTACATAGTATAAAACAAAGTCGCTTTCTCTGTCCCTATTAGGGTTGCCAGATGGGAAGACTAAAATGTCTGGACAAATTTTCAAAAAGTCGGGATTTTGGGATTGTGGTCGGGACCAACGGTACAAATAAATATTACGAAATATAAAAAATCTTTTTTTATTATAAAAATTTTTTCCCGCTCTGCCGATCGCAGCGCAGAGACTCGCCAAGCGTGTTCTATTCCGCGTAGAGTAGTTAGTTTAGTCGACAAGTTGAAAATGGTCGAAAATAAAGATACTGCTCTTAGAATTATGTGTGATAGCTTATTGGATCCGGAATGACGCCTAGAAAAATGTTCTAAAAACGTGTATTTAGTACATTAAAAAATGCACAAGTTACAAACAATTAAAAAAGGAGAAAAATTGCCTTTCGTTTTTTGCCAGTATTTCATAAACTGTTAATTTTTAAGAAATTTCAAAAAAAGATTCTGAAAGAAGAGGAAATTTTCAATAAAAAACTCCCAGCTCCCGGAACTATATCATGGATATACAAATATCTATAGGTACAAATAAATAAAATTGGAGTGTCTCTTTGTAATATTAAAATAACCGCATATGGATCTATACACGGTACATATTCCACAATTACATTTTTTACAATTACTTTTCTCTCTCTCTGTTTGTTCCGGCTAATCTCTGAAACAGCTGGACCGATTTTGACGGGACTTTCACTGATAGATAGCTGATGTAATAAGGTGTAACTTAGGCTAGTTTTAATTTTGATTTTTATTTTCATAACTGCGAACTAAACAATTTTTGTTAAATTACACGCGGACGAAGTCGCGGGCACAGCAGCTAGTACATACATAAAAGCTGTTATATAGTTATTTATAATTTTAATTTAATGCTGAAAATGGGTCTCCACGTGATATTTTTAGGTTGCGCGCGCGGCGTCAAAAGCAAGTACGACACATTGATTAATTTATTTAAGGTATTGAATATATATTTTTTTAATTTGAAAAAAAATATGGTGTATTGTGAACACTATAAATACTTAATTCCTTTTCGAAATTTTACTTAAAGTTAATTTTTCAACAAGTTAAACGATTGTTAACTAACAAAATTTTCTCGAAAATCCCTCTCAATTGTACTTAAATGAAAAAAAAAATGTTTAAATAATTGTCGTAAATTTTCTTTCGTTTCGTAGAGCCTTTCTTATATACATAATTAACAAGATCACGCCATAAAAGTTAAAAAAATATTCATTCTTTGTTTATAATAATTTTTGTACTTGAACAAAAACTGGTAATTTTTCTAAAAAATGATGATTTTTCTGGAACTACAATTGAGACGGAATTTGGAGAAAATTTTGTTAGTTAACAATCGTTTCACTTGTTGAAAAATTAACTTTTCAATACCTTAAATAAAATAATAAATGTGTCGTACTCGCTTTTGACGCCGCGCGCGCAATCTAAAAATATCACACGGAGACCCATTTTCAGCATTAAATTTAAATTATAAATATTGGAGATAGAGTTCCGGTAGCTGGGAGTTTTTTATTGGACCTTCTCTTTCAGTTTTTAATTATTTTTTTTTTTTGAAATTTTTTAAATACAATTAACAGTATGAAATATTGGTAAAAACGAAAGGCCATTTTTTCCTTTTTTTAGGGTTCCGTACCCAAAGGGTAAAAACGGAACCCTATTACTAAGACTTCGCTGTCCGTCCGTCCGTCCGTCCGTCTGTCACCAGGCTGTATCTCGAGAACGGCTATAGCTAGACAGTTGAAATTTTCACAGACTATGTATTTCTGTTGCCGCTATAACAACAAATACTAAAAATTACTATTTAAGGGTGGCTCCCATACAAAAAACGCAATTTTTTACCTATTTTTGCTCGATATTTATATAATACATATATTTAAATATATATTACCTAGTCAATGGTACGGAACCCTTCGTGCGCGAGTCCGACTCGCACTTGGCCGGTTTTTTAATTGTTTGTAACTTGTGCAATTTCTTATGTGCTAATACACACTTTTAGAACATTTTTATAGGCGTCATTGCGAATGCAATAAGCTATCACACATAATTTTAAGAACCGTATCTTTATTTTCGACCATTTTAAACTTATCGACTAGACTAAGTGGTGAACGAAATGATTTTCACTTTTTACGGAATTTTAGATTATTATTATCGCGATAGTTTGAGATTTTTGATTTGTTGCTATTTGTCGGGACATTTAGTATTTTTTCGGGACTCTGGACATCATACGAAATGTCGGGACAATCCCGACGAATCCCGACCATCTGGCAACCTTAGTCCCTATGTCCCTATGTCCCTATGTCCCTATGTATGCTTAGATCTTTAAAACTACGCAACGGATTTTGATGCGGTTTTTTTTAATAGCTAGAGTGATTCTTGAGGAAGGTTTGTGTATATAATTTAGTATACTTTTATGTAAATTAGCAGAATTACGGCGATAAATGTTGAAGAAGTCGTAAAAAATCGCGCCAACTGGGAGCTTTCCACGCAAACGCCGCGTAAACTAGCAAAGATACAGTTTAGTAATGTACTAGCGAATTCAAAATCTATAAAAATTCTACAAAAAAGTCCGCGAGAGCATATCTCTATCTCTTACGGTTGACTTACAATAACCACGTTTATGTTCAAATTTTTAATTAAAAACCTTACGTTATTTTCATAGCTATTTTCTTTAGTTCAGTATTAATCCTTATCCATATAAATATGTTAGTTAGCTTAGACATTTAATGCAGATTAAAATTGCCCTTCACACTATATCAATCAGATGAATAGTTTTTGAGATATCGTCGTTAGAAGCAATTAGCAGCGAAACATTTAAAGTTCCTAAAGCGCCTAATATGCTATGCCTACTGCGCGGCGAGTCAATCCCCTCTGCCCCGCATGACGCAACGCTCGACCACCAGTACATCTTTATCTTTATACATAGTATAAAATTAAGTCACTTCCCGCTGTCTGTATGTTTAATTGTTTAGAATTTAGATCACTAAAACTACGCTACGAATTTTGATGCGGTTTTTTTTAATAGATAGAGTAATTCAAGAAGAAAGTTTATATGTATAATACATGCATAACATGGTAGAAAAACACTGATAATTTTAGACTAGAGGTTTCTAACGTATCTTTTATTGTTGATAGTATTTAGTATCATCATTGCACCCGTGCGAAGCCGGGGCGGGTCGCTAGTTATTAATAAATTATAAATATCCCGTTTTCGAATAATTTTCGTAATAGAAGTAACCATGTTAATCTAAAATCTTATATAAAACTAGCCGACCCGTGCCCACTTCGTTGGGCGTTAATTATTATTTTTGTGATGCAAATAATATACTTATACTGAAGTTTTCATCTCGCTCACATATAACTACCACCCCCTGTTTTAACCCCAAAAGGGGTTGATTTCTAAAAATACATTATTAGTACACCTCCACACCATCTATAGAGCATACATTTTGAATTTCAAGTCTGTTACTTCAAAAACATAGGACTTTCATACAAACTTCCAACCCCCGTTTAACCCCCTTAGGGGTGAAATATCGTAAAACCCGTTCTTAGCTGACCTCTACTCGGCGAAAGGAATATTCCTGCCAAAATTCAAGTCTCTACGCCTTATGGTTCCAGAGATATCGTGATGAGTCAATGGGTGGGTTACTCTTTTATATATATAGATACGCCGAAACATTTTCCCTGACCTAATATTAAAATATATAAGTATCTGTACTCTCACGGTCACTTACTTATACGGGACTTACCCTGCTATAAACATTTATCTATATACGGAAATAAAAAAAAAAAACATTAAAAACATAATCTGGTAAATAAGATAATTATATTTATGTACGTAGGTAGAGAAAATCGATTTCAGAATTAGTAGCGGATTAACTTCTGCATGCCCTGCTCTCAACTCTCGTGCAATCTAGTGTTCAATCGCTTCAGCCTGTAATATCCCACTGCTGGGCATAGGCCTCTTTCCCCGTGTAGGAGAGGGATCAGAGCCTAATCCACCACGCTGCTCCAATGCGGGTTGGCGGATATATTCCCTACTCTGAGTAACGATCGCTATCAGGTGTACATGATTAAGACCGGGACCGACGGCTTTACGTGCTCTCCGAGGCATAGTGGGGAGACCCACAAGGACTGCACAAACATCCAGACCACGGCAAACATCTGTATGGCCAATACAAATGTTGTCGTGTGCGGGGACTGAACCCGCAACCGCCAGTGTAACAGCCACAAACCAGTGCTGTGACCGTTGCGCCAACGCGTCGCTTAAGACGTTCAAACAATGCAGACCAATTTGCATGAGTAAATGTATATCTTATTTAAATGTTATATATATATAAATTGCTAAAATATGCGTTCGCGCATAATTGCCCTATGACTGCACTAATAGGTATATCTTTTTTTTTGATATTCGCTATTGTTAAGACACTGTTTGTTAGAAAAAAATAATATATATTCATGAAATACATACAATTATCGTGGTACGAAGTTCGCCGGGTCAACTATTATACTCGTATTTTTAAAATTCAAATAAGAATATCGAGAACGATATTGATTGAAAATAATAAATGAATATTAAATATACAGGCAAATATCAGAGTTTAAAGTAACAACCTTTACTGAACTACGTTAATTAGGTAATTGACATGTTATTTTCATTATTGTTGTTTATGTTTTATGATTACCAAATACAGGGCCGGACCGTGAGGTCAGGGGGCCCTGGGCTAATACTAATTAGGGGCCCACCAAATTTGACCACGATTGAGATGAATGTGTAATAGCAGCCGAACATTTTAACAGTCAGTTTGAAGTAATATAAGAATATATAATTTTTTTGGTCGCAAACGAAAAAAAACCAGAGAGAGAAAGAATTATCAAAATCGGACTACTCTGTAAAAAGTTATGCGTCGTCATACCTTACAATCAGTGAGTGAACAATCAATCATCCCCTGTTTTCATACCCTTAGTGTTGGATTTTTATTTTCAAATTTATATGGGACTAACTTCGGGGTATACTCTTTCCAATAAAAAGAGAATTATAAAATTGGACTACGCTGTAAAAAGTTATGTCATACATAAAAAAATACACGCGTCGAATTGATAACCTCCTCCGTTTTTTCGTCGGTTAAAAATTTAATAAAATGATTTATGATTTCGCATTGTCGTGTTGTGACTTAGCTGGGGGCTCCTTGAATCCATGGGGCCCTGGGCTGAAGCCCAAAAAGCCATATGGTAGACCACTGTATGACTGACCAAATAAATAGTGTCATTTGTGATTAGTGACATTTTTGTGTTATCGCAGTCCACTGCTGGACATAGGCCTTCCCAAGTTTGCGCCAGACATTATAGCGCGTGTATGGTGTTTTGCCCATAGTTACCACGCTCGGCAGGCGGGTTGGTGACCGCAGGGCTGGCTTTGTCGCACAGAAGACGCTGCTGCCCGTCTACGGCCTGTGTATTTCAAAACCAGCAGCTGGATGGTTATCCCGCCATCGATCGGCCTTTTAAGTTCCAAGGTGGTACTGGAACTGTGTTATCCCTTAGTCGCCTCTTACGATACCCACGGGAAGAGAGGGGGAGGCTATATTCTTTACTGCCGTAGCCAATACACTGGTAGCTTCACATATAAATATATTTATGTAAAATGACGTTTCAAACTAATCTCGCTCGAGGAGTCTGTTTGGTTTGTAGGTAGATTTTTGATTTGGAATTAACTTAATATTTTTAATTACAGAGGCGGTTTCGTGTTTGCTGAAGGCGATCGAAATCTACACCGACATGGGTCGGTTCACCGTAGCCGCGAAACAGCATCAGGTACGTCACGTGACTTAAAAAATGGTAATAATCGTAAATTTGAGTTACGCTTACGCTTCAGCCTGTAACATCCCACTGCTGGGCATAGGCCTCTTTCCCCATGTAGGACGACTCGTCTGTCGGTGTTCTACAGAATATATTTCGGTGAGTGTGCGAAGGAATTGCATGATCTAATTCCCCCAACAACTTTCCACCATCGGAACACTAGGCGCGGTCGATCGTTCCATCCTTATGTCATCGATATGCCACCTACGCGTACAAAACGCTTTGCCAATACTTTTTTGATGCGCACGGCTAAGGAGTGGAACTCATTGCCCGCGTCTGTGTTTCCCGAACGATACGATCTGGGAGTCTTCAAGGCCAGAGTGAATAGGCTGTTATTAGGCAGGCATGCTCCACCTTCGACCGCATCGTCACTTAACATCAGGTGAGATTGCGGTCAAATGCCTGTCTATTAGCCATAAAAAAAAAAAAAAAAAAAAAAAAAAAAAAAAGGGCAAGGATCAGAGCTCAATCCATCGCACTGCTCCAATGCGGGTTGGCGGATATATTCCCAGTAGGGAATAATCCCAAATCCCAATAGGACTCATAGTAATATGGGCGGCACTGCGTCAGGGTCTGACATCGGTCCTCGGAGGGGACTTGTCACTCCCGAGCGTCATCACCGCGATGCTCGGCAACGACGAGTCCTGGAAGGCGATGGTCTCCTTCTGCGAGACAGTAATGTCCCAGAAGGAGGCCGACGAGCGGGTGAGAGAGGAGGCCGCCGACGTGGCTTCCACCCGCGGGCGACGAATGGGGGTGCGTAGGAGGCGCTACTTAATGCGCTTCCAGTAACGTGTCCCCTGTGCCCGTGTCGGGCCGGGATGGGAACCCGGGCCTGCTAGACACGGCGTCGTCTTGACTGTTCAGAGGTGAGCCGGACAGTCCCCATGGAGGAGAAGTCTGGCCTTTTCGCCGAGGCCAGCCTGTCGCTGGAGGGATCCTGTTGCCTGCAGATCCGGGACCCTCCAATTAAAGCGGCTGAAGGCTCCCGCAGGGGGTTTAGTGCGGTAGTAGCACCCCCAAGTGCTGAGTCCGACATACGGTCTAGGACTGCCTACCCGGGCGTCCTGGATATCACCCGTAAATGGGTTACCCTGCGATATCAAAAAAAAAAGAAAAAGGACTCATAGTAATGAGTAAAGATCGCTATCAGGTGTCCATGATAACAACTGGAAACGACGGTTTAACGTGCTCTCCGAGGCACGGTGGGGAGGACCCACAAGGACTGCACAAACACCCAGACCACGCCAAACATCTGTATGGCCAATACAAATGTTTGTCATGTGCGTGAATCGAACCTGCAACCGCCAGCCACGTGGGTGTCAGCGCAACAGCCGCTAGCCAGCACTGGCGGATACAGGGGGGGGGGTCACGGGGTCATGACCCCCCCCCGGGCTGTGTCCAGGACCTAGGTGGACCACTAATTAAAAATTTTAAACAAGATTTTTGTCACAATACAGGTATTTTTAAGTAAATTACCTACATAGATTAATAAAATACCTACTTTTTACCCCCTGGCGCCTTGACCATAACTGTGACCCCCCCTGGCGTCAAAGCTTGATCCACCCTTGCTAGCCAGTGCTGTGACCGTTGCGCTGACGCCTCGTCAAAATAAATCACATATTTTAAATTTGAAGACAATTTTGTGGACAACACTTCCATCCCCTTTTTAACCATTATATAAATATATAATAAATCGTTATATTTATCGTAACAGAACATAGCAGAGCTCTACGAGACTGAATGCGTGGACCTAGCGCGAGCCATGCAACACTACGAACAAGCGGCTGACTACTTCCGAGGCGAGGAGTCCACGTCCTCAGCTAACAAGTGTATGCTGAAACTAGCGCAGTATGCCGCGCAACTCGAGCACTATGACAAGGCCATACAGATCTACGAGCAGGTAACACAATTAATATAAAAACAACACCTGTTGTATCGAATTTCCCATAAAAACGTTGGACACTGCCTCTCAAACTATGTTATCCCAATTCAATAAAGAATCACTATCTCTCAAACTGTAATACCTCTTCTCTCGTACCATACAAATCTACGAGCAGGTACCACACTGCCTTAAGACCGTCACGAAACCTAATAAAATTCAAACTGTGCAATTCCAATCCCTTTAAGAAACGTTTTGGTCACCTGTAGTCCCAAATTTCCTAGAGAAACATTGGACACTGCTTCTCAAACTGTGATACTCCAATCCCATTAATAGTAATACACTTCATTGTACACCAAAACAGAAAGTATTATATAGAATAAGAGTATAGTAAAGTATTATAAGGTACAAAAGGCAGCCTTATTGCGAAAAAAGCGTTCTCTTCCAGGCAACCTTCGGGCAGAGGAAATAATCTAATGTAGGCGTAGGTGTGCAAGTTACTATAAATTTATTAAGAAACTTTTTGCTCCCTTAAATTGCAGCCTCCATCCCATAAATCGACGTTTTGGACAATACCTCTCAAATTGTGATGGCAGGAAATGGCAATAGGCCGCCTTTACACACATAATATGTCTATATATAGTTTTGTAAAGATTCTACATAATTTCTTTTTTTATGTATGCAAATGATTTTTAATAATTATTTACAGATTGCCAAGTCTTCTCTCGACAACAGCCTGCTTAAATACAGTGCTAAGGAGTATATGTTCCGCGCCGCGCTTTGTCACCTCTGCGTTGATATATTGAACGCTCAACACGCCTTGGATAAATACTGTGGACTTTATCCTGCCTTTGCTGATACTAGGGAGTGTAAACTCGTCAAGGTGAGAAAAAAAAATTATACTAGTAGAACACTTTCCACACAAAGATAATTTTGAGATATTTTTTTTAATATGGATAAAAATATGGTACCATTAGAAAGGACAAAGACGAAGCAGCTAAATAATTATTAATTCAAACTCGATCCTCTTCTGTGTTGCTAGCTGTATTAAAAAAGTTTTTATCCTAATTTCACTCATGCACGAAGATTCAAAAATATTTCTAGAATTTCAACAATAATTACTGTTTAATGTATATGGATATAAAGTTAACAGAAATGCAATTATATTTAACGAAATCTATTTGCAGTTATTACCCAATTTGATCTTGTAAGTTGTATGTCACAAAAAGAAATTTAATAAGTTTTTTTTTTTATAATATTTGCGTTATATTTTTGATTCATCTATATAAATCTCTTTCAGGAGCTAATCGAACATCTTGAAGAACAGAACATAGACGCGTTCACCGAAGCTGTGAAAACCTACGACAGTATATCTCGCCTCGACCAGTGGTACACGACTATGCTTGTTCGCATCAAGAAACAAATCAACGACAATCCCGACCTCCGTTGAATTAAACAAGCCCCGCCACCCGTCTCTGAGTTATGTATCTATTGATAGTAATATTAATCTACATATTAGTTTAATGTTCAAATAAAAGTGCTATAATTTTAAATGATCAACTGTTAAAACAATAGAAAACTTATTTTATCTACAGTAATGTTTCTCGTTTTTGTAATAGCAACACTTCAAATCATAATGTAATCCTCATTCTAAGTAGTTTATAGGGCCACAAATTGTTATTTCAAAACTTAAAAAAATATTAAATTATTATTATTGTAGTGTTGGAATGCTATCACCTCTTGTAATATGTATGTAATTTATACTATTTATTACATGTTGATTTTCTTTTTAATCTAATATGTAGATTAAATATGATATAAAGATTTTTTTCTGAGCTAAAATATGTGAATCCGATGCCTTTAATAAATTTAAAAAAAAAACTTAATAACTGCATTTAATCAATTGATGTGGAAATATATCGATTTTTTACCATTGTTATGAAGTCGATATTTCACTGGATGATACTTGTTTAGAAAATAAGGCATTGAGTATTACGATACAAATTTAAAAAGCTCAAAGTATTGTAGAGACGGCGTGGATTATTAATTTCTCTTAAATCTTGTAGCATATTTATTACCTATCCCATTATATTTGATATAAGTTAGGTCATTAAATTGTCGGTCTGAGAAATGTTATATTTAAAATGTATTTTTTAAGATTATGCGTTAATAACTACGTGTGTAGTTCAGATACTCGTCAAAAGATGGCGCCACATGTTAAGGATTCCTAATATTTTTTACATGTATTATTATATTTGCGTAGATTTATTTTTTACTATGGGGCCGTCCATAAATTACGTCATCGATTTTTTCAGATTTTAGACCCCCCCCCTACAATCATCCTATCGTCATTTCTTAATGACCCCCCCCCCTTCTCCCAAAATTGACGTCATTACCAGTTTGACAAAATTAAAACATTGCAGATTTGAGAAAAATAGGGTATTAATGATTAAAACACTTGATTATAGAATCACCTTTTATTATTTTTACTTTGGCAATAATCATTGGTATAATATAATATAATACATGTAAGTACCACGGGCGAAGCCGGGGCGGGCAGCTAGTATTATGTGTAATATTATTGTTAGAGTATTTTATCTGTAGTTATTACTGTATTTGTGTACATCTATGTTGCATTATGTATGTTTATTATCAGTTATTTTAGTACTGTACGCGCCTTAGCCGCCTCTCACATTTGCAGTCTCACTTACTAGGTGTGCTGGAAGAAATTTCTTTTTAGAAATAATCTTTTTGTACGTGAACAATAAACTATAAATAAATAAATAAGAATGACGTCAATTTTGAAACACCCCCCCCCATCTATCATTTGCCGTCATCCGCAGACCAAACCCCCCCCCCCTAATTTAGAATGACGTAATATATGGACGGCCCCTATGTTAAATTTTAATACTTAATTAATATTTGTAATATGCAGTTCGTAAACTAATTTAGATCAAAACAATCATCAACATTTTCGTTTTCTACTATATTATTGAAATCGTATTGTTACTTCTTCTTTAATATATCTTACATAAACAGTTGACATTAGTCGGATAGAATTTGATTGTATTTAAATTAAATTATTGTTATTGTATGTCACGTTCTTATTGTTTATCAAAATTAAATTTCTACACAGACTGATGGAAATTATTTTGTGAAAAAATAATTTCAAAGGAGGCTGTAATTTAGTTGTTTGGTTAAGCTATAGAAATATTTATTTTTAAATAACTTGATAACTAGGTTTTTATTCACTGTTGAATAAAATATTCAACTTTAATGACGATAAGACATAATATATGCATCATAAAATATGCGTGTATCATTAAGTGGCATTGTATTGTTTTTTGAAGCGTAAAAAGTACTTATCATTTTAATTTTTTTTTTTAAATTTACTTAAAGGCTTTCGACGAAAATTAGTTGTTTAATAAAAAAAATCTCATCAATATGTGTTTCTCAGACCGATTTTAGCGTCGGTTATTTAGTTAAGTAGTATTTTAAGTCGGGTTTTTTCTAAGATTCGTGCTATAAGCGATGCACCGCTAACTATTCCATATAATAAGTACATTAGATATATTGCAAGGCTAGTTTATATTTATTCGAAAAAGTTTACCGCAATGAAAATAGATCGATTACTCGAGTGTCGCTAAAATTATATTTGACGCTTTTTAGTGGAAAATTTTATATGATAACGCATTTGGTTGAAATAATTAATAAAATAGACAGTTTTAAAATATAAAATTAATAAGATAATCATTATTGTAACCAGACTGTAATTCTGTTTGTTCATAGTATTTCAAATGTAACTAAATATATATCTATAATGCCTACCTTAGTTCTGAAGTGTAACAAATGTGAAATAAATTTAAAGAAAAAAAAAAATACATACACTGGTATCACTTTAAAAGGCAATGTTAAAATGCAAATTTTCTCATAAAAGTTTTAAAAATGTTACTGTTCAGGAGTTAGATGTTAGTTTCTGTAACTAAATGTTTAACAAAGGTTCACAAACTTGTCAAACATAAAAGTAATACGTTAACGCAGTAATTTTGCTATACTTATAAAAGTCTAAAACTCCCCTGGAGATGACATTCAAAAGTTTGAGAACCTATGGCTTAAGATTTATTAAATTGTAACTTTTATTTTCTCTCAAAGATAAGTTAAATACATGTGGCCTAGTCTCATTTGTATGTCTTTGTATGATTCGTTTCATATTTATATTTTGTTTTTGTAAATATCTATGTTAATTATTATATTATTAAATACGATTTTTCGTTAATAAATTTTTTTTGTTTATTTTTTCATTTGATTTCCTGCGACATGGGGTTAATGTAATGTTTATTTTGTTTCAAATAAACTCTTCAAATATCTCTATGGGGATTTTATCGTCTCATCTTTAAATTAATAATTATTTATTCTAAGAGAAGATTCTTATCAGATCAAAGGTCTTTAAGTACGTCATAAATTCGTCTTTTTTCTCACATCTATACATTAAAAAAAAGTATGCATTGTCCTGGTAATGGCAAATAAAAAAAAATTATTTGCTCGCCAACGTAAAAAACCGGCTTCAATTTACATCAACACGTAATTCAACGTTGACGTAATACGAGGGTGACGAAAAATAATCAATTACATGCATTAATAGATATAACTCAAAAATTACTCCTCAAATCTTAATCAAATTAATATTGGACCGTACAAGGACCGGCTTTCGATTAAATAAAAAGAATCATCAAAATCTAGTTCACCCAGTAAAAAGTTATAATGTAACACACGAATTGGGAACATCCTTTTTTTGAAATCGCTTAGAAAACGACGCAGAAAATTAGAACCTTTCAGAAAACGTAAAGACCATGCATTTGAAAATCCTAATAATCTATACTAATATATAAAGCTGAAGAGTTTGTTTGTTTGGTTGTTTGTTTGGTTGTTTGTTTGGTTGTTTGTTTGGTTGTTTGTTTGGTTGTTTGTTTGGTTGTTTGTTTGTTTGTTTGAACGCGGTAATCTCTGGTACTACTGGGCCGATTTCAAAAATTCTTTCAGTGATAGATAGCCCATTTATCGAGGAAGGCTATAGGCTATGTATCATCACGCTAAGACCAATAGGAGCGGAGTCCACGCCGACGAAGTCGCGCGCAGAAGCTTGTAAAAAATAAACATCTTATAACACACACGATAATCTGTTCGTAAGGTAAGCAACTGCTCGTGTTATAGGTAACAGCCGATTGATGCAACTAAATATATACATTTTTTTTGATAATTATACATAGAAATAGTACATATACAAATAAATAAATACAAATATTACACCCAGACTCAGGTGGGAATCGAACCAACAACCCGCGGAACAGAAAGCAGGGCCGCTACCAACTGCGCCAACGGGCTAGTCTAATGACAATATGTCTGATAGGTCAGCGAGTCACTTATATTTTTAGCCTTATTAAATTATCCATATTCTATACTTATATTAGAAAGCTAAAAAGTTTGTTTGTTTAAACGCGTTAATCTCAAAACGATTGTCCTAATAGAAAATTATTGTGTTGGATAGCCCATTTCCCCAAGGATGGCTTTAGGAGTTTAGGCTATATAATGTTTTAGTACCCTTTTTTGGAGTTTACTCCTTAAGAATCGATTTTCATATAAGGCCCCCGGTATGAAAAAAATATGATAGAGTAAAATCTACTGAATGAATGACCTCGTTACGTTTTTGTGCGCCATCTATCTGCTACGACATTTACGACAGTAGCGGCTACGGCCTACGACGTTTACGACGGTATCACCGTATCAGTTACCTACGACGTTTTCTAAAAATGCCATCGATGGATGGCGTTATTTGATTCGTTTAAATACCATTTCATATGGTAGACCTATTAATCTTTTTCTTAGACTATAAAGCCGTTTTTGTGCATATTTAGACAGTCGATCTAAAGAAGTAAACTCCAGTCGTGCGTCGGAGCTGTCACACACTTTTTCTCAAATTAACGCGAGTGAAACCACGGGGCACACCTAGTTTACCTTTTAAAATTGTTACACAGGGCCGCATCAAGTTGTTTGTGCCCCCGGGTTAATTCAATATTGCCCTAGTTAATAACTACTGTGTTATTTTACATGTTAACTATAGTCATTGCAAAACTACCAGACAGATATTTATACGGATTTCAACAATAGAAGGATTCTTGAGGAAGGTTTACGTATATAATTTATTATGCTTTTATGTAAATTAGCAGAAATACGGCGATAAATGTTGAAGAGGTCGCATAAAATCTCGCCAACTGGGAGCTTTCCACGCGGACGCCGCGTAAACTAGCAAAGATATCCGCGATAGCATATCTCTATGTATCTCTAACGGTTGACTTACAATAACCACTTTTATGTTCAATTTTTTTATTAAAAGCATTACGTTATTTTTAAAGCTATTTTCTTTAGTTCAGTATTAATCCTTATCCAAATGAATATGTTATTTAGCTTAGGCATTTAACGCAGATTTAAATTGCCGTTTACACTATATCAATCAGATGAATAGCTTTTGAGATATCGTCGATAGAAGTAATTATTAAAAATAAATAACGAATGCGCAACGAAGTGGGCACGGGTCGGCTTGTGTTACTATAAATGTTAATCATTGTAATTATACTCCCTCAAGACGTTGTACAAAGATGAAACTTACACCAAATATTAGGTTATACGAGTAGCTCTAGGCAGTGACGTAGCGAGCTTAACTCGCGCCTGGGTCACTATACCTACATTTTAGCGCCCCAGCCCCAATTCAAAAACCATATATGTCCAGCAATTATTGTTTTGCGGACCATTTGTTGCCTCATTGTGAGTAGCGCCCGGGGCATGATGCCCCCCCCGCCCCCCCCCCCCTCGCTACGCCACTGGCTTTAGGATTACAAATATGTAGAACTAGATCCAATTTATTGCAGGCGATTTTATATGATTCTACAAAGGGACCCTAGAAATTAACTAAGCGGGACTTGAACCGACTACGACTCAGGCGTACAGCAAACTTTTCGACACCAATACCACCAGAACGGCTTTGTCAAATAATACCAAAATTTTATGAAATAGAGCAAAGCAGGAAACATCCCACTCAAAATCTGAAGAATTCCGACTGGAAAGTTACCTCAACTTTACAGTTTAATAAACTTATTAATGTTTTCGTTTCTTTAGGTTTCAGTCAGTTTAAGGCAGTCTATGATTGCTACACTTACCTGCAGCCATGTCAGTAACCTCAGTCAGCAGTAACCTGGCTGCAGGTAAGTATAGCAATCATAGAGATGGGTGCCTACTACAGTCAGGTATATAATGTAAGATATTAACGGTTTTAGCTTACTATGTAATTAACATGAGAGGGAAAAGATTAAAAAAAAATTGTAGCAGGCTTATGGTGGCAGAGGTTGTTTTTACAAATTCACAATATTGAAATCAGCCTATAAAAAATTGTTTCATCTAATTAACAGATGAGGGAATATTTTGTCTAATCCCGGATCTTAGACCATTACGGCAGTAAAGAATATAGCCACCCCCTCTTTTCCCGTAGGTGTCGTAAGAGGCGACTAAGGGATAACACAGTTCCATTACCACCTTGGAACTTAAAAAGCCGACCGATAGCGGAAGAACCATCCAATTGCCGGTTTTGAAATACACAGGCCGAAGACGGGCAGCAGCGTCTACGGTACGACAAAGTCAGCCCTGCGCCCTGCGGTCACCAACCCACCTGCCCAGCGTGGTGACTATGGGTAAAATACATGAATTCACGCCGTTTTTGGCGTAAACTTGGGGAGGTCTATATCTCTATGTATGACTGCGAATTGCGATAGGCTAAAGTGATGAATTAATGCATTATTTTCCCGGATACGTTCAGTTTTATTATAAATCATTTTGTATTACAACCAAACTAAGGTAACTTGTTCTACTTGCTTTTGTGGTAGCAAAAGGTAATTTAAATTTTTTTTATAATGTCAAGTACTATAATTATATACCTATACCTAGATATACGAGTATGTGAATACGTATTTAATCGAGTGTAGTTCAGAAATAAGTTAAAATATTTATATTTTATGTTTCCAATGGAAAAATTGGTTTTGTTCTATATTGTATCAAATTAACTTTGTTTGTGGTCATTGACATTGAACATTCATTGTGTAACAATATTATATTATACGAGTACCTGGGTGACCGAGCTTAGCTCGGTATTTTTAGTAAATAAATATAAACTGGTTATTTAATTAAAAAATCACGAGTGTAAATAGAAAAAAAAATGGAAATAACCCTTCCTTGGCAGTCGGGTAAAAAAAAAACGATCTGGAGACGTGAGGATTTGAACCCGGCTCTACTCGATGCGACACCGGCCGTCTTCCTACCTGAGCTATTACAACTGTATAAACAATGGGGAAATTTACCTTCGTATTCTTAGTTATTTTTTCATTGCCTAAAAACAGGGATAAAATAACATTTTCTAAAAATGAATCCTAGCTAGATCAATTATTCGTCCCCGAAATCCCCTGCATACTAAATTTTACGAAAATCGTTGGAGCCGATTCCGAGATTCAGATTATATATATATATATACAAGAATTGCTCGTTTAATAGTATAAGATTATTGACAAACATTTAAAGTTCGGTTTCAATCTTCGATTGTTTTGGATTTTTGTATCGTTCTATACCAAAGCAAAATGGATTTTAATTTAATAAAACCGATGTTTTTATCCGTTTTTTAAATAATAATTTGTTTTAAAGTGTCGTACTTTATATTATTCTTAAACTTAACTGAAAAGAATCAGTCTATTTTATACTAAAGGGACTTCAACAAGGTTTAAAAAGAAGTGAGCTACAGCGTATATCAATTTCTGGTACAATATTTTATTTTGGGAAAATCTCTTCTCTATATATCTCTATATATATAAAAATGAATCGCTAAATGTGTTGCTAAGCGCGAATCTCAAGAGCAGCTCAACCGATTTCGCTAATTCTTTTTTTATAATATTCCTTGAAGTACGAGGATGATTGTTACGGAGAGAAAAATTTAAAAAATTGCTTATAAAGTCTAAAAACAACACTTTTCTATATTCCCATACAAAATATTCGTAATAATATTAATCTGCCCGGGTTGGTGCGCGCGGTACCTCCGCGCCTCTTATAAGGAAAGGGTCCGCAAGGGCAACGCCACCTGGGTTTGCAGAGGAATTTGGACTCCTGCGACTCCGGCAATGGCGAGGGGGATGACTGTTTTTATTCAGTAAGAGTCTGACTCCCCTTCGGCGCCCCGCCGGAGGGTGTCCATGATGGATTTTCCCGACGTTAAACAAAAAAAAGGTATAGGTGCCTACAGTAAAAACAAAAAAAAATATATACATATATAATATATATCTATACTAATACTAATTTTAATTACTAATTACTAATTACTAATACTAATACTAATACTAATACTAATACTAATACTAATACTAATACTAATACTATGAGATGAGCAGAAAATTTTTTGCGACTATTGGCTGCTTGCGGCGGTGGAAGCGTTTACTTCCGGTCAAGACCAAAATATTATTAGCACATTCGCTTCTTCTACCGCTTTTAGATTATGCAGAATTGCAGACTCTTCTTATCCTGATCTTACAGAGGAATTGCTGAACAAACTTGAACGACTTCAAAACCTTTGTATACGTTACATATATGGATTGCGTAAGTTTGATCATATATCCGAATTCCGAGCTAAACTCAAGTGGCTACCAATCAGACTGCGCCGTAATCTCCACATGCTTTCCCTTCTTTACTCCGTTCTTTATAATCCCTTATCTCCTTCTTATTTAAAAGAACGTTTTGCTTTCCTTGGCTCCGCTCCTGACCCTCACCTATGCCTTCGATCGCGTGATGACAATCGACTGAAGATGTCTGTTTCGCGATCGCGGGCGTACAGTAGTTCTTTTACGATTAAGGCTGCGAAACTATGGAACAGCCTACCGCGAGAAGTTCGTCACTCTGATTCGCTACCAATTTTTAAGAATCGCTTATACAAACACTATTAGTCGCTTTAAATGTTTTTTACAGTGTTATGCATTTGTGTACTTAAGTTGTATATGTATGTATGTGTGAATGTATGTATGTATGTATGTATGTATGTATTTATGTATGTATGTATGTATGAATTTATGTATGTATTCGCGTGTGTATGTGTGCTTTTATGTATTTTCAATTATATTTATATCTATTAACTTTGCACTATCCCGCACTTTGTTACTAATAATCTCCTTTTACCTGGGGTTGTCTGGAAGAGATTGCTTTAAGCAATAAGACCGCCTTTGCATGTTGTCAGTGTAACTACAATACCTTTTGTTTAATTTTATCTATGTACTGCTGTTTCTTTTATTTTCTTTTACTATGTAAAATTGTTGACTATATGCAATAAAGTTATAATAAATAAAATAAATAAATAATACTAATACTAATACTAATACTAATACTAATACTAATACTAATACTAATACTAATACTAATACTAATACTAATACTAATACTAATACTAATACTAATACTAATACTAATACTAATACTAATACTAATACTAATACTAATACTAATACTAATACTAATACTAATACTAATACTAATACTAATACTAATACTAATACTAATACTAATAACTACTAATTACTAATTACTAATTACTAATTACTAATTACTAATTACTAATTTACTAATTTACTAATAATATATAAAGCTGAATAGTTTGTTTGTTTGGTTGTTTGTTTGTTTGTTTGAACGCGGTAATCTCTGGAACTACTGGGCCGATTTGAAAAATTCTTTCACTGTTAGATAGCCCATTTATCGAGGAAGGCTATGTATTGTCACGCTAAGACCAATAGGAGCGGAGTCAACGCCGACGAAGTCGCGCGCAGAAGCTAGTACATAATATATGCCACTCGTCAAGTCCGTTAGTATTTAAATAAAGTATTGTAGTGGTGATTCAATAGTTTTACTAGTTTACCTATGATGTGACTTTATTTTGTATTCATTATATTCAACGTTTCTTTGCATATAGCGTTCAATTAAGTAGGAACAAAAATTTGCATCTTTTTTTTTGCAGGTTGTTTTGAACAAAATAGCATTTTATTTATTACAATACATGCTTTCAGCTCGTGCTATACTTGCTTGATATTCGAATATAACTTAAAGTATTTATTGTTTTTTTGGGGTAATTATTAAAATCACGAGAGTTAGGTCACAATAAATAACATTTTCTTCCACAACTTTGCAACACATTATACTATTTGTACATCATACTTTAATATTATTGTATTTTTCTTGTATTTCATTTTTTTCATCATGCGTACCGTATATATGAGTCATTTGGTCCTTGCTCATTATTTCATGAATAAACGGCGCTTCTAAAACGTCTTTAGATAGCTTATGTTCTATATCAGATAATTCCAGATTTGTATAAGTGTTGCCCGAAAATTTGTTATAAATCGTCTTCAAGAAATCTGAAACTTGTTCACCCATTTCAACTTTTCCATTAATCCTTATCTTGTATTGGCTTGTCAATCCTGGCAACACTGTCAGATTATTATTAGTCAATATCATGAAAGATATATACCTAGTTAAAATTATTAAGTTTTTCATAAAGTTTTTATCTTAACACTAGGTATAGTTATTAATAGGAATTGGTATGAGTTTTAATTCAATGACCTTTTCAATTTTTTTCGGTGTTAGGACAATGGCATATATACAAACTGATTTATGTATTAACAAATACACGTGTACACAGTTATATGCCTAGAAGTTGAACGACTTTTACAATATGATTATTTACCGACTTCAAAAAAAGGATGAGATTCTCAATTCGTCTGTATATATATGTAAAGAAATACAGTAGTAGGTATTTCTTTAAATTCAATGTTTTCTATCATATATATGACCTTGTTTTTAATTAAAAAGATTGAAATGTCAAATAAGACGTACAAGAAAATTATAATTTAAATTTTTAAAAAACCAAGAGTCAAATCGTTTTGAAAATAAATAATAATATTTAATAATAACTGTGAAGGAGGGAATAGTAAACTTTATTTGTCGTTTCTCTATTTTCAGGTAGGTTTTAAGGTAATTTTTTAAAATAGCGTTACATAATTATGTGGTTTTAACAATAAAATCTCTATTTTCAGAGCAACACAACATAGTTTTATTTACTATCCTTCATAGTGCACAATATAATCTTATAAAACGACAATATTGTTTATGAAGAACATAAAAATAAGATAATACAATATAAGATGGAGAAACTTTGTTTCGAATTCAGCATACTGCCAGCGAACGACGGAAAAGCAAATAGTTTATGTTTAACATCAATAGCTACGTGTGATGATAAAGTTTATGCTATTCAGGAAGAGTATCAATCCATTGCTCATCACAAAGAACTAATAAAAACACCAACTTTCACAAAGATAAAAAACAGCTTAAAGAAAAGATATGAGGTACGAAGAGTTTGGATATCAATGACAGAAGAACTTAGGAAAGTCTACTTAGATGAGGATGATAATTTACTATTTGAAAATCAGTACTTAGAGGAAATCAAAAAAGCACAGACTAAACAAAATAGAGAAGCAGGTGTATTGGAGAAATTATTAGAAAAACTAGTTCAAAATACACAGGATACCAAACAAGTAAATTTGAAAAATATTGCAGAAAGGTTTGTTATTGAAAAATTTACGAGCAAAAATTTAAATGCAAACCAATGGATTGACATTTTTGAGAAAGAATGCATACGATTTGACGTGACCGAAGATGAAAAAAAAATAGAAATACTCAGACTGTTCATGGATAAAAGTTGTGTAGATTGGTACAGTTCAATGATGTTAAAATTAACCATGAACTCTGAATGGTCAACATGGAAAAATAAATTTTGTGAATCATTTACAAACAAAGGGTGGAACCAAATTACCTATGCTTTATCATTCAAGTATAAAGACGGATCATTGGTTGATTATGCCATAAAGAAAGAAAAACTGCTCCTGGAAATGCGAAATTCAATTGATACAGGTACTTTGATAGACCTAATTTCAGCAGGTTTGCCCGAACATGTACTAAACAGGATAGATAGAGAAACGTTGCAAGATACAGTGGATCTTTTTAATGAAATGAGAAAATTAGAATATTTGATAAATAAAAAAAATACATTGAACTACAAAAAATATGGAAACCCAAGAGGTATCCCTGGAAACGAAGGAAAAAGCCCATGTAAAACTTGTGAAAGGTTAAATAAAGGAATTCGCTACCACCCTGAACATGCTTGTTGGTTTAAAATAGGAGAAGGTGACAAAACAAAAGAGAAAACCATTAGACATGTAAACAATTCAGTCATAGAAGCAGAGTTACAAGAAACTGAACAAAAAAACTAATAGTGACACCATTAATTAAAGTCAAACTATTATTAAATAATACATTAGAAGTTTATGGAGTCTATGATTCTGGTTCAAACGTTTCTCTGATTAATTCCAATTTATTAAAACTAAAAGGCAAAGGAAACAGTTTGAATAAAGCAAGTTTAGTAACAATTAATGGTGTCAAAAAAACAAATGGTTTGACGAACATAAAAATAAAAATATTTGAAATAGAAGAAAATGTAGAAGTATACATTATAGATGAACAAAATTTCAAATATGATTTTTTGATTGGATTAGACATGATAAAGAAATTTAAATTAATACAAAATGAAGATTTAGAAATCACTCAAAAACAAAACTTTAATAAAGAAGAATTTGAAGATAGTGTTTCAAATATAAAAATAAATAAAGAAGAAGAAAAGATAAAGAAATGGAAAGAAGATTATTTAGATATAAAAGCAAATGTTAACCAAGAAAGAATAGACAACAAAAATATTAAAGAATACAATATTAATTTTAACGAACATGTAAAAGAAGAAGAGTTCAAAATAAAAATAAACCATTTAAATGAATATCAGAAATCAGAAATAAATAAATTGATTAATAAATATAATTCAGTTTTTGCAAAGAATAAATATGACGTTGGAACTGTTAATGGGTATGAAGCCAGAATAGATTTATTAGTAGAAAAATACTGCGCTAAAAGGCCTTACAGGTGCACGATAGAAGATAAAAAAGAGATAGAAGAACAAATAGGAAAATTATTGGATAATAAACTTATAGAGGAATCCTGCAGCCCATTTGCTGCACCTGTCACTTTGGCATTTAAAAAAGAAGAAAATAAAAAATCAAGATTATGCATAGATTTCAGAGACTTGAACAAAATCGTAGTACCAGAAGCTCAACCATTTCCGTTAATAGAAGATTTAATTACAAAGACAAGAAATTGCAATTATTATTCAACTCTGGATATAAATTCAGCATTTTGGTCTATTCCATTACGAGTAGAAGACAAAAAAAAGACAGGATTTATAACACAGGAAGGCCATTTCCAATGGACTTGTCTACCGTTTGGACTAAAGACCGCGCCAGCTATTTTCCAAAGAATATTAAGTAACATTCTAAGGAAATACAAACTTACAGATTTTACAGTAAATTATATAGATGATATCCTAATATTCTCCAAAACTTTTGATCAACATATACATCATCTAACACAGCTGTTAGAAGCAATTAAGACAGAGGGATTTAGATTAAAGTTTCAAAAGTGCATATTTGCATCAGACTCCGTAAAATATTTGGGCCATATAATTCAAAATAATACTATAAAACCAGTGAAAGATAATCTGATATCAATAAGAAATTTTCCAACTCCAAAAACACAAAAAAACGTAAGACAACTGTTAGGAAAAATCAATTTTTACAATGAATATATACCAAGGAGAGCGATAATATTAGATCCGTTACACAACTTACTTAGAAAAAATCAACCATTTATTTGGTCCGAACAATGTCAAAAAGCTTTTGAGGAGATCAAAAATATCCTATGTTCTCAACCAGTGCTAGAAATTTATGATAAAGATTTACCGATAAATATTTACACGGATGCATCTATAGAGGGTATTGGGGCTATTTTAAAACAGATACAGCCAAATGGTAAAGAAAAACCGGTAGCTTACTTCTCTAAGAAACTAAATGGAGCCCAAAAGAAGAAAAAAGCTATTTACTTGGAATGCTTGGCCATCAAAGAAGCAGTGCAATACTGGCAGTACTGGCTTATGGGAAAGACATTCACAGTTTATACAGATCATAAGCCACTAGAAAATATGAATTTGAAATCACGAACTGATGAAGAACTGGGAGACTTAGCATACTACCTATCACAATATGATTTCAATTTAAAATATGCTCCAGGAAAAGAGAATTTGGAAGCGGATTGCCTTAGCAGGAACCCTGTATTAGAATCAAATGAAAACACAAATGAACAATTAAAGATTGTAAACTTGATTAACCTAGAAGATATTAAAATAGATCAGAAGAATAATAAGGAAATACAAAATAACATAGAGAAAATAATTAATAAACAAGATATATACTATAAAAAAGTTAGAACTAAAGAAAAAATTATTTTATCAGAAGAATTCAGTATTAAACTTATAAAAACTATACACAAGAATCTATGTCACATTGGAATAAAACAAATGCAAAAGACAATTAGTCCACTATATATAGCAAGAAATCTAACTAAAAACATAAAAAAAATATGTAGACAATGTGAAGTCTGTATAAAGAATAAAACAAGAGGACAGTATAAATTTGGTTTGATGTCGCATCTGGGTCCTGCCACAAAACCATTCGAAATCATGTCTATAGACACAATAGGTGGTTTTGGAGGTTCGAGATCAACAAAAAAATATTTGCACTTGCTAGTGGATCACTTTAGTAGACATGCATTCATTTTAACCTCAAAAACACAGAGTGCTAATGATTTTATTAAACTAGTCAAAAATTTGTCAGACACAGAAGACATTGGTATGATACTTACTGACCAATACCCGGGTATTAATTCAAAAGAGTTCAAAGAGTTTTTAAAGGGCAAACAGATAATTATGGTGTTTACCGCGGTGAATGCTCCATTCTCAAATGGTCTGAATGAGAGACTGAACCAAACACTGGTCAATAAAATCAGATGTAAAATAAATGAAAATGGAAGTAAGAGGGCCTGGACAACAATAGCACATGAATGTGTGAGTAAATATAACCAAACTCCTCACACTGTAACAGGTTTTTCACCAAATTATCTTTTATATGGTACAGATTGCACGCTTTTACCTGAAGAATTGAAGCAAGAAAAAACTCAAAATGACTGGATCAGAGATAGGACGATAGCGCTTCACAATACAATAGAATCACATAAATACAACAAAAGACAATTTGACAAAAATAGAAAAGACCATGAATTTAAAACTGGGGACATGGTGTATGTAGAAAACGGCAACACACTGAATAGAAAAAAACTAGAAGAACTGAGGATTGGGCCATTTCAAATTATAGAAAAAGTTTCAAAATCAATATATAGGATCGATACAGGACATAAAAAAACTGAATCAAATCTTTTTCATATTACGAAACTTATTCCAAGACAAATAATAGAAGAAGAAGAAGAAGGAGATGAAGAAACGTAACAAAAAAATTTACTCATGTAAACTACTTCCAAAGGGGGGAGATGTAAAGAAATACAGTAGTAGGTATTTCTTTAAATTCAATGTTTTCTATCATATATATGACCTTGTTTTTAATTAAAAAGATTGAAATGTCAAATAAGACGTACAAGAAAATTATAATTTAAATTTTTAAAAAACCAAGAGTCAAATCGTTTTGAAAATAAATAATAATATTTAATAATAACTGTGAAGGAGGGAATAGTAAACTTTATTTGTCGTTTCTCTATTTTCAGGTAGGTTTTAAGGTAATTTTTTAAAATAGCGTTACATAATTATGTGGTTTTAACAATAAAATCTCTATTTTCAGAGCAACACAACATAGTTTTATTTACTATCCTTCATAGTGCACAATATAATCTTATATATATACGTACATAAAAAACATGTTACCTCAGAACTTTTAAATGGGTGGCCCGATTTCGATGATTCTTTTTTTAATCGAAAGCTGTTGCCTGTCTTGTGGTCGAATTTGATCGAGAAAATAATACTGCTTTCAAGTGAAGTTGTGTTTCTGTGGTGAGTATGGCGACGAAAGCTCCTTGGGGGATTGGGGGTAGGTTTGGCAACACGCTTGTGATGCTTCTGGTGTTGCAGGCGTCTATAGGCTACAGGAATCGCTTACCAGCATGTGAGCTATACGCTTGTTTGCCGACCTTGATGTATATTTAAAAAAAAATACTTGTTGGAAAAAATAAATAAAATCCAGACGAAAAAATGAGGACGTCATTAATTGGCCATTATATTAAGTTACTAAAATCTTACACCGTTATTAATATTTGTTTATTAATAAAATATTAATTTCTAAAAACTAAAAAGACATTTTATTAGACCCTGGCGTATAAAAATTTTAAACTGTCGCGTACCTGCCCCGTCCTAGTCTTACAATGATATTATACTTAGTCGACCTCAATTTAATTTATACTAATAAAAACACTAATTTACCAATTTAAATTTTATTTCAACGTAAAAATTTGCAAACCACGGAATTAAGGTGCCACAATAGAGACATATTTTGATTAAAAAATTAAAAAAAAAAAACTAGTGACTTGCAAACATTTGTACGTAAAATAATGACAATAAAAGAAACTCACAAAACAATATAAAATACAACATTGTGTCACATTCGCTGTTAATAAACAGCCGATAAAAATTAATGAAAACGATAGTGCTACCATAAAAAAAAATACTTATTTGATTTGTGTCATAAAAAATCTATATAATTCTTAACATGTAAATATAAACATTATTAATTCGAAAGGATTTTAGCATAGCTATTTTATTTGAATTTATACTTCAACTAGCTGTGCCCCGCAGTTTTACCCGCGTTAATTTGAGGAAAAAATTGCCTTCCTTCTTTTTAAAGCATAACTTTCCTCTTTAAACTATCCAACTCAGAGGAATTTTTCAATTCGAACCAGCACCTAGTTGTTGAGATTAGCGCGTCTAAACAAACAAACTTTTCGAGGAAAGGGTACCGAATATACTTTTGAAGAATAGGTATTTGAATATTTTGTTCCTGTCTCCACTGACTTTTACTGTAGGCCGCCCCGCACACCCGCCAACCCCGCACCGCTTTGTCTATGTGTAAGTGCCGTCGTGTTAGTGTGCGTGTGCCGCTTCGCGAATGCTATTTTTCTGTATTTTGCTTGTTTTATTTCATTAGCCCGTTGGCGCAGTTTGTTGTGGCCCTGCTTTCTGTTCCGCGGGTTGCGGGTTCGTTTCCTGCCCGAGCCTGGGTGTAATATTTGTATTTATATACATATTTATATGTGTATTATTTCTATGTATATTTATAAAAAATATTCATATATACATATAGTTATAGGAGTCGGCTGTTACCTGTAACACAAGCATTAAGTTGCTTACCGTAGGAACAGACTAACCATATAAACATATTTAATAAATTTTTTCTGTTTCGTTCTTCTGTAACTCAGCTTACTTTTATTGGATTTCGTAAACTACTTAGTACTTATTATTTTGAATTATTGTTTGTTAATTCATTGGATTGTTATCTACATAACTGTATTTTGGTAAGTCATAATTAAAGAAAGAAAGAAAGAAAGAAAGACATTTATTTGTGACACATACACTGCTTACAGACACAATTACAATGAAAAATAAAAAAGTAAAATTAGAGTAAAAAATTTAAATAAGTAAACTTTCATCAGATAATCAGATAAAAAATAAAAATAAAAGAATAATAATAAATAATTATTGAAATACTTAGATATTTTATTTATGAATTAGGTATGTAATTACATGGTTGAGGTGTATGTAAGAATGGGTGTTGAGATACATACATATAGTGTACATGATAAATGTATTGTAGCCATACATACATAGTAATTAATATGTTTGTCTTAGTATAATAATAATAATATACTTTGTTGCACATTTAAATAAAGAACAAAATTTACATTACCAGCAACTATATAGTCACAAATTGTACAACCAGGCGATCTTATTGCTAATAATTGTGTTTGTTCGCAAACGAAAAAAAACCGACTTCAATTAAGTACATCGGCAAGTAATACGTAAGCAGACGAAAAAAATTAACAAACGCACTAGTCACTACGATTTTTGAGGGTCCTTCTCGATTTCTCTGGGATCCCATCATCAGATCCTGGTTTCCTTATCATGGTACCTAAGTTGGGATATCTCCCTTCCAACAAAAAAAGAATTATCAAAATCGGTTCATAAACGACGAAGTTATCCCCGAACATACATAAAAAAAACAAAAAAAAAATATAAGTACGGTCGAATTGAGTAACCTCCTCCTTTGTTGAAGTCGGTTAAAAAGCAATCGAATATAATCGAATATAATATATAATAAAAAGCTGTCTGTCTGTCTGTCTGTCCGTCGCGCAATCACGTCAAAACTACTGAACAGATTTAAATAAAATATGGTATACAGATAGTCTAGAGTCTGAGAAAGGACATAGGCTACTTTTTAATGCGAATAAAAGGGTGTAAGGGGTTGAAAGGTGGGAATGAAAATTTGTATGGAACTATGTTCGTGTTTCGTAACTGTCAAACATTTAATGTTCATCCCGTCGATATGGTAAACTCTGGTTTCGAATCGACAACATATATTCACAATATACGGATAGTGGCGTATTTTACATTTTAAAAATGTATAATAATGTCAGTAATGAAAACGGATTGACATAATATATATTTGTTGTCAAATATAAAACGTAGTGGTCATAATATACTCTTTGGTCAAATATTTATGCGTGCGTTCAGAAATTTATTTAGTGTAAACTAAGGAAAATATATCAAGCTAATTAAATCTTATACTATTGAAAAAAAGGAAAGCATTTTTTTCCCTCAAATCAACGCAGGTGAAACCGCGGGGCACAGCTAGTAATAGTATACATATAAGTTGTAATGTCTCATGTTTGTCGCGGTTATTAATACGTAACACATAATTGGGACGATATAATAATGTTTAAAAATATGAAAAAATGAGATTCTGGTGACATAATATACAAAGAGAGACTGGTTGACTAATCCTCCGATTTTATGCGTCCGACTGCATATTATGTAGGTACGGTGTTGCATAAAATTTCAAAGGACTACCGTATTGATATTTTTAAGTGTACAGTGTAGTGTTAATAAAATTAAAAAAAAAAAAACATCAAAATAAATGTGGAAGAACAAACTATAAATCAAAAGAAATAATAATTATTATTAAAAAAAAATTGAAACAACTGAACTCAGAATTAACAATAAAATAAAGATATTTAAAATAATAGTCACTAATAAAGGTGGCAGTGTGTCTCACAAAAAGATAAGTCCTCGGCTTCAGTTAGGGATAAACCCTAACACAGATTTTCAGGACCACCTATTGATTTTTTATTTAATTATTTTGTGGTTGATTAAGAATTTTTTACCGACGAAGAAAAACAGAGGAGGATCTAAAGTCGCCACGTATATTTTTTTAATATTTGACCATGCATAACAGAGTAGTCCGAATTTGATTTTAAAAAAATATTGTAAAGACTACGAAGTTACTGCTATTTTATTTTGTGGAGCCCTAAAGGAATCATTTACCAAAAAATTGGTAATTGTGTTTGCTCACAAACGAAAAAAAAAACGACTTAAATTACATCGACAAATAATACAGCGTAATAAGACGAAACAATAGTCAATACGCGCTATTAAAGATTACTCAAAAGGTTGTAATCAGATCTCAATCTAATTTAAACAAGACTAAATGACAAGTATTAGCTTTCGATTAAAATGAGAATCATCAAAATCGATAAACCGAGTAAGAAGTTATGCGGTATAATACAACGTAGGTCGACGAAAAAGTAGTCAAGTAAATACGCATTATTAGATTAGATATAACTCTAAAAGTACTTGTTAGATCTTCATTAAATTTAAATGGGACCACATGACACCTTTCAATTAAAACAAAATTGATCGAAATCGGTCCACCCAGTCAAAAGTTCTGAGAACATACATTAAAAAAATACAGTCGAATTGAGAACCTCCTCCTTTTTTAAAAGTCGGTTAAAAAGAACGATGCTTTCTGGAATTCAATAGAACCAATAGTAGAAAAATTTTACTATGATTGCCATATGGGAAAGGAAAGGAAATAATTAAATAACTCTTTACCTACTTGAACTGAATAAATCCTTATTTTGAAATTTTGTATCTTTATTTAGTTAACCTACTTTTCCTAGTGTCTGTCCGTCAGTCTTTCTACAGTATCCTTCCTTTGCCTCTGTAATAAGACTACCGTTAGCCAAAATTATAGTCAAACCAAAAGCATAAACAACATAATATTATTTAAATTATTTACCATAATTATCATTTTTATTTGTTAGAGAAACCCTTCTTTAGCCCAGGTTTGCACAATGTTACAATGAACACCGCATCCAAATAAGGTTTTATTGTAGTTTATGAAAAGAGAGATTATTTAATTTTGTTTACACGAATTTTTGAAAATATCGACAAAATATTACATCACTAGTGTATCTATATAATTATCGACTATGAGGCATCACTTCGCTGGCGTGTATACGTACTGCTCTGACCCTTCCCTCCCCCAGACCTATCCCACAAACAGCAAGAAAGGGACAACTGAAGCTCAGACCACTTTAGGTAGATAATTATTGACCAAAACAGCATTTCGTAGTAGACTGTTTTCTCCCCGAAACATGCCAATTTATTTTTTATTTTTTTTCACATAAATAAACAAAGCCTTCAGCTATGCCGCTCCGTTCTCTTTTTTTTGTAAATATGAATTATTATTTTTTTATGAGTGTCTGAAAATGAACAAAAAATTAGGCAATATTTCTAGTTTTTGAAGACTCCTACTACCTAATATAATAAGAATATGAAAAAAAAACAAAACGTAGGGGCATGGTCATGGCAGGTAAAAGTCTTATGTTGCAAAAATATTTGATCTAGTGTCATTATCCAGGGAGAAAACAGTCGAATACGTTTGTATGGAGAAAGAGCCGGTATCCTTTCCTCTTAAGATACATAAAACATATATCTTTTACACTTTAATAATCTGGAATGATTCAGTGAGACCAATCGATTTGACCTCTTTTTGAAGTAAAACTTGAGTTGTTGAATAACCTGGTGAATTCGTGACGAGAGCGTTACGAAAAGTGTGATCGGGCGAGGCGAACGGAAGTTGAAAGGAGATATAAGTTAGTGAAGATAGAAAGAGAGAGAGAGAGAGTTATGTTTCGTATATTATTGTAGAGTCAACTAAAGAAGTTTTACTTCAGTGGTGTGGTCTAAAGCAGTGTTCCGCAAACTTTTTGTGTTCAAGGTACACCTAGGAATAGGAAAATATTTTGGAGGTACACCACAATTAAAAAATCATCTTTTAGGTAACATTAACCAAAATTTATTTATTAATCATCGAAACAATATTTATTATTAATCAATAAACGTAAACTTTATTTTTCCGAGGCACACCAATAAACGATCACGGCACACCAGTGTGCCGCGGCACACCCTTTGCGGAACACTGGTCTAAAGCACAATAATTGTTTTTTTTTTTTAATTTTAAACGATATTTAAAATGATAGTTGTTTTTTACCAATGTTATTTAATACACATTTCTTTCTTAATTAAAGTTTTCTAGAATGAAATTCTAATTATCTATACCGATTAAAAAAATTAACAAATACATTTTTTTTTTTAATTAATGATCAATTCTTTATTTGGAGCAAATACTTTATAATTTCTTAACCCTCCAAACTGCGTGACAGTTTATCGGCGGAATTCTTTACTATACCTACCTAAATACATATATTATAAAATTTTATCATTTATTTTAAACAATTAAACAATTAAGAAAACTTTAATTTTAGGTTTAAAGAACTTTATTTCTCTCAAGAACATTACAGTTCACTTATGAGCATAATTACATATTGTACATATATGTATATATTTTATTAAATATGAATTTCAATAAATTAATATTTTATTGAATATAATTTTCAGAACGATAAAGTAGAATAATTAAGTACTTACCTCATTTTTTGCTAAATTCCAATTTCATCTTATTTATTTACTATTCTTGATAGTGTTAGAAATGAGGAGATCCGTAGGAGAACCAGGGTAACCGACATTGCTCGAAGAATCGCACAGCTGAAGTGGCAATGGGGAGGGCACATGGCTCGAAGAACCGATGGCCGATGGGGCGGAAAGGTTCTGGAGTGGCGACCGCGTACCGGACGCCGCAGCGTTGGCAGGCCCCCCACGAGATGGACCGACGATCTGGTCCGGGTCGCGGGAAGCCGCTGGATGCGTGCTGCGCAGGACCGATCGTCGTGGAAAGCTTTAGGGGAGGCTTATGCCCAGCAGTGGGCGTCTGTGAGCTGAGATGATGATGATTCTTGTTGCGTACAAAGGTCGTAAATACGTACTTAAGTATATACTATAAAATTATCAGATTCAAACAAAAACTCTACAACGGAATTGTTAGTTTTACATCTAAATATTTTAACATTATTTATGCTAATATTAAAAATGGGAAGAGTTTGTTTGTTTTGTTTCTTTGTTTGTTTGAACGCGCTAATCTCAGGAACTACTGGACCGATTTGAAAAATTCTTTCAGTGTTAGATAGCCCATTTATCTAAGAAGGCTATAAGCTATATATCATCATGCTAAGACCAATAGGAGCAGAGCACAAATGAGGAATGTTTCAAAATCGAGATTTTTTCCCTCTTGATAGCTTCCGCTGCGTAAACAGTTAAAGTTTCGCAAAAATCATGTAAGTAGAGTATCCGGTCCTTTTTTTTTTTTTTTTTTTTTTGATATCGCAGGGTAACCCATTTACGGGTGATATCCAGGACGCCCGGGTAGGCAGTCCTAGACCGTATGTCGGACTCAGCACTTGGGGGTGCTACTACCGCACTAAACCCCCTGCGGGAGCCTTCAGCCGCTTTAATTGGAGGGTCCCGGATCTGCAGGCAACAGGATCCCTCCAGCGACAGGCTGGCCTCGGCGAAAAGGCCAGACTTCTCCTCCATGGGGACTGTCCGGCTCACCTCTGAACAGTCCCGACGACGCCGTGTCTAGCAGGCCCGGGTTCCCATCCCGGCCCGACACGGGCACAGGGGCGTTACTGGAAGCGCATTAAGTAGCGCCTCCTACGCACCCCCATTCGTCGCCCGCGGGTGGAAGCCACGTCGGCGGCCTCCTCTCTCACCCGCTCGTCAGCCTCCTTCTGGGACATAACTGTCTCGCAGAAGGAGACCATCGCCTTCCAGGACTCGTCGTTGCCGAGCATCGCGGTGATGACGCTCGGGAGTGACAAGTCCCCTCCGAGGACTGTCGTCAGATCGCGACGCAGCGCCGCCCATCTCGGGCACACCTCGAGGGTATGCTGGGCAGAGTCCACCACCACACCACAATCGTGACATTCAGTCGTCGGCTCCCTTTGGGCCGTCCGACACAGGTAGTCACCAAAGCAACCGTGCCCGGTGAGGACCTGCGTCAGACGGAAGGTGAGGGGCTTGCGTTTTCGACGCATCCACCGCTCAAGGACCGGGCGCAGGGCAGCCGTAATGCGTGTGCCATACGGCTTCTGTGCCAGGTCCTCCCCCCACCTCTGCATTAACGCTTCCTGCCCTATCCGGCGCACCCGTAGGATCCCGTCCAACGTAGGGTTCTCACCAAGAGCCCTCCTACCCGAGACGTATGAGTAGGTCTCGGCAAGAACCTCCGCCACGAGTTCCCACGGGGGGTCGCCGGCTAGAGCAGTAGCTGCAGCCCACGATACCGTACGGTACCCCCGAATCACCCTCACCGCGATGGTCCTCTGCGCAGAGCGCAGCGCGGCCTTATTTCTCGCAGTGAGGCGATCCGCCCAAACCGGGGCACCGTACGTTGCCATACTCCGGCAGACACCGGAGTACAGCTGCCTGCAGGCGGCGCTGGGTCCTCCGAGGTTCGGGAGGAGTCTGCCCAGTGCACTCGCCACCTTCACGACCTTCGGTCCCACCATGGCGAAGTGTGGGCCAAAGGTCCACCCTCCATCGAGGATGAGCCCCAGATATTTGATTTGGGGGCTCATCCTGACCCTCCCCTCTCCGATCTGCAGGGTAGCCCCCAGTGGGGGTCCCTTGCGTCCGGTCCCGCGGAATAGGAGGGCTTCGGTCTTGTCAATTCTGACACGAAGCCCTAAACTCTTTATGCGGCTGATTACGAGGTCGAGTCCGACCTCGGCCAGCCGCGCCGCCTCATTGAAGTCACGTCCCCGGGAGTACACGAGGGTGTCATCCGCGTAGCAGATGACACCCATCCCGGGGAGGAGACGTCCTCGCAGGACCCAGTCGTACCCGATGTCCCACAGGATCGGTCCCAGAACCGATCCCTGCGGGACACCGCAGCCGACTTGCCGCCATTCCACGGACCCCGACCGGTTCTCGTAGCCTACCCTCCGATCGGACAGGTACGCCTCCAAGAGCCTCCTTAGATACGGGGGCACTCCAAAGTATTTCAGTGCCTCCCGTATCACTGCGTGCGGGAGACTATTGAAGGCGTTCGCGATGTCCAGGGACACCGCGACAACCACCTCCCTCCTGTGTTCCGCCTCACCCGTCACTGCCCTTAGGCGTTTGAGGGCATCGATGGTCGACCGGCGTGCTCGGAACCCGAATTGGGACTCTGAGAGTCCAGGTCCCGAGCCCCCATCAAGGTGCCGAACGAGCCGGGAGGCTACCACTCTCTCCAAGGCCTTCCCAGCTTCGCTCAGCAGCACCACCGGTCGCACCGCCGAAGCCGAGTCCGGGGTCCGTCCTGCCTTGGGAAGTAGGCAGAGCCGACCCTCCTTCCAGGCCCCCGGAAACTGGCCAGACCGCAGGCAGCGGTCAAACAGCTCCCGGAGACTGTCGCCGAGGTGCCTGAGAGCGATCGCGAGTACCCTCCCGTGCACCCCGTCCGGACCCGGCGCCCTCTTCTTACTCTGAAGGCGGAACAGAGCTGCCTCCATTTCAGTCTCTGTGACGGGTGGCGGAGCACCCCCCTCCTCGTCCGGCGTCTGCCGAGCCATCTTGGGGGGCATGAAGCCCTCGGGTTCGTCGGGGAAGAGTTCCTCAACGATCCTTCCCAGTTGGTCCGGCTGAAGCGTTTCGCTGATAGGGGCCGACTGAACGCGGAGTCTGTTCCGCGCCCAAATATACGGTCGACCCCAGGGGTCACTCTCCAGACCCCCAACTAACTCCAACCAGGCCTCCTCCTTGGCTCGGTATATGGCCTCCCGCAGGATCTTCGTTTTCTCCACGTAGATCCTGCGCAGCCTGTCGTCCCTGTCCACGTCCTGGGGGCGTCTCCGCCTACTCCGGGTATATTGTCTCCTGGCCCCGTTGCAGGCGGCCCGAAGACCGGCTATCTCAGCCGACCACCAGTAAAGCGCCGGCCGCGGGGATGAACGTTTCGCGGGCGGCATGGCCGCTCTGCAGACAGCAGTGAATGCGTCGGAGAGCCGGCTAGCCGCCTCATCCACCCCAAACTCCGACAGCGGCGGGAGACTCCAGCGGCCAACAATTGCGGCCTCCTCTGCCAGTTCCCGGTCAAGCTTGGAGAGTGCCCAACGCGGAAACCGGGTATGCCCCCTGGACGACGTTGACGACGACGACGACGCCGGACGGACGTGAGCTGGAGACACCTCGAACCTTATGTATCGATGGTCCGAGAGAGTCTCCACCTCCGTTTCCACCCTCCAGCCTTCCACTCTGCGCGCGATGGCCGGCGTGGCGAACGTGACGTCCACCACGGAACCTCCCGACCAACGCACGCACGTCTGGACTGCCCCCACATTGAGCAGGCACAGTCCGGTAGCTAGCGCCCACTCCTCCACCTCCCTCCCTTTAGGGTTCGTAACCGGGTTGCCCCAGGCCGTGGACTTGGCGTTGAGGTCACCGGCTACAAACACCTGGAGGGGAGCTAGCTGCCCCACCAGCGGCCCCAGAACGTCGAGAAACCGTTCCAGAGCCGCCAGGTCACTGTTCGGGGAGAAGTAGACTCCGATGAAAGCCATCTCTCCCCGAACTGCCGCCACGTACCCGCGGCCCCTCGCCTTGACAACGAGAGGGGGGCCGGCTCCAGGCCTCACCACGATCGCCACCAAGCCCTCGGTGTCTCCCGCCCAGTGTGGGCCAGGAGGCACAGCATATGGCTCGGCAACGATCGCGACGTCAACACACCACTCCGCGATGGACTGCAGGAAAAGGTCCTGGGCCCCTGCGGAGTGGTTGACGTTCGCCTGGAGGACGCTGAGATGCCTGGGCATTATTAGGCCATCTCAGCGTCTGCTGCCACCACTCGGTTCCCCTCTTGGGATGGGAACTTCCCGCGAGTTGATGGGGGCTTGCATGACATGCCCCCCATCACGTGGCCCGCCGGCCTACCGGCGTCCGCGCACACCGCGCAACGAGCGACGGCCGAACACCCGGCAGCTTTGTGGCCAGGCTGACCGCAGCGATAGCACAGCGTGCTGCGGTCAGTGCCAGCTGGGCACGCGGAACCGACGTGCCCTAGTCCCAGGCAACGGAAACAGTGCCTGGGACGCGCCTGCAAGAGGTGGACGTTCCCTCTGCTCCACCCCACCGCTATGCTCCCGGCTTGTAGCAGCTTTTTCCCTGCTGCCACCGGGAGCTCAATGTGGGCTGTTCCTGAGCCCACTTGCCCCACGCGCAAGTTTCGCACGTGGACCTGCCCGGGGGAACAGCCCCCCTCCTTCGCCACCGCGGTAGCCAAACGCTCCGCGTTGACTGCGTCGCTCAGGCCTGAAATTCTTATCTCCGCCTTCTTCTCAGGCCTGAGCACCTCCGCTTCCTCGGCCAATGCCTCCCTCAGTCGAGTGGCGAGGGCATCGGCCTTCTCCCCACTCGTGGAGCCGGGCACCTCAATGAGGCGCGCCCCGGTCGCAGATTGGCGGATCCGGAGCGGGCCGATTCCTAGCTCCTCGAGGTCGATACTGGTCTCGGCCTTGAGCAGTATCGACGCGTACGTGGCCCCCCTGGTCGCTGCCTCCGGCCGTAACTTGACTATTACGGCCGTGGAGCGGGGGAGAGCCAACTTAGGCTTTGGGGCCTCCTTCTTGGCCGGCGGCGTTGAAGCCGCCGGTTTTTTAGCCTTCTTGCGGCGGACGACTTCAGTCCAACTTGCTGCCGGCTCCTGCTGCTCCGGCTGGACTTTGGCCCCCTCTCCCTCCTTCCCTTGAGGGGCCGCTTCCTTTGAGGTGGAGGAACCGAACGCGGTCCCCTCTACCTCCTTCGCCTTTTTCTTCCCCTTGCCCTTCCCCTTTCCTTTGCTCGATGCTTGGGGGAGGGCGGGGATCTCCTCCAGGTCCACCTGCGCCACCACGCTTGCACTAGGGGCCGCCGTCGCTCTACTCTTTTTTGCAATGGCGGCCTTTGTCGTTTGCACCAACGGTCTGCTGTCCCCAGCCAGTGGGAGGGGACAAGGAGGTGCAGCCGGGAGATGGAGAGTCGCCAGGCGGTTATCCACGGTTTTGCCGACCATATTTTCAATTTTTTGCATCAGGTCGGCATTCTCCTCCGTATTCGTGGATTCAGCCGCCTTTTTACGTCTGTCCTCGAACTCTCTTTTGTAGGCCTGCACTTCGTTTTGAACCAGCTCTAGTTTCCGCGCGAGCCGACGGTTGTCGGCCTTCACTCGGCGGACCTCCTCCGATTCCGTGCGGGCCACCAGGGACTCCAACACTTCCCTGATAGATCCCGCTGCCCTCCTTATTTTGGAGGCATAGCCCCCACGCAAATTGACCGACTTACCGGTCAGGGTGAGGATCAGGTTAAGGTTGGCCTCCGTTGCCACCCTCAGCTCCTCGGCCCCCCGATGATCCACGTCGTCAATCTCGATGGGAGCCTCCTCCATTTGACCCCCCACCTCCTTCTTCTTCGCAAAAGCTCTCTTGTGGAGGACCGCCTCGAACTCGTCCTCCCGGACTTTCTCCGCACGCTCCCTTAAGGCCGCTCTGGCGCTAGTAAGAGCGGACGCCTTGCCTCTCTTGGCTGGCTTGCCTATTTTAGGCACTGAGGCCACTCCCGTCTCTGTCTCCGTCCCGGAGTACTCCGACGCCCCTGAGTACCAGCTTAGCTTTCGCTTCAGCTCTGACTCCGACAACGAGGTGATGGAAATGTCCTCCAATACCTCAATCTCACCTTGCGCTTGGCCCTGAGATGAGCCGCTGGATTGGCCCTGAGAAGGGCCGTCAGGTTGGCCCTCAGAAGGGCCGTCAGGTTGGCCCTGAGAAGGGCCGTCAGGTTGGCCCTGAGAAGGGCCTTTTGTAACTCCTCCTATGCTCTCGCGTAGAGGAAGCATCGCAACAATAGAAATTAAAAGAACACTCTGAAAGCCAAGTACAGCTTATAGAGTTCGGTCACCTGCCTGCCACCTGCGTTACCGGGGTCAGGACAGGGTCCAGGGGAGACGACGAGGACGTATCTACAAGCACTTGGGGACTCCCCCAGAGTATCCGGTCCTACGCTATCCCGGTCGTACGCTCACTGCTGCTTTATCCTTGCTACCCCTATTACCTACCACAATCGAGAGTTTCCGTACAGGAAATTGTTGGGCGTCTCATCAAAATGAAACTTTTCGTGGAAAATTAGCTTGATACTGTAGTAGTCAAGTCCAAAAAATGTACCAGGGATCCCGGACTATAAGCCCTGTTGTGTTTTTGAGATGGTTCCATTCATATCTTTACTGATAAAAATTACTTTATAATATATACTAGTGGTCGCCCAGGGGTCGAAATTCGACCGTAATTGATTTAAATGACCTATAAATTTGAAGTTATGGTTCTGTTGTCAAAGAGTTATACTTCTATAATCTTCTTCTATATAATAAAAACTAGCTGACCCCGCAAACGTTGCAACCCATATATGTTACTAACTTCTGCGCGCGACTTCGTCGGCGTGGACTCCGCTCTTATTGGTCTTAGCGTGATGATATATAGCCTATAGCCTTCCTCGATAAACGGGCTATCTAACACTGAAAGAATTTTTCAAATCGGACCAGTAGATCCTGAGATTAGCGCGTTCAAACAAACAAACAAACAAACAAACAAACAAACAAACAAACAAACAAACAAACAAACAATCAAACAAACAAACTCTTCAGCTTTATTATATTAGTATAGATTAACCCCCGTAACCCCCTCTTGTGGGTAGAATTTCGTAAAATCCGTTCTTAGCTGACCTTTACTCGGCGAAAGAATATTCCTACCAAATTTCAAATCTCTACAATTTATGGTTCCAGAGATATCGTGATGAGTCAATATATGGGTGGAAATCTCATATAGATTAATATTGCTAAGCGCATAACTGGAGAATGGCTCGACCAATTTGGCAATTTTTTTTGTATGTTCCTTAATTCCCACGGAAGGTTTTTATACTAAAAAAACAACAGACAGAACGAAGTCTGTTTGGGCAGCTAGTCTACACTAATATTATAAAGAGAACAGATTTTTTTGTTTTTTTTGTTGTTTGTATTGAATAGGCTCCAAAAGTACTGGACCGATTTTAATGATTTTTTCACTAATAGAAAGATACATTATTAGGAAGTAGCATAGACTATATTTTATTTCTTAAAAACTTAGACATGTGCAAAAAACGGGTTATCTTCAACAAGTTGTAAAAATCGTCTCAAATATTTCTGTCCTTCGCGTTTGAGATATCGTCGTTAAAAGTAATTATTAAAAATAAAATTATCGCGCAACGAAGTGAACACGGGTCGGCTAGTAATCTATAATTACGAGTATATAATCATATATATATGATTAATAATATATAAGTACCTATAATAATATATAATTATATCAAAAGCTACATTATGTAACTTATTGATTTATATCGTAGGTATATATATAATAACTAGCTGACCCGGCAAACGTTGTTTTGCCATATATGTTATTAACCCCCTGAACCCCCTCTTATGGGTGAAATTTCGTAAAATCCGTTCTTAGCTGACCTCTACACGGCGAAAGGAATATTCCTACCAAATTTCAAGTCTCTACGCCTTATGGTTCTAGACTCTAGAGATATTGTGATGAGTCAATATATAGGTGGAAATCTCTTGTATATATATATAGATTAAAATTCTTATTGCGCTCATGAGTTAAGACGTAGAACCTACATTCTTTATCATTACGATTTCTAATCTAATAAATAATGATGATGTTTATAATATTACGATTGACTACCAAAATCTAGTCGACAAGTTTATATGAATTAGCTTAAGCTTATAAATTAGTACTATCATAATTGTGTTTGCTCGCAACCGAAAAAAAAACCGACTTTAATTACATCGACAAGTAATACAACGTAATAGGACGAAAAAATAGTCAAGCAAATACGCGCTATTAAAGATTACTCAAAAAGTTGTAATCGGATCTCGATCTAATTTAAACAAGACTACATGACAAGTATTAGCTTTCGATTAAAGTAAGAATCATCAAAATTGGTACACCGAGTAAAAAGTTATGCGGTATAATACAACGTAGGTCGACGAAAAAGTAGTCAAGTAAATACGCATTATTAGATATAACTCTAAAAGTACTTGTCAGATCTCAGTTAAATTTAAATGGGACCACATGACACGCGACACCTTTCAATTAACACAAAATTGATCGAAATCGTTCCACCCAGTCAAATGTTCTGAGTCAACATACATTTAAAAAAATACAGTCGAATTGAGAACCTCCTCTTTTTTTGGAAGTCGGTTACTTATTGCAAATTCAAAATATAAAATAAATTAGTAAGTACCTAAGTATATGAATATTTTAGAAAGTAAAATTCTCATTCTGAATTGAGGTTGTTGTTATACTTTGAAAACATCGAAAAAATATCTAAATGTTTTATTTTATGTTGCAAAAAAAAAAACGGCGATAAATATTATAATGTAACATGTGGACATTAAATTCCCACCGAAATTGGGTTAATAACTGATGTACTTAATATGTAAATTGAAAACTTTATCATTTTTATGAAGAATTTAATAAAAACCTCTTTAGACACTGGTATAAAATATTTTTTGTGCTTTCCATTTACGTGATAGTGTATTAAAATTTGATTTATTTATTTAGTGTGAATGTGAAATCCAGCTATAAAAACAAAAAACTATATTCCCACTACCAAGTAACCTTTTTAACATATAACCTTGAACCTAAAATAAACTTGTTTACGTTTACGTTTACAGTACGTTTACGTGTACAGTCTGTAGTATCCCAGTGCTGGGCTTAGACCTCTTTCCTCATGTAGGAGAAGGATCAGAGCTTAATCCACCACGCTGCTCCAACGCGAGTTGGTGTATTTATTCCCTACTATGAGTAACGATCGCTATCAGGTGTACATGATAACAACCGGGACTAACGGCTTAACGTGCTCTCCGAGACACGGTGGGGAGGCCCACAAGGACTGCACAAACACCCAGACCACGGCAAACATCTGTATGGCCAATACAAATGTTTGTCATGTGTGGGGATCGAACACGCAACTGCCAGCGTAACAGCCACCAACCACAGTGCTGCGACCGCTGCGCCAACGCGTCGTCCTTGTTTAAGATTGGAGATAACGCGACGTAACGACGACTTAATATTCCGATAAAAAGAGGATTTAATTTGCCATCCTAAGGCAGGCCTGCATTTTTCAATATAAGTTTATTTTAGCATACATTTAAAAGATTTATAGTTAAAAAATGTTTAATTTTCTCATCTCATCTCAGATTATTTGTTTAAGCTTTGTAGATGTAAATTTAAAAAAAAAGTCTAATAATAAATATATTTTTTTGTAAATTTTTTAATACGCCACCCGACTAAGCAATAAATTTCGATCGTTTTTTGCAAATTAAAAGTGATTCAGGACGTTTTTATAGAAAATTGTATTCCCTACATTTTTTGTTTGGACCTTTTTTTATATCTTTTCACGTTTTTGAGATATTTTCAAAAAAGTGTTTTTTGGGGTGGTTTTTAATTATTTTCTACACCCTGAATAAAAGTCAACATTTTTTAACTATAAATCCTTTAAATGTATGCTAATGTATATAAACTTATATTGTCATATTGAAAAATGCAGGCCTGCTTTAGGATGGCAAATTAAATCCTCTTTTTATCGGACTATAAGAGCTAGATAACGATCTCTATTCATAATATTAAATTATTATTCACTATCTGTGCCCGCGACTTCATCCGCGCGGAATTTAACAAAATAGTTATTGTTCAGTTCGCTAAAAAAAAAAACTAAACAATTAATCAAAAATTAATTAAAAAACGGACAAAAATTATAAAAAACGTTATTTTGGTACATATATGTAGGTACCGTGTATGTACATACTTAAGAATTTAGTAAAAAGCGGTTATTCTAATATTACAAACAAACACTGCAATTTATTTATTTGTATAGATGTACCTAACTACCTATGTCTGAGGTCTAACATTACGTCTTATAGTCATGGGAACAAAAATGGTCTAAGATCCGAGATAGCTAAATATTCCCTCATCTGTTAATTAGATGAAACAATTTTTTATAGGCTGATTTCAATATTGTGAATTTATAAAAACTACCTCTGCCACCATAAGCCTGCTGCAATTTTTTTTTTAATCTTTTCCCTCTCATGTTAATTACACGTAGTAAGCTAAAACAGTTAACATTTTACATTATATACCTGACTGTAGTAGGCACCCATCTCTATGATTGCTACACTTACCTGCAGCTATGTCAGTAACCTCAGTCAGCAGTAACCTGGCTGCAGGTAAGTAAGTTATGGTGACAGAGGTTGTTTTTATAAATTCACAATATTGAAATCAGCCTATAAAAATTGTTTCATCTAATTAACAGATGAGGGAATATTTTGTTATATCCCGGATCTTAGACCATAAAAATGAGTGGATTACTTATTTTCGTCTTCGTCTCGCCTCAGTCAGATCAAGATTAGATAACTATTAATAAAGACAAAAAAATGAAAATGAACTCATATAAAATCATTGTAGTTGTATTGTTTGAAACATTTTGTCTGTATTGCATCAAATTAATTGCTATTTTCCTTAAACATGTCATTGAAAACTACCTGCAAACGACTTGAAAACGATCTTAACATTTTCATCTAAATTGGTTTTCTACAAGTCTGATGATAATTTACTTTTATTTTTTATTTTACGAAATTAACATTTAAAAGAAATGCACATTTAATTGGAAAATTCCAGAAAACTTATCGATTAATTAAAGTTCAATTACCTACTTGTTACAGTTCTAAAGACAGGCTGTGACAGAATCAGCAAGTGAGCAATAAAAATAAATACAATAAAATAAATAAATTTATTCATTTAAATGAAATGATTTAAATAAAAATATAACTTGGTATTGTACAACGATAATAAAAGAAACATTTTTAAACCAACAAAAATACATTTTTTTATCTTAATCTAGAGCATGAAAAGGTGTTCTACATAATTATATATTATATTCATCTTTACGTCAAACTCTTTTCAGTGTGTTTGTCGACTAAGTATTAATAATTCAATAGATCAAAGGTGTCTCATTCAAAAACACGAATACAAATGAACGTTGATTCCTGGTAAGGTACCATTGCAGTGTAGCGTACAAGTCGGGATCGACGGTTTATACGTAAATTTAAAAGTGCATAAAATTATTATTACGTAATATATATATACCAAAAATGTATCAAGACACCCCCGAAATAAAATCCAAAATGGGTAAAAATAAATTCGAAACGTCGATAAGTGAGTTGAAAACGAAATCTTTCGTGACTGCTGCTGAAATGTTAAACTATGGTAAGTATTTGAAACTGTAATACGTAAATTTGTGCAAATACCTACAGAAACTAGACAGAATATACATCATACACACAGTCATGTACACCATATTTCTGAGGTCTTAATGAAATTAGATTAATTACAAAAAAATCTTTTAATTTTTTCTTCGCATTTTTCGAATAGAGGCCGAAATATACTAGATATTAAGAATTTTTTTTATGATGTTTTCTGTTCTTTTTTTTATTTATTTCTTGCGTTAGTTATTGCTTTTCTTCTTAACCTTTTTTTGTATTTTTGGTCTATAGGAAAATTTCAATGTCTACTACTAGCGTAATATTACAAATAAAAGTCTTTTTTTTCTATTCTCTTGACGATAATTATAACGATTTTTTTTTGATTTCTTGGTAATTCAAATTAATTATTCGACTTAAATATGTATATCAAACGTAGGAATAAAACAAAAAATCCTCACATAAAATTATTAGCTCATCTTATCTATGTATCTGTATAATAAAAATGAATGTTGCTAAGCGCATAACTCGAGAACGGCTCGACCGATTCGGCTAATTTTTTTTAACAACATTTTTTAAAAACATAAATATTATTAAAACACATTGTATAAAATTGAAAATGTAACTGTGATTGTTTTTTTTTTAAATCCTATTTTTACCATTAATACTACTTTTTTACCATTATGAAATGTAAAATGTAGCATTGTACAAACCTTAGTGGTTTTGTTCTGCTACTTATAATTGTAAATTTGTACCTAATGTTTCTTTATTTGATAATTAAATATAAAATAAAATCCCCAAAAAAAAATTAAAGAAAAAATAATTTTTACTATTAAGTATTGACTTTTACTATTAAGTATTGACAGAACGAAGTTTTGTCCGAACAGCTAGTTAAAAATACAAAATAATTTTTTATCATTATGGGTAATCTAATCAAATCGCCGTCGATTATTTCTTTTGATGTTGAGGTCTTTGTTTCACTCGTTTTTGTTATCCCATACCTTATACCGAGTTATGGTATCTATGAGAACTTGGTCTGCATTTGTCCATGTTTTATGAGGTTTTATGAGATTTTTTCCATAGGGCCGAAAGTCAAAAGGTAATTAACAAGAGGTCACGCGGAAGTCATTTGAAATGCACGTACAACACGAAATGGTAATATTAATATTAATTAGACTGACAATAAGATTTACAATACCTTGAGGCTTGAACCACACGTGAACTTTCAAATACCAAATGAAAACAATATTATTAAAATAATTAATTAATTCTTTTAGTTATACATATAATAATAATAATAATTAGGTAATTATTAATTAATTAAATAAATTATTTAATAGATAATTAAATTGAATACTAAAAGCTTTGTTTTAATATAAATTTTAAACAGTGATGATAAGCTCACTTTATTCACTGTTGGAAGGCGATGGTCTCCTTCTGTGAGACAGTTATGTCCCAGAAGGAGGCCGACGAGCGGGTGAGAGAGGAGGCCGCCGACGTGGCTTCCACCCGCGGGCGACGAATGGGGCTGCGTAGGAGGCGCTACTTAATGCGCTTCCAGTAACGCCCCTATGCCCGTGTCGGGCCGGGATGGGAACCCGGTCCTGCTAGACACGGCGTCGTCGGGACTGTTCAGAGGTGAGCCGGACAGTCCCCATGAAGGAGAAGTCTGGCCTTTTCGCCGAGGCCAGCCTTTCGCTGGAGGGATCCTGTTGCCTGCAGATCCGGGACCGTCCAATTAAAGCGGCTGAAGGCGGGAGCCTTTAAGAGCCCGCAGGGGGTTTAGTGCGGTAGTGGCACCCCCAAGTGCTGAGTCCGACATACGGTGTAGCTCCACCGAGATATTATATATAACTTTGGCATTAGTTTTTATATTGATGAGTAGACATTTTCACAAAAACAATTATTTATTTACGTGTTAAGCGTCGATCGTATTTATTTAAATAAACTTTATAACGTCTAAAGAAAACACATTAATTATTTATTTATTTGTTACTGTTAATTAACATTAGCTGCCGTAACCCTTAACTTTGTAGCATAAAATAATTGTTCAAATCGTGTAAATTGATATAATGCACGTAAGTCTATTGTTTATTTCTTCTATAATTAAGTAACTTGATTATATTATAAAATATAATACAATAGAATAGTAAAAATGTAAAAAATTACAACGATTACTAGTTTACGTAGCCTGTGTTTAAGGTGTACCTAATATATACAATAGATAGAGGTATAAGTGACTACAGTAAATGTAATACGCGCTAGCTGAGGCTGAGACCAACGTTCAATTCTCAGATATCAGCTGCTAAAATTATGTAAAAATTGTACTTAACTGACTTATTTTCTAATAACTGATTTTAATGTATGTTATAGTTTTGTCGACACTTCTTTAGTAAGTATAAATTTTTTATTTAATGCATCCTCAATAAAAAATGTCCAAGGGGTTCAGGTCAGGCGATCGTGGTGGCCATAAAATTAGACCCAAGCACCCATTCCACTTATCTGGGTATGTGTCGTTTAAATATTCCCGCACCCGAACAGCAAAATGCGCGGGACATCCGTCATTTTGCAGCCACATTCCTTCTCTTGTCTCCAGTGATAATTTTTTTGGGGAGACCCACAAGGACTGCTCAAAAACCCAGACCACGTCAAACATCTGTATGGCCAATACAAATGTTTGTCATGTGCGGGGATCGAACCAGCAACCGCCAGCGCAACACCCACAATCCTGTGATGTGAACGTTGCGTCAACGCATCCTAGCTGACCTGGCGAATTTCGTACTGCCTTATGTTTTTTCCTCAATATAATAATTACATATATCAAAATAAAATAAAGCCCATTTTTCAAATTGGATCAAACTGTAAACAGTAAATTTGATTAAAATCGGCTAAGTAGTTTAGGAGTCCATCGGGGACAAACAACGTGACGCATAATTTATATAAATAATCATAATAATAATTAAATAGGTAAATAATCTTAATGTTTTTTAACAATTTTCTTCAATGAAAAAAGAGATTGTGAGCTTCTTGGTTCAAAAGGCAAATGATTCCACAACCGAATGGATTGCCGATTGGATGAACTCTCTTCCCGTGGGTGTCGTAAGAGGCGACTAAGAGATAACACAGTTTCTCTACCACCTTATTGGAACTTAAAAAGCCGTCCGATGGCAGGATAACCATTTAACTGCTGGTTTTGAAATACACAGGCCGAAAACGGGCAGCAGCGTCTTCGGTGCGACAAAGTCAGCCCTGCGGTCACAAACCCGCCTGCCCAGCGTGGTGACTATAGGCAAAACACATGAGTTCACGCCATTTTTGGCGCGAACTTGTGGAGGCCTATGTCCAGCAGTGGACTGCGATAGGCTGAAGTGATATTGTAGAAGGATGTAGAGTCGAGAGGAATTCGTAAAGTTAGATTCTCATCAAATCGAAGAGCGTGATTATGAGTGGACCCTAAAAATTTAAACCGTCCTGTTAGGTAAGAGTGAGTATATTGAGAGTATAGTGAGATTGAACAGAATACGGTAAAGAAGATGAAGAGAATATGATCATTCCTGCGAAAACGAATTGGGAGCCACTTGAGCTTCTTACAAAATTCGGAAACCTGATCATATTTACGAAGATAATTAGATTTGATTCATATTTAATGAATCAAATCGATTTTTGAAGACGCTCAATTGAATTAAGTTGCTCTTCCTTTAAATCGAGATAACACATATCAGCATAATTGAGAATTGGTGGTAAGAGTGATTGTGCCACAATAATATTGGTAGGAATGGGCAGAAAATTGTGTAATCTTTGAAGAGAGCCAATGGCTCCAAAAAATTTCTTACTAACTTCACTTAGAAGTGGATCCCAAGAGAGATCTAGTTCTTAAGTAATTGAAAATTATTTACTGCTATGATTACCGGGTATTTTATAAATTTGTGATGGAAAGTGACCTTACATAATTTTTTAAGTCAAAGTCATTTTTCAATTTGACGACTCTGTATGAAATATGACAGGGAGAAAAAAATAGCCCTTGACGAGTTTCTTGCCGGTTCTTCTCGTTACAAGGTCTCCCGCCGTAGGATTTGCGAACCGATGGCGTAGCTTCATTGACGTTCACAAGTGCTGTATCAGCCTAAAATGAATAAATTATTTGAATTGAATTGAATTGAATTGAATTGATCTTGATTGAAAGTAATTCCTAAATTGCGAGCTTTTTTACTAAACGGTATATTAACACCGTCAAAGTTTTCAGTCGGGAGATCCTTAAAAGAGATACGTGACATAATTTTAGGGCTGTCCAGAGGGTGGGACCACTAGATATCTATCCGATGACTGGCACTGGCGGATCCAGGGGGGGGATCACGGGGTCATGACCCCCCCTGGGCTGTGTCCAAGACCTAGGTGGACCACTAATTAACATTGTTAAACAAGATTTTTGTCACAATATAGGTATTTTTAAAGTACATTACCAACATAGATTAATAAAATACCTACTTTTTACCTGTATCTATCATTATAAAAATTAAATTATAACTTGTTTTTACTTGACCACGACTATGTGACCCCCCCCCCCCCTGGTGTCAAAGCTGGATCCGCCCTTGATGACTGGTTAGAACCATGGGAAGATTGTTGCTCTGCAATGCTTCAACCCCACATTGCGTTGATTTTCTGTTTTTTTTTGTTTTTTTTTTGTAGATCTTTAATTCTGATTCAAAGGTACTTTGAACACAGGTGTTTTTATAATAAATTAGTTTTTTTTTTAAATATTTCTTTATTAATTTTGTATATTTTATATTATATTTATAATTAATTCAGAAGTTACTTACTATTCCATAATTAATTTATTACTTTTAAATTGTTGAAAGATATTGAATAACATAATACCTATATAAAGATAACGTGACATTTTCAGTTAATAATCACGTCTCAATACCAATTACAATTACATAATTAATTATATCATTATGTATAGGTATGTTTTATCTTATTGATTGTATATTTAAACTATACAGGTAGACTAGCCGACCCGTGCCCACTTCGTTGGGCGTTATAATCCATTTCACATAAGAAGGGTACGGTGAAATTTGATATGTTCCAATACACTCTCACTATTTTCAGCAAATCAGATAAATATAAATGTTTTAAAATCACCAATTAATTTCTAAGGCAAATAATAATGCTTGATTAGATTGAATTGTTGACACGGCACGTCAGAGGGCGCAGGTTCAAATCCTGCTGATTTAAAATCTTTATATATTTTTATCTTTTTCCTTTTATCTTGTCACTCCTGAATAGTGTAGCTTTCTGTTAGTGAAAGAATTTTCATGATCGGATCAGTATTTGCGAAGATTACCCCGTATATACAAACAAAGTTATAAACTTTACCTCTTTATAATATTAGTATAGATTAGTATAGATATATTTTGTGGGTAGAAATCTATACATTGTTCGTTTTATATATAAAGTTCTCGTGTCACAATGTTAGTTACAATACTCCTCCGAAACGACTGGACCGAATTTTATGAAATATGGTGTGTATATCGGGTAGGTCTGAGAATCGGCCAACGTCTATTTTTTATACCCTAAGTTATAAGGGGATTAAAGCATTAGGGGAGTTAAAAGCATATATGGCAAAATAACGTTTTCAGGGTCAGCTAGTATATAAAAATGAATATTGCCGAAATGTATGTAGGTAGCTACGAGCATAACTTTCGAACGAATGCACTAATTTGATCATTTCTGTTTCTTCGCATTCGTTATTGTCAGTATAAGGTTTATCTATACTAATATAATAAAGATGAAGAGTTTGTTTGTTTGATTGTTTGTTTGTTTGAACGCGCTAATCTCAGGATCTACTGGTCCGATTTCAAAAATTCTTTCAGTGTTAGATAGCCCATTTATCGAGGAAGGCTATAGGCTATATACCATCACGCTAAGACCAATAAGAGCGGAGTCCACGCCGACGAAGTCGCGCGCAGAAGCTAGTATCAAATAAAATTTGAGAAAAATTATACAATTTTTTTTTAAATAATAGAAGCCCGACGTTTGGAATACTTTACAGAAACCACGGTCACGGAAGCACTCTAAAACCTAATAAACCGTGAAAAAATCCTTTAAAAAGATTCATTATAATGAGTGAAATACATAAGAAAACAATATAAAAATAATAAAATAAAAATTGATAGTAAAAGACAGAAAAAGCGGCAACACATTGACGTTTTGGCGGACTATTTTCTAATCTGTGGTTTTGGTTGCTAAGGAAGCAGTTGACAATTTCAAAAATATTGACAGTGTTTCCGCTCTTCTATATATGTACTTATATACAATGACAGTTATCAAGTGTGAACTTATCTCTCAAAGTGGTCTCCACCAGTTTATCCATGGGAGTGAATGATGTTCTTTCTCGCGGCTACGCCAGTGTAGATTACCTTTTTTTTATTTTAACGTGGGGAAAATCCATCATGGATACCCTCCGGCGCGGGGGCACCAGAGGGTTATGTCAGACTCCTACTGACCAAAAACCATCTACGTGTGAGCAGACATCCGCCTGAGTGGGGCGAGATGGGGTCGCGTTAGCAGTCTCCACCCCGCCCCGGCGGTTGGCCCGAATGTAAACATCCGGCCCCCGGCACCTAGAGGGGTGGCACCCACAAGACCACCCCTCCCGACGACGTGGGATCTCAAGCCAGCCGAGGATCCCCCGACCCCCAGCCGGCCACCCCACTTAGGGGACGCTCAACCGGACCAGTAAACCGTCTGCAGAATGGGGACACATGTCCAGGAGCGTCCCCCCTCCAAGTCAGGCAGGCCTGACCTCCAACGCCCGGCATCATGGCGTTGGGGGTCAGGCCCGCCCGACCTCCAACGCCGGATCGCACCGAGCTACCGAGCAAAGCGCCAGGGAGCCGAGCACGACCCGGCAACTACCCCACGGGTCCGCCGGACTGCACCAACAACCGAGCTTAAAGCTCCAGGGAGCCAGCACAGCCCGGCCCTCACACATCACGTCTGCCGGATTGCACCAGCAACCGAGCAAAGCTCTAGGGAGCCAGCACAACCCGGCCTGCAAACCGCGCTTTCGCGCTACAGGGCGGGCAAGCGAACCCACCCACCCCGTCCCTCTAGTGCGCTCACGGGTCGAGCAGCACCCGGAGCGCACCCTGCGAGTCAGTCGTTAGCCGCGACGAGCAGCAGTACCGCGACTGCGATACTGCTGCTCGTCCCGTTGCCCAGGGTGCACCACGAGGAGGTGACCGACATGCACCCCCAGTGTAGATTACCTGGTTTAAGCCTTTTTCGTTATCTTCCATTTATATTTTACATATAGCCTATGTTGCTTAGTGATAACGTAACAATAGTCCTAGAATTTTTAAATAGGGCAGTAGTTTTTGAGTTTATATTGTATTTCTTACAAATAAATAAATAAAGTTTATTTTTCCTCTTTATAATAGTTTAGTATTGTACAAAATTATTTCAAAAAGATAAAATAAATTAAAAGTGCTAACTAAAACCCTAATACTACTTCGCACCTAATCTAGGTCGTTTAAAAGTTATTAGATACTTGTACTAGAACCTTAATAAAAATATTTTTTCGATAAATGTCTATACAGCATATCAGAAGAACAATAAACGTAATAAAATATAATAACGCTTCCTCACATAAATTGTTTACAAGAATTGAATGACGAATATAATTTTAATTTGAAATAATTTTTTTTTAAATTAAAATTAACAAACTTAACAATGGCTAATGATATACCAATAATGACCAATTAAAACATAAAAAAAATAATCATCGTGATTCGTGCCAAAGGGCAAAAAAGTTTCATTGTACAAAACTTAAAACACAACAATTTTTTTTCTATTTACAACGTTGAAAATATGCTTCTCTTCTGTGGGATAGGCTTTTATCATTTTAGTATGTATGATAATTATGTAGGTAGTATTTCTGTGGTCTGTGGATATGATCGTATGACTGTATCAGTGGCTGTGTGTAAGGGCTTGTTTCACCAGTTTTGGAGAAATTTCATCCTGCATGTAACCTACTAGCTGTGCCAGCGACTTCGTCCGCGTGGAAGTTTAAAAATAAATACATTTCTGAAATAAAAGTAGCCTAAGTTACTCCTTACTATATCAGCTATCTGCCAGTGAAAGTCCCGTAAAAATCGGTCCAGTCGTTTCAGAGATTAGCCGGAACAAACAGACAGACAGACAAAATTGTAAACAATGTTATTTTGGTATATATACCGTGTAAACATCCATATCCACTATCCACTACAGCCTATCACAGTCCACTGTTGGACATAGACCTCCACAAGTTCGCGCCCGACATTATGACGCGAACTCACGTGTTTTGCCCATAGTCACCACGCTGGGCAGGCGGGTTGGTGACCGCAGGGCTGGCTTTGTCGCATCGAAGACGCTGCTGCCCGTCTTCGGCCTGTGTATTTCAAAGCCAGCAGTTGGATGGTTATCCCGCTATCCGTCGGCTTTTTAAGTTTCAAGGTGGTAGTGGAACTGTGTTATCCCTTAGTCGCCTCTTACGACACCCACGGGAAGAGAGGGGGTGGCTACATTCTTTAGTGCCGTAACCACACAGCACTAACAGCGGTTATTTTAATATTACAAACAGATACTCCAATTTTATTTATTTGTATAGATGAAGCAAGTAGTCCATTAGGATCAGCCTCACCCCAATGAAGACATATTATAAGTTTTACATTTACAATTGCGAAGGAAATAATTGTGTTTGCTTGCAAACAAAAAAAAACTGACTAATTACATCGACTAGTAATATAATATAGTAATAGTCAAGTAAATACGCATTATTAAAGATAACTCAAAAAGCAGTCATTACATCTCGATCAAATTTAAACTAAATCACGTGACAATCACCAGCCTTTGACTAAAAAAAGACTTATCAAAATCGGTACATCCAATAAAAAGTCATGAGGTATAAAATGACGTAGGTCGGTTAAAAATAGTTTCCTAAATACGCATTATTATATCTCAAAAAGCAGTTGTCAGATATCAATCTATACTAATATAATAAAGCTGAAGAGTTTGTTTGTTTGTTTGTTTGTTTGAACGCGCTAATCTCAGGATTTACTGGTCCGATTTGAAAAATTCTTTCAGTGTTAGATAGCCCATTTATCGAGGAAGGCTATAGGCTATATATCATCACGTTAAGACCAATAGGAGTGGAGTCCACGCCGACGAAGTCGCGCGCAGAAGCTAGTCAAATATAAATGAGCCCACATAACAACTTCTTTCATATATTGTAAAACTAGCTGACCCCGCAAACGTTGTTTACCATATATGTTATTAACCCTCGCAACCCCCTCTTGTGGGTGGAATTTCGTAAAATCCGTTCTAAGCTGACCTCTACTCGGCGAAAGGAATCCTATCAAATTTCATGTCTCTACGCCTTATGGTTCCAGAGATATCGTGATGAGTCAATGGGTGGAAATCTCTTTTATATGTATATATAGAAAATATTGTATACCCACAATGTACCAGGTATTTAATAATATACATATGTATGAATGTATGTATAATGTATATATTATTGCGTTCACGTAATAATAAAATTTATTTAATAAATGTATGTACCTAATATTTTTAAGCTTTGCATATGTAATGACTTTGAAATAAAAGTAATAAAAATATATTTCCTGATTTTTGAGAATATTGTCACATTTCTCTAATGGCATGAAAGATGAATCTATAAAGTGGTGATTGATACTCTTCAGTCTGTAATATCGCACTTCTGGGCATAGGCCTCTTTCTCCATGTATGCGAAGGATCAGAGCTTAATCCACCGCGTACGTCCAATGCGGGTTCGCAGATTTATTTATTTATTTATTTATAATAATTAAAACGGTTTACACCAGTTACATTAATTATTAACAAGAAATATAAAAACATAAACACAGCAATCAGGATATACAACAAATATAACTAAAAACAAAACAAAAAAGATTGAGAAAAGAAAAAAAAAAACAACGGTCACTACAACAATTATAGTTTATATTATTACAGCAGATATATTCCCTACTATGAGTATTGAGCGCTATCAGGTGGACATGATATCAACCGGGACACATGCTCTCCGAGGCACGGCGGGGAGACCCACAAGGACTGCACAAACACCCAGACAACGGCAAACATCTGTATGGCCAATACAAATGTTTGTCATGAAAATACCTAAGATTTATTTTATTTTTATTTTATTTATTTAATCCACCACAGTGGCAACTACATCGATAAAATGCAATGAATGTAAATACAAAATTAAAGTTAAAACTAAATGTGCTGCCTTTTAAAGTGAATACAGCATGCATAATAATATGGAAGTACAAAATAACAAAATCTCAAATCAACTCAATCCAATCTACAAATTTCTTGCTAGTTTTTATGTTGTTTACAAAACCAAATAAATGATAGAAACAGATTACGCATAAAAAGTATAAGCTATAAATAAATCAACATCTGATGGCAGCAATCAAACACGATTACCCGCTTTATAGCGTTAAAAATTACGAAAAATAAATAGTATATTATGAATTATAAATTTTTTTTTTCTAAATGGAACTATAAAACAAGAATCTTCTATTAGCAATAAAAAACTATTATTACAATATTATTAAAAGCACAAATATATATACTAGCGACCTGCCCCGGCTTCACACGGGTGAAAAACTATCAGTGTTCCTCTATTTTTTGTTGTCTGTTATGTTATTTTTGTTTTTTAGTATAAAAACCTTGCGTGGGATTTAAGGAACATACAAAAAACAGAATGAGCCGATTTGGTTGAGCCATTCTCGAGTTATGCGCTTAGCAACATTCATTTTTATTATATAGATAAATATATAAAATTATAAAAATATAGATAAATATTGGCAACTATATTTGTGCATATACAACATTGTAAAAAATTGTAAAAAAAAACAAATAGTCCGGTCAAATTAGACCAAATAATAGGGTTAAGGTTACAATAATTCACACTTGGCTGAAAATTGGTAGGATTGTTCAAAAAACTATTCTAAATGAAATGTGAAAAGTCCTCATGGATCCAACACCTGGAAAAAAAATTATTCGGGTTCAAAGGTCACAAAAACTGGTTCTACGCGATTTTCAACAAAACGGTAAGTTTTATTATAAAATTAGCTCAGACAAAAATTTTAGATCAGATAATTATCTATAAAAATGTCTAAATACTTTTTTTCCGAAGAGCCACCTCTATATTGACCGGACTAAATACAAATTATTATTTCATTAAAGGTTCAAGTTCAAAGTTATAATTTTTTTATAGCTCATAATAAAAAAAAATAGCCGTCGGTCTCAGAATTGCGGGTATGTACCTATACGTTCACTGTAAAGACTATGTTACTGTATTGTATACATTTTGTACATCAGAAATAAGTGGAAGGTCTGGGCCAGAGGCGGCTTTACCCATTGCGAGGCTCCGGGCAGCAAGTCTTTGCGAGGCCCTTTGTCCTTCTAGTCTAGTCGACAAGTTGATATCTACTATCACACATAATTTAAGAGCAGCATCTCTATTTTCGACCAATTTCAACTTGTCGACTAGACTATTCGTGAAAAGTATTTGATGCGAAAGTAGGTCTGGTTCTTTGGTTTAGGTATTTGTCATGTTTGAGGAGAAATAATAAAGTTATACAAATAAATAGAATTTGAGTTTTAAAATATTTTACATTGAAAAATTTACAAAATTAACAAATATAGAGACGATAAATTTTAAAATCGATGTTTTTTTTTAATAATTTTAATTAAAAAAATACAGTTAAAAATCTAGGTATATTATTTTAAATTTGCTTGGGTTGTCGCGCGAGGCCCCTGCAAGAGCGAGGCCCCGGGCGATTGCCCTGTTCGCCACCCCCTAAGGCCAAGATAAGATCTATAAGATCTTGGACACTCAACGAAGTCGGAATTAGACGCCGGACACTGTAATGGAGTTTAGGAACGATGAATATGACGTATTATACTAATTTCATATAGTGGAGTGCCTGGGGCGTTAAAAACACGAAAACCTCGGATTTCCGTTACAGTGAATGAAATTTTATAATTCAAAGTGGAATGTTTAGCTTATAATATATACAAAAAAGTTTACCTATTGAAAAATTGTGATCTCGATTCAAAAAAAAAAAAAGAAATAATTATAATTTTGATAGTTTAAACCCTGTAGAACATTTTTCTACACCAAAATTAAGTTAATTGATACATTCATATAGAGATAGTAATTAGGAAAATGAAATAAATGAAGGAAAATGAAAGAAAAAAAAATATCAAGAAATCATTTGTCAAACAATTTACATTTTTGTCTACCTATTTAAGAATTTTCTTCAACTTTACTTATTTCAATGATTGGCGGAGTATTAAAACAGGTATTTTCGCTGCACTGTAGACATGCTACACTGCAGTATAAGCCACTTTTTCGACATCCACAAGCAGCTCCACGAGCCTTTTTTTACTATTATTATCATTATGATTAGTTTTTTTGCTGCTTGCTGTGTGGCTACGGCAGTAAAGAATATAGCCACTCCCTCTATTCCCGTGGGTGTCATAAGAGGCGACTAAGGGATAACACAGTTCCACTACCACCTTGGAACTTAAAAAGCCGACCGATGGCGGGATAACCATCCAACTACTGGCTTTGAAATACACAGGCCGAAGACGGGCAGCAGCGTCTTCGGTGCGACAAAGCCAGCCCTGCGGTCACCAACCCGCCTGCCCAGCGTGGTGACTATGGGCAAAACCATACAATCCAACAATAGGTATCATCATGATAACGGTCTATTAGTCGTTTTCTAATAGTTTTTTCATCCGGTGTATGCTGTGAGGTATATACCATCGTATCTTTCAACTCTTGCATAGAAAATTGGACGTCGTCATTCTCTTCTATATACTTGTATGTACCATTGCTGCATCTATCATCGAAATTGTCAAACCAACCTCCTTATCAGCAGAGCTCAGATGAATAGAATTTTTAAGAGAATTATAACAATCAGCATGATATTTTGCTTGGAGTGTTTGTAAATCTGCTATATCAGAAATTCTTTTATGAATTTCTTGATAACAATCGTTTTTTTCTGTACAGCTAGCTTACAATGGAGTCATTTAAAGTTGGAGTAATTATACGAGATTTGTCTTCGTCGTTTTTTATTTAATTTTGCTTAAATTTCTTTATTAGCTTCTTGACCACACATGAAACAGTTTTTCCCACTCAAAGCTCCATAAATCAGTGCTACTTCGGAGTTTCTTTTTCGAAGGCGAAAATGGAGTATCATTGGGCCTCTTCTTATATGTTTCAATATATTTTTGGCGACAATCTGTATGAGCGTAAATGAATGAAGTTTGAAAATGAGGTAACAAGTCATCCTTTCGTTCTCCCCTCTCTACGTTCTACTACCTGTCCAAGGTCTTTATGACCCTTCATACGCTCCAACATTTCAAGAAAATATTATTTTCCGTCTATTTAGATATTATTCAACGTATATAACACGAAAAAAAATATATTTTAAATAAAATTATTAATTTTTTATAGTTTTTGGTTTAAATAAAAAAAAAATCAAAAGCACAAAAAAAATTTGGGTAAACTTTACACTTTAAAGTATAAAAAAGAAAACCCCCCATCGACCATTAAAATTCATTCACTGTAACAAAAGTCTGAGGTAAAAACCCCCAGACACTCCACTAATAGTCATTATTTAAATGTACGTGAGTTTAATTTGTATCCAATGTTCATTTAGAAGTGTGTCAAGAAGGTTAAGTTTGTGCTAGCGCGAGCGGCACTATTGCTCTTGTTGATTTGTTCAAACGTTGGGATGTACATCCAATTCATTAGTGGTAAAAAAATTATTTATTTATTTTAATTTATTTTTGTTTTACTTAAAAAACTACAAAGTTTATTGTTTTCTAATATAATTTTGTTGATTATACTCTCTTTTTAAACATAGACATACCGAACTCACTTCTTTTTAATCGACTTCAAAAAAGGAAGTTTCTCAATTCGACCGTATAAATATATATGTATATAAATATATATATATATTTATATATGTATGTTCGCGGATAACTTCGTCGCTTATGAACCGATTTTGATGATTCTTTTTTTTGGAAAGGAGGTATCCCAATGGTGGTACCATGAGGAAACCAAGTGATGATGGTATCCCAGAGAAATCGAGGAGAGCCTTCTAAGATCGTGGTGGCGACTAGTCGTTTGTTAATTTTTTTCGTCTATTTATCGATGTAATTGAAGTCGGTTTTTCTCGTTTGCTAGCAAACTCAATAAAATTATCTTACATATTTTTATCAAAAAAAAATATATGTAAATATTAATGACGTAACGGGTGCTATGTATAAGATATTTTTGATTAATTTTGATTGTGGTCAACTAACACGTGGTTCAATAAGTCCCGAGACTAAGTACTAAAAAAAGGTCTTTTTTATAAAATTAATTTTTATTCATCAACATAGTCTCCTCCAAGAGCGATACAGTCCCTCCAACGCTTTTCTAACTTTTCTATCCCATCTGTGTAGAACGATTAGTCTTTGGCTTCAAAATAAGCCTCCGTTGCTGCGATAACTTCACTATTTGAGTCAAATTTCTTACCCTGAAGCATTTTTTGAGGTCTGCAAACAGACAGTAATCGCTGGGGGCCAAGTCTGGCGAATAAGGGGGATGAGGAAGCAATTCGAAGCCCAATTCGTTAATTTTGGCCATCGTTCTCACGGACTTGTGACAAGGCGCGTTGTCCTGGTGAAACACCACTTTCTTTTTGTTCATGTGAGGCCGTTTATCCGCAATTTCGTACTTCAATCGCTCCAATAAGCACATGTAATAGTCACTATTTATATTTTGCCCCTTTTCAAGGTAGTCGATGAAAAGTATTCCATGTGCATCCCAAAATATAGACGCCATAACCTTACCGGCCGATTTCGGAGTCTTTGGACGCTTCGGGCGTCTTTCACCAGCCGCTCTCCACTCCGCTGCCTGCCGATTGGATTCCGGAGTGAAATGGTATATCCAGGTTTCATCCATTGTTACATACCGACGTAAAAAATCCTTTTTATTATGATTCATCAGCGCCAAACATCGCTCTGAATCATTGACACGTTGTTCCTTTTGATCAGTTGTAAGCAAACGCGGCACCCACTTAGAAAAAAGCTTTTTCATGGCCAAATTTTTATGTAAAATAGTGAAAACACTACCTGCTGAAATCTTCACTATATCGGCTATCTCTCGCACTTTTACATTCCGATCTTCCAATACGATTTTGAGGACTTGGTTAATATTTTGTTGAGTCACTGCTTCATTTGGACGACCTGAGCGTTCCCCATCATTGGTGTCCATGCGACCGCGTTTGAAGTCGGCATACCACCGACAAATGGTTGCTTTAGAGAGAGCTGATCCTGCATAACATTTTATAAGCCATTGCTGTTCTTCAACGGTATTTTTTCCCATCAAAAAACAATGTTTTATCAACACGCGAAACTCGTTTTTTTCCATTGTATCAAAATTACAACTGTAGCGTCACTTAAATGTTTCAAAATCAATAATTTTATTGTTCCATTTTTAAAAATTTGACACATATTCTTGTATTGATAGCCAGTACTTTTAAAAAATCAAAAGAGTTTTTAATATATGCGCCATTTCCAGGTTAGTCTCGGGACTTATTGAACGATCTAGTAGATACATACCCTACTGTTTTCATTTTGTTTTTTGGAATATGTTGGTGAAAATTAAAAAAAAATAAAATAAAAATTAAACTAGATGAATAATTAAATTAACACTAAACTACAAATTATGGAATTTGGCAAGGAAAAAGAATAATGATAATAAAAAAAAATATATATATATAATATAATAAATAAAATTTACTAAAATTATATACACATAATGCTATAGCAAAACAACTAATACGTTGGCACTAAGATAAATCTGCCAAGTGTGAGTCGGACTCGCGCACGAAGGGTTCCGTACCTACCATTGACGAGGTAAACAACAGTAGGTAAATTGATTTTAATATTGGGCAAAAAGCGGCTAAAAAAATCACTTTTGCTGTTTGAAAGCAAAAATAGGCAAATATGACGTTTTTTTTGTATGGGAGCCCCCCTTAAATATTCATTTTATTTTAATTTTATTATTTATTATTAAAGTAAAAATACAACTAAGTATTTTGTGAATATTTCAAGTGCCACCTGTTGCCATTATTGATATCGAGCAAAAAAGGGCAAGAAAATCGCGTTTGTTATATGGGAGCCCCACTCAAATATTTATTTTATTTTGTTTTTAGTATTTGTTGTTATAGCGGCAACAGAAATACATAATTTGTGAAAATTTCAACTGTCTAGCTATCGCCGTTCTTGAGATACAGCCTGGTTACTAGTGGTTACAGACGGACGGACGGACGGACGGACAGCGAAGTCTTAGTAATAGGGTCCCGTTTTTACCCTTTGGGTACGGAACCCTAAAAAAGGATTATTTGGTATAATATTTGTTACTTATAATATAATGAAACATAAAATAAATCCGTAACAATGACACTTCCAGTTGCGCACTTATTTCTTAGTTAACTTGTGTATCTTACTTTAATCCTACCTACATATTGTTTGTTTCTTGTCTCACCTTTGAATACTTTATATATTTCGCGTGAACAAGACATTCGCAGTCAATGTCGAAATATCGAGCTCCGCAAAGCGAAAATAATAAACATGGTAAATATCACGTTTTCGAATAATTTTCGAATAGTTTATATATTGCACTGCGATGTACCCAACATAATTATAAATTTTCGTTTAATTTTAGTGTTTGTAATTTCTCATGTAAGTAAATTGTATTCATTTGAGAAATAAATGATCTTTAACCACAAATTAAATCAAAAGTGCTTTGAAGTTTTTATACTATTATGATTTATTTTTGCATGTATACCTGCTTCTTTTTTAAATGTTGTGTATTATGCGATTTCTATAGTAGTCATTTAAGTAGTCATTTATTTTTTTAGTGTATTGCAATATTATGTGTGAACTGTGAAGATCATGTCTAGTTCGGAGTTTCGACTAAGTATTTTCAACACTTTGAATTATTATTTAATATATATTTTTAACCGACTTCCAAAAAAGGAGGAGGTTCTCAATTCGGTTGTGTTTTTTTTAAATGTATTTTTATTATTTGTTGTGTTTTTTTTCTGGTGAATTTTGGTTTAATTGAAAGGTGTTGCGTGTCATGTGGTCACATTTAAAAATTGAGATCTGCCAAGTACTTTTAGAGTTATATCTAATAATGCGTATTTACTTGAATACTTTTTCGTCGACCTACGTTGTATTATGCCGCATAACTTTTTATTTGGTGTACCGATTTTGATGATTCTTACTTAAATCAAAAGCCAATACTTGTTAATACTTGTTGTAGTTTTGTATAAATTTGATCGAGATCTGATTACAACTTTTTGAGTAATCTTTGATAACGCGTATTTACTTGACTGTTTTTTTGTCTTATTACGTTGTATTAGGTACTTGTCGATGTAATTTAACTCGGTTTTTTTTCGTTTGCGAGCAAACATAATATTATGTTGCTACGGAGTTAAAATGGTATTTGGGGTTAGAGAGCGTCCCACCATTCCAACCCGGGCTCAAAAGTTAGAGAAGAGAAAAATTAAACTACAGATTAAATTAAATTTAGAATTAGAGGAAAGAAAAATAAAAAAAATTAATTCAATTTAACAATTTATTGACCGGATACTAAATTTAAACAACAAAGATTCAAACTAGATTTGGAAAACTATGATCTTAGTCCTGGCACGTGGTGCATGGAGAGATAAGCACTTAACTTGAGTCCTTGGGTTGACCCCGACGGCCCTTGGGCTCACGTCGGAGACGCCTAGCACGCCACGTGGTCCGGCGTAACTTCCTTCGATGCCTCCAGGTGCCGGTAAAAATGGCTGGGTCGACCCGCCGTCCGTCGCTCACACCCAGGTATCCAGAGAGAGATACCTGGGGCGGATTCCTCTGGTTACGTGGACTGGTTATGATGATAGGTGGGTATGAGGGCACACCCAGGTCCCCAGAGAGAGATACCTCTGGTTATGTGGGGCCCCTGGCCGAAAGTATCGCCACGTGGTTTTTCGTGACCTTGCTCGACCTGACCGCCCGACGCCACGCCAAGGACCCTGGAATGACACACCCAAAAGGTGAGCCCTTCCGAAGCCAACCCTCCACTAACTCCGGGTTGACAACGGAAACGGCCCATTAGAGACATGGACACGTTGACATTGCATGGCATAAATCAATTCAGAAGACTGTTATATTAACTACACAGACACAAAACAAAAATATACAATACTTTCTTTAAATTTACTTGAACAAATTAAATTTAGATTAACACAGAAAGGCGTATTAAGATCTTTGTACTACAAGAACTCACCCACTACCAAGTCACACGAAACCACAGCAGTTATGCAAAACGGACAATGAAAAGGAGAGGTCCAGCCACGACAGTCGCTTATAAAGCAAGCCGAAACCCCTCACGACGCTAACCTCGCCCCGTAGCACGGTCCTCTCGACGAATATACCGGACGAAGTCCTACGCGTTACCACGCAAGAAGCCCACTTCAATGAGCACCGAATACATATAAAAAAATATATATGTTACAATACCCCCCCCCCCCGTCAGAGAAGAATTTTGCGTCTCTAGGCAAAATTCCGAAGACTCTAAAAATCTAGGAAAAATTTTGGTTCAGCTCAATATAGTGGAGTGTCTGGGGGTTTTGACCTCAGACTTTTGTTACAGTGAATGAATTTAAATGGTCGAGGGGGGGTTTTCTTTTTTATACTATAAAGTGTAAAGTTTACCCAATTTTTTTTTGTGCTTTTGATTTTTTTTTTATTTAAACCAAAAATTATAAAAAATTAATAATTTTATTTAAAATATTTTTTTTTCGCATTATATACGTTGAATAATACCTAAATAGACGTAAAATAATATTTTCTTGAAATGTTGGAGCGTATGAAGGGTCATAACGATCTTGGACAGGTAATAGAACGTGGAGAGGGGAGAACGAAAGGATGACTTGTTACCTCATCTTCAAACTTAATTCATTTACGCTCATACAAATTGTCGCCAAAAATATATTCATAAAAAATATATTGAAACATAATTATAAGAAGAGGCCCAATGAAACTCCATTTTCGCCTTCGAAAAAGAAACTCCGAAGTAGCACTGATTTATCGAGCTTTGAGTGGGAAAAAACTATTTCATCTGTGGTCAATAAGCTAATAAAGAAATTTAAGCAAAATTAAATAAAAAACGACGAAAACAAATCTCATATATTAATACTCCAACTTTAAATGACTCCATTGTAAGCTTTATAGCTGTACAGAAAAACGATTGTTATCAAGAAATTCATAAAAGAATTTCTGATGTACCTAGCAGATTTACAAACACTCCAAGCAAAATATAATGCTGATTGTTATAATTCTCTTAAAAATTCTATTCATCTGAGCTCTGCTGATAAAAAGGTTGGTTTGACTATTTCGATGATAGATGCAGCAATGAAGCAAATATGCAAGTATATAGAAGAGAATGACGACTGCCAATTTTCTATGCAAGAGTTGAAAGATACGATGGTATATACCTCACAGCATATACCGGATAAAAAAAAACTATTAGATAACGACTAATAGACCGCTATCGTGATGATATTGTTGGATCAAGTAAATTTGGAGCTAACACTATTATACTTTAAATAATTGTGTTTGAAAAAATAGTCAAGTAAATACGCGCTATTAAAGATTACTCAAAAAGTTGTAATCAGATCTCGATCTAATTTAAACAAGACTACATGACAAGTATTAGCTTTCGATTAAAGTAAGAATCATCAAAATCGGTACACCGAGTAAAAAGTTATGCGGTATAATACAACGTAGGTCGACGAAAAAGTAGTCAAGTAAATACGCATTATTAGATATAACTCTAAAAGTACTTGTCAGATTTCAGTTAAATTAAAATGGGACCACATGACACGCAACACCTTTCAATTAAAACAAAAGTGATCGAAATCGGTCCACCCAGTCAAAAGTTCTGAGCTAACAGACATAAAAAGAAAAAAAATCTGTGTATTTCAAAGCCAGCAGTTGGATGGTTATCCCGCCATCGGTCGGCTTTTTAAGTTCCAAGGTGGTAGTGGAACTGTGTTATCCCTTAGTCACCTCTTATGACAGTCACGGGAAGAGAGGGAGTGGCTATATTCCTTACTCCCTTAGCCACACAGCAAGCAGCAAAAAAACTAATCATAATGATAATAATAGTAAAAAAAGGGGTTGTGGAGCTGCTTGTGGATGTCGAAAGAGTGGCTTATACTGCAGTGTAGCATGTCTACAGTGTAGCGAAAATACCTGTTTTAATAATATCATTGAAATAAGTGAAGTTGAAGAAAATACTTAAATAGACAAAAATTTAAATTGTTTGACAAATGATTTCTTGATATTTTTTTTTCTTTCATTTTCCTTCATTTATTTCTTTTTCCTAATTACTATCTCTATATGAATGTATCAATTAACTTAATTTTGGTGTAGAAAAATGTTCTACAGGGTTTAAACTATCAAAATTATAATTATTTCGTTTTTTTTTTTTTTGAATCGAGATCACAATTTTTTAATAGGTAAACTTTTTTGTATATATTATAAGCTAAACATTCCACTTTGAATTATAAAATTTCATTCACTGTAACGGAAATCCGAGGTTTTCGTGTTTTTAACGCCCCAGGCACTCCACTAATAGAGAAAAGAGAAAAAAAAATTTGAATTCAAATTAAATATTTTAATAATTACACAGTCTAAGAGAAAAATTTTTAAAGTTAATAATAACTAAACAAGAAGATTTCTTGATAAATTATTAATACTGAAAAAGAACACTAAGAGAAAATTAAATTAAATTGCGAGTTAGAAAAAAATACTAAATTGCGCTAAATGCTATAATAGTAAACTGCAACACTGACATACATCCCCATTATAATCTACTAACATACCTCATCATGCAAAACCTCACATTCCTCAACAAACAAATTCACGCACACTTCACCTAACAATGTGCGTTAGTCGACTTAGACAAACGCCCTAACACACAGAGTAACGATCTATAAATGAACAATACTCAACAGCTACTAATTACGCAACAAGCAAATAACTACGTATTCCATGATGTAGGCTTTCGAATATAAATATATATTTTTGGAATCGCCACCCGTTCCGAAATAAAGGCGTAGGCTTAATTAAATACACATATGGAATCGCCACCCGTTCCAAGAGATAAGGCGTAGGCTTAATTAAATACACATATGAGTTATTGCTCAGTGGAATAACCTCATAAAAACACAATGAGTACATTAGAGATGTACCCAACACACCACTAGTCAAGTCATTGCTCAGTGGAATGACCCAACAATCAAATCAACATGAGTACATTAGAGATGCACTCACCACACGACTAACATAAGTCATGTACACATAAATGCACAAAATATTAAAAAACGATCATCACCCGTCGCTAATTGGAATACGAGTAAAAAAATTTATAATTTTAGAAAAAGAACTACTATTTAAATATATTAATTAATCATTATAAAATATCAAATCTATAAAGATTTAAATTAAATTAACAAAGAAAACTACCAAAACTAGCCATACTTCGAGCTGACCAAAATTCCCTCTGACGGGAACATAATTAAACTACAACATCTACCTATTTATAAAAACTAATATCGATATTAAAAGTAAAACCGATTCATCAAAAAACAAAAGTAATTTAGACATAAGCAAGATATAGAACTTAATACGGTGAGTCATTGTAGCACAATTACAAATTTAAACGAAACAAAAGTTCAACAAAAAAAATGTTCAATTTAAGTGAATGTTAAAATATTATAAAGATGCACAAAGTATACAAAAATATTCGTTAATGCAAGGTAGCTAAAAATATTTAGTTACGGCAAAATTATTGAGTAAGAAATAATTAACACAAAAGTAGGTAAACTGAGAATTTTAACAAAGAATCGATTAACAATGGAATAACCTCGACTATGCTCGTACAACTTTTAAATTTAAATAAAATTTTGAATATTAACAAGAAATTTTAACTTTAAATTTTTTAAATTTACATTTTAAACACTATAAGTACCGTAAAATGCTACAACATTGCACGGATTTTGAAGTTTTTTCTTAATAACTCGTTTTTCTTAAAGAAAGTCATAAGTGTTTTCACTTACTATTCAAGGTTGGAGTCTAAGCTACAGTATTAAAGTTGATTCTAACGAATAAAAGGCATTTAAACCACCAAAATTGTGCTTTAAAAAAGTAGGCAAACTTAAGTTAGAAACTACAACATTGCCTAGCTAAATAACTTTTAAAATAAATAAGTATCAAAGCAGGAGTTTTGATACTCGTTATGAGTATAATTTATTTTCCACGGTATTTTTCACAGACTTTAATTACTATACAATATTATTTTAGATATGGTCGTTAGGCAAAGTTGTGCGGGTTTCTCCAAATTTCCATACAAAAGTGAATTTGATGTAGGGTTGCCCCATGATAGGTAAACAAAAGAAAATAAAATATCATATCGAAATGTATTTTTTGTATGAAATAAAATCAACAATGAAGAACATTTTCGTTTTACATTACAAATAGGGTTCCTATGGTGGAGTCAGACGCGGAGCTCGAAGGTATTGTAATCGCTCTAAATTTTTCTTCTAATCTCAAAACTTTAACCATCGACATCTCCATAACCATAGGATTCCGCAGGGTGGGAGTGGTACCAGGGGGTAATCCGTTCCCCCCTCCGCCTTCCACCCCCCAAAACCCCAATTAAATAGACGGGCCGTAATCTAAAGACTAGCCCTTAATGAGCGTACGCCGGAAAAGTAGCAGCCCTATCCCTAGGCAATGTTATGTCGATTTTTTCGAAAACCTAATACAACTTTGCCCACCAAGATTTGCCTGTTTAAAATACTACTTTAAACAGAAAAAAGAGTAAAAAAGTATAAAAGAGCATATTATCTTTGATATACAGCATAATACTTTAGTACATAAGGCTTAAATATTCATAAAATGAAATTTCTACTCGAGCCGGTAAAAACGCGCGTGTCGTGACTGACATTGGAAGTGACCCAGACAGTTTATTTTTTATATTTTCGCATGTAGTTTGATTCAGTGGTGCCATATGCATTGCCGACTTGCTTTTAGTAATACTATAGACATTAAAAACAATTCTCAAAGACAATAATTTAACATTTTTGAATTTAGGCAATGTTGAGCAGTGTTGGCAAAGTTGTAGCATTTTACGGTACACAATCTAAACGAAACAGTAATAAAATTTAATTAACAAAAATAAAGAGTAATAATTTTATCACTATACACAAAACATATAAGGACACCAGACAAAACCGTTTCCGAACCCAGAGAAACCACGAGCCAGGAATAAGAAAAAAAAATAATTTAAAATAATTTACGAACAAACAACGACTATAAAAATCAAAGAATTACGAGAATATTAGAGAATTTACGTTGGGCGCCACATGCTACGGAGTTAAAATGGTTTTTGGGGTTAGAGAGCGTCCCACCATTCCAACCCGAGCTCAAAAGTTAGAGAAGAGAAAAATTAAACTACAGATTAAATTAAATTTAGAATTAGAGGAAAGAAAAATAAAAAAAATTAATTCAATTTAACAATTTATTGACCGGATACTAAATTTAAACAACAAAGATTCAAACTAGATTTGGAAAACTATGATCTTAGTCCTGGCACGTGGTGCATGGAGAGATAAGCACTTAACTTGAGTCCTTGGGTTGACCCCGACGGCCCTTGGGCTCACGTCGGAGACGCCTAGCACGCCACGTGGTCCGGCGTAACTTCCTTCGATGCCTCCAGGTGCCGGTAAAAATGGCTGGGTCGACCCGCCGTCCGTCGCTCACACCCAGGTATCCAGAGAGAGATACCTGGGGCGGATTCCTCTGGTTACGTGGACTGGTTATGATGATAGGTGGGTATGAGGGCACACCCAGGTCCCCAGAGAGAGATACCTCTGGTTATGTGGGGCCCCTGGCCGAAAGTATCGCCACGTGGTTTTTCGTGACCTTGCTCGACCTGACCGCCCGACGCCACGCCAAGGACCCTGGAATGACACACCCAAAAGGTGAGCCCTTCCGAAGCCAACCCTCCACTAACTCCGGGTTGACAACGGAAACGGCCCATTAGAGACATGGACACGTTGACATTGCATGGCATAAATCAATTCAGAAGACTGTTATATTAACTACACAGACACAAAACAAAAATATACAATACTTTCTTTAAATTTACTTGAACAAATTAAATTTAGATTAACACAGAAAGGCGTATTAAGATCTTTGTACTACAAGAACTCACCCACTACCAAGTCACACGAAACCACAGCAGTTATGCAAAACGGACAATGAAAAGGAGAGGTCCAGCCACGACAGTCGCTTATAAAGCAAGCCGAAACCCCTCACGACGCTAACCTCGCCCCGTAGCACGGTCCTCTCGACGAATATACCGGACGAAGTCCTACGCGTTACCACGCAAGAAGCCCACTTCAATGAGCACCGAATACATATAAAAAAATATATATGTTACAATGTTAAGTTCTTTTCATTAGTCGGATACTTAGTGGTCCACTGCGTCCAAAACTGAGTAATTTTCTCAACAATTGTATAAACTTTCAATAGTTTACTAAACATTATAGGGATATATTTACAATTTACAAATTAAGAACTAAATATTTACAGATAGTTATGGTACAAATCATGTCAGCGTGGAATTGTGCCATGAATGCTGGCAGCATTTCCCCGTTGAATCGCTATGCCGATTCTCTGGGCAAAAAATGCACCAGCCAGTGGAGGCAATAAGGCGAGGATAATACCTATAACTTATAAGATTGTATAAACTAAATACCTAGATACCTATTTTTAATCTAGGAAATAACGAAAAATACAATAATATATTATACAAAATACATAAGCTTAAATAAATATTTTCTCATTAGTGGAATGACGAGTAAAGTCTTATTGCAAATCGTTGGTATTTATACGGCTACCTAAGCATATAAGTCGAGTCATTTTGAACTTTACATAGAAGCCTCATTACTTTTATTCACAGTCGCATAAATTATGTTGTACTAGAAATAAACAAAATTCAAATGACTAAGAATTATATAGGTAGGTTCACGGTCAGTATGAACACTTGATTGTCATTTATTCATCTCGAGTTCCTCAGTTACCCAAGACCATGGCCCCTGTAACGTTGCCGAAATATCGGGAATTTCAAAATGATAATCGAGGTATATCTCGTAGAATCAAAAGTGTAAATAAAAATGAATCGCCAATAGCATTGCTCAGCACAAAAGTCTGTAATGGCAAAAGCAATTTGACTAAATATTTTCAAGTTTTCTAACACTCGAATGAAAAAGCTCTCTCTCTTTCTCCCCCTACGTATGAATGCGGGAAAAAATTGTGGAGATGTGCAGAAGTTTAAAATTTTTAGATTTATTGATCTCTTTTCACTTCGTGCTATTGATGGTTCGTAAGATAGGACAGCGTAGGACGGCGTCGCGTAAACTAGTTTAGAATCGTAAGGCCTCGTTTACGGAGACGCGGGGCGTAGTGCGTAGCGTGTGGCGTAGCGTCGCGCGTGAGTCAAAATGTATGAAAATGAACGCGTGTAAAACCGCTTCTCCGTAAACGCACTCATACAACGCCCTACGTTTGAATTTAGTGCGTTCCGCCACGCCACACGCTACGCACTACGCTCCCTCCGTAAATGAGGCCTAACTCAAAATAATAATAATTTAAAACTTTAAAAATAATACAACTTTAGTATCTACCTTTTAATCGATTTTTATTATAGCAATTGCTTGTATATTATTTCTAAAATGTGTATCCTTTTTTAATAAGATGAAGGAGACGTCACGGAAGAATATCAAGCAGCATACAGAAGATCACTCGAAGATCCGGAAGGGTTCTGGGGTGAAGTTGGCAAAGAGTTGGAGTGGACGCGACCGTGGGACAAAGTGCTTGATAACAGCGACCCGCCTTTTACGAAATGGTTAGTAACATTATGATATACTATATTTTAAATATGTATTTTAAGTATATATAATAACTAGCTGACCCCGCAAACGTTGTTTTGCCATATATGTTATTAACCCCCGCAACCCCCTCTTGTGGGTGGAATTTCATAAATCCGTTCTTAGCTGACCTCTACTCGGCGAAAGGAATATTTCTACCAAATTTCAAGTCTCTACGCCTTACGGTTCCAGAGATATCGTGCTGAGTCAATGGGTGGAAATCTCTTTTATATGTATAGATAAAGAAAGTAACTCTACCGTAAAGAAGATCACAACCAAATAATTCTGCTATCAAGTAGGTAGTATTGTTTCCGTGATGAGTAAGATAGGACAAGGTTCTGGGAATGGACGGGGGCAAGCAACGGGGGTGAGCAACTCCCTTTTTTATTACAAAGATATTAAACTTTTAATACGTACGGTACGCATGATGGCAAACGAATACTGTAGCTTATGGACGCCAGCAACATCAAAAGCATTGCCAGCGCGTTGCTGACTTGTGGTGATTTGGTGTTGCAGGCATAACCTATGGTAACCGCTAATCAGGTGAGTTGTACGCTGGTTTGCCACTCTTGTAGTATAAAAAAAATATTGATAAGAACACAAATCAAAGATTACGAATAGAAGAGCCCTACAAAGCGCTGCACACCAAGATAAGCTGTTTTATTAATAACTTTTTACAATAACATAATATAATCTACTAGCGGCAGACGTTGTCCTACCCGGAAAACAGCTACCTTTGATTGCTTACATACCGATAGAAGCGCCACCTACCGGGTCCAAATTGAGATATAAACCCTATCTCCCTAATTGGACCAAGTTACAGATGCTTACAATATTTGATAAAAATTGATTTAGTAGTTTCGGAGTTTATAGTTAACATACATCGTGACACGAAATTTTTTAATATTTATTTATTTATTTATTTATTTATTTTACTCTTTTTGCACACCAATACACAAAAGAACAATACATAGAATTTATAACAATCAACTTGCATCAGTTGCAAACTTGCAACAGGCGGCCTTATCGCTAATACAGCGATCTCTTCCAGGCAAACTTTAATAATTAAACCTATATATAGATATATTCTTTGATTTTGAAATGGTGTCAGGTGGGTGGGTGGCGAGTTGTCCGTCTGTTACAATGCCGTGGATCGCCACGTGGAAGCAGGCCTCGGTGACCAGGTCGCCTTGGTCTACGACTCGCCCTTGACCGACACCGTCAAGAGAATAACCTACTCCGAGCTCCAAGATCAGGTATAATTTGTTAATTCTTTTTATAATAAATTTATCATCATCATCATCATCATCACTTTAGCCTATCGCAGTCCACTGCTGGACATAGGCCTCCACAAGCTCACGCCAAAAATGGTGTGAACTTATGTGTGTTGCCCATAGTCACCACGTTGGGCAGGCGGGTTGGTCATCACAGGGCTGGCTTTGTCGCACCGAAGACGCTGCTGCCCGTCTTCGGCCTGTGTATTTGAAAGCCAGCAGTTGGATGGTTATCCCGCCATCGGTCGGCTCTTTGAGTTCCAAGGTGGTAATGGAACTGTGTTATCCCTTAGTCGCCTCTTACGACACCCACGGGAAGACAGGGGGTGGCTATATTTTTTACTGCCGTAACCACACAGATAAATGTAATTAATTATATATACATACAAATAAATAAAATTTACGTGTGTCTCTTTGTAATATTAAAATAATTGCTTTTTACTACATGCATATGGATGTAAACACGGTACATATTATACGCGTACAAAAATATATTTTTTTTACAACTTTTGTCTGTTGTCTGTCTGTTTGTTCCGGCTAATCTCTGAAACGGCTGGACCGATTTTGACGGGACTTTCACTGGCAGATAGCTGATGTAGTAAGGAGTAACTTAGGCTACTTTTATTTTAGAAATTCATTTAATTTATAAGTCTGCGAACTGAACGAAGTCGTGTTCACAGCTTGTATATAATACTACTAGGAGTAAGTAATACTACTAAGGACCAGGGATGTAAACCGAAATTGCAACCTGAACGAAAAAAGCACCGTTACACAGTCTACGGTTCTACGGGTCAGTTGAAGATTGAAAGATAATCAGATTTAAAGAACGTGTTTTGTTTTCGAAATCTACTGACTTAATTTCACTTAGCTATAAAGAACATGTGTTTTGAATACGTCTCTTCCCTCGTGAAGCAGAACTTCTGTGTAAGTCTATAACTAAGCGTGCACAAAATGTACACACTCGAGTTTAAGTTAGTGCATTGATATAATTTGCATGATACGCAATATGGCATACCACGTATTGGTCTAAGATCCGGGATATAACAACTATATAGGCTATACTATGGGTGCCAGGGCCGTCTTTAACCTATTGGAGGCCCTGGGCATAATAGGATAATGGGGCCCCTATGACTTTGACAGAATACTAACTGTTTTTAACCGACTTCAAAAAAGGAGGAGGTTACTCAATTCGACCGTATATCTATCTATACTTATTATAAAAATAAGTCCCCCGGCCGCGTCTTTCTGTCCTCCTGTCTGTCTGTCTGAACGCGATAAACTCGAAAACTACGCAACGGATTTTTATACGGTTTTCAACAATAGAAAGAGTGATTCTTGAGGAAGGTTTAGGTATATAATTTATTATGTTTGAATGTAAATTAGCAGAAATACGGCGATAAATGTTGAAGAAGTCGTAAAAAATCTCGCCAACGGGGAGCTTTCCGCGCGAACGCTGCGTAAACTAGCAAAGATATAGTTGTATAATGTACTAGCGAATTTAAAATCTATAAAAATGCTACAAAAAAGTCCGCGATAGCATATCTCTATCTCTTACGGTTGACTTACAATAACCACTTTTATGTTCAAATTTTTAATTAAAAACATTACGTTATTTTCAAAGCTATTTTCTTTAGTTCAGTATTAATCCTTATCCAAATTAATATGATATTTAGCTTAGGCATTTAATGCAGATTAAAATTGCCCTTTACACTATATCAATCAGATAAATAGTTTTTGAGATATCATCGTTAGAAGTAATTAGCAGCGAAACATTTAATGCTCGGCGAGCTAGCGTTCTTTCCTTGAGATGCCTACGGGCGGCGCGGGCGCGGGCGCGGGGCGAGTCCATACCCTCTGCCCCGCATCGCTCGACCGCCTGCTCATGCTAATAAAGGAAATCAAAGAATATCAAAGATCATTTTATCGAACTTTTTTTTAACTTTTTTGTTCAATTCCACGCGGACGAAGTCGCGGGTACAGCTAGTATAATCTAATATATAAAATTCTCGTGTCACAGTTTTCGTTGCCATACTCCTCCGAAACGGGTTGACCGATTTTGATGAAATTTTTTGTGCATATCGGGTAGGTCTGAGAATAGGCCAACATCTATTTTTCATACCCCTAAGTTCAAGAGGGGGGGGGGATTTAGGGGGTTAATAATTTATATGGCAAAACAACGTTTGCTGGGTCAGCTAGTTATATATATATTTTAATGTATGTTCGGGGATAACTTCGTCGTTTATGAACCGATTTTGATAATTCTTTTTTTGTTGGAAAGGAGATATCCCAACTTAGGTACCATGATAAGGAAACCAGGATCTGATGATGGAATCCCAGAGAAATCGAGGGGTACCCTCGAAAATCGTAGTGACAACTAGTGCGTTTGTTAATTTTTTTCGTCGGCTTACGTATTACATGTAATTGAAGTCGGTTTTTTTTCATTTGCTAGCAAACACAATTATTGTTGTAAGAATAGACAAAGAAAGTAGATAAACAAGGTGAAATATTTATTTTTATTAATAATCACATGAAACGACTAGATAAATTAATGTCATATAATCCACTAAAGTAAGTCTTTGAGCATTTCCAGGATAGTGCTTAAAAATCTATGTTATTTAAAGAGGAGCCCTCCTAGATTTTAGATGGGCAAAATCGTTAATCACTTCGTCAAAATCTATGCTTTTTAGCACATCACTTTCTATAGACATCAGTGACAAACTGGTTAACCTCTCTTGAAGCATTGTACTTCTTAATTCATTTTTAATTCTTTTTAATTTCGAGAAGGAGCGTTCTTAATGCAATTTCTACATTTGGAAATGTGCCTTCAATTTTGTTATCTTTCAAAAGTTGATATATTTTTAATATACTATCCGTCTTTTCACTGTCAACAATTTTTAAGTATTCTGTTAAATGCAAACATTCTATTTCTAACTCTTTCTCATTAATATCTTCGTAATAAAATTCAGCAAATTCTTTACAACTTTGTCTCAACTCCTCAGAATTCAAAGCCTAATTTTTGGGAGAGAGTATATAGCTATAACGCGTATGTAAAAACTAGTAAGTTAGTTTTGTAGAAAGTAAATTAGGTTCGATACCTTAAAATTATATATGTTTTTTGTTAATAAATATTGGTTATCGTTTGGTAATCTGACAGGAACTAGGGACTTTGTATTTGATCAGAGTGGTGCCCCTATCGATAGCGGGGCCCTGGGCACTTGCCCAGTGTGCCCACTGGGAAAGAGGGGCCTGATGGGTGCCTACTATATTACTATAGTAGGCACCCATCTCTATGATTAATATACTTACCTGCAGTCAGGTTACTGCTGACTGAGGTTACTGACCTGGCTGCAGGTAAGTGTAGCAATCATAGAGATGGGTGCCTACTACAGTCAGGTATATAATGTAAAATATTAACGGTTTTAGCTTACTACACGTAATTAACATGAGAAGGAAAAGATAAAAAAAATATTTTTTTAAGAATTATTATTTGCAGCAGGCTTATGGTGGCAGAGGTTGTTTTTATAAATTCCCAATATTGAAATCAGCCTATAAAAAACTGTTTCATCTAATTAACAGATGAGAGAATATTTAGTTATCTCGGATCTTAGACCATATCGTGTCAAACGCAGGAAAAGCCGTAGTTAGGTGGTCACATGACCAAGCTATGTTAGATGTGACTTATCGCTTTAAACTTTCTTTGGCTAGGTATCCAGACTGGCTGGTAAGCTGACTGAACTAGGCGTGACGCGTGGCTCTCGCGTCGTCATCTACATGCCGCTCATACCAGAAGCAGTTATAGCTATGCTAGCTACTAACAGGATTGGAGCTATACATTCTGTTGTTTTTGGAGGTAATTTTTGTTATGTCACAAATTGGTATTAAAAGATTATCAAATGACTCTTTTATTAAATGTGAATTTTAGATATTTTACTTTTACCTAGCTATAGTGCATATTTAATTGAGGTAGGGTACATCATAATATCCTGCTCAAAATCTGGAGCAGCCCAACTGGGGAAGTACCTCAACCTTACAGAAGATCACAGCTAAATAATGTTAATCTCAAGACAGTAGTGTTGTGTTCCTGTTCCGGGAAAGGGTCGTGGATAGGCTCGACAACGCGCTTGCGATGCTTCCGGTGTGGTACGTTCCATATAGGCTACGGTAGCCGCTTGCTGTCAGGGGGGTCGTACGCTTGTTCGCCACCCCAGTTCTATATGAAAATGATCTTTATACTTTACATACTTGTTGTCTAATGGTTAGGACGCGATTACAGAAACACATTAAGTATTTCTGTAATCTATACCTATAAACAGATTTCTACCTCTACATGAAAGATCATTCCTGAAGGTCGAGATGGCTGACAGAACAGATTTAGCTAATGTTTAAAAAAAATTTAAGACTATTACGTAAGTACATTACGTACGTTTATACGTACCGAGTACTCGGCCTAGAGCACTGTCTCGCGTGGTCTCGCCCGTTTGCTCGGTACATAATATGATCAAGGCATAAATTATAACTTTAATCCGTCTCTTTCATACATTGTATGAGTGTAATAATTTTGTTACCTTTACAGGTAACGATAGCTACCGTTACCGTTAATTACTATTAGCAATTAACGGTTTTTTTTTTTTTTATGTTACTAAGTCGACAAACAAGCGTACGGCTCACCTGATGGTAAGTGACTACCGTAGCCTATAGACGCCTGCAACACCAGAAGCGTCGCAAGCGCGTTGCCGACCCTATCCCCAATCCCCCCAGGAGCTCTGGTCACCTTACTCACCAACAGGAACACAATACTGCTTGAAAACAGTATTATTTAGCTGTGGTCTTCTGTAAGGTCGAGGTACTTCCCCAGTCGGGCTGCTCCATATTTTGAGCAGGAAATTTCCTGCTGTGCCCTACCTCAGTTAAATTTATTAATTAACGGTAGTTATTAATTAACGGTATCGGTATAGATATGTAACGTTAAATGAGTATTAACTCATACCGGTAAAAATATACAGTTATATGGCTTCAAAATAACATTATTTAAGGTATCGTTATTCCATAAATAACATTATGTCTGCCGAGACAAATAACGTTACTAAATTTTTAATGGTATTCCAAGCCCTGGTTTAGGTACACCGATGAGTTATGCATTTGTTTATTAATTGAAGGTTTTGCCGCGCGAGAATTAAGAATTAGGATTGAACACGCTGAGCCGACTGTCATAATTGCGGCCAGCTGTGGAGTAGAACCAAATAAAATAGTCAGGTATGTTTTTTGTGTATCTTACTTAACTTATTTTATAGGCTTATTATTTCAAATTGTGGGTCTCCCTACCGTGCCTCGGAAAGCATGTATCATGTAGGTACACCTGATAGAGTTACTCCTAGCAGGGAATATATCCGCCAACCCGCATTGGAGCAGCGTGGTGGATTAAGCTCGGATTCTTCTCCTACATGGGGAAAGAGGCCTATGCCCAGCAGTGGGATATTGGGGGGACTCACAAGGACTGCACAAACACCCAGACCACGGCAAACATCTGTATGGTCAATACAAATGTTTGTCATGTGCGGGGATTATATCGTTATGTTTATTAAATTTATTACGTTTCTTTATACTCATATTCCTCTATAAATATTATTTATTATCATAAATTATTATTAGTATTCAACATGACATACTTGAATTGTGTTACGTTGTTGTGTATGTGTTAAAATTATTTCAGATACAAAGATATCCTCGACGAAGCTCTCTGCCAAAGTTCACACCAGCCCAGTAATTGCATAATTTATCAACGAAGACGCGTTCTGGAATGTTCCTTAGAAAAAGATAGAGATATATGTTGGGATGAAGCTATACAGTCTGACCCGGTGCCGTGCGTATCGATAGAAGCCAATGAAACTCTTTATATATTGTATACTTCTGGTAAGTTATATTGTAAAAACTGTGTCACAAATAAATAAAATAAACGCCTCACACTCAACGGTCCAAACTAGGATTTACTCCTGTGGTGGGGGTTCAGAAACACAGAGCTCCTGGAGGGTTTGGGGGTAGGGTCAGCAACGCGTTTGCGACGCTTTTGGTGTTGCAGTTGCAGACGTCTATAAGCTACGGTAATCGCTTACCATCAGGTAAGCCGTACGCTTGTTTGCCGGCCTAGTTATATAAATAAAAAAAAAAAAATAGAAACTACACAAACGTTCAGACCACGGCCAAACATCTGTATGTGTGGATAATTCAAATGTATGTCATGTGTGGCGATGGTACCCGCAACCACCAACGCAACAGACATACGCCAGTACTGTGAGCGTTGTACTAACGCGTCGTCAAATTACTAATTTAATAGTTTTTCAGTCAAACGAAGGAAAAAGTAGTTTATAATATAGATAGTATTTTTTGTTTTTTGACCTTATAAGATAATATGTATCGTCAAGTTCTAAGCTTTATTAAAAGATGCGTCCGTACAAAGTACACATGTCAGAAGTGAAACCTCTTAGCAAACTAATAAAAAAACGAATTTAAAATAATAATAAAAAACTAATTGAAAAAAAAACAAAGCCCCCATCCAAGTACTGACCGTCCCTGACGTTGCCGCATTAGCGGTCGCTCAAATACCCCTCATGCGCCTAAAAAGTTTCACTTCAAAAATATAGTTAAATATTATTGAATTTCAATATTATTTTGTTAGTACGAAAGTATGAACTATGATTTGCTGGTATGATAATAAGATAGAAGGGTGTTTCATAACTATATTTCGTTTTTAGGTACAACTGCTGATCCGAAGGGCGTACAACGTCCTGTTGGTCACGCAGCGACACTGTGTTGGTCAATGCACGCGGTTTATGGTTTGAAGCGAGGAGTTTGGTGGGCTGCTTCAGACCTCGGTTGGGTTGTTGGACATTCCTACATATGCTACGGCCCTCTATTGGCTGGGTTAACTTCTGTGTTATACGAGGGAAAACCTGACAGGACTCCCGATCCAGGACAGTATTTTAGGTAAAAGTGCTTGTTAAAGCAAAGTTTTAAAGTTATCAAAACTAGTTACATATTTAATTGTATATATTGTGATTGAAATTTGAATACAATCGTTATGTAAATTATATCGAAATATTAAAAATGTAATCGTTTCTTTCTTAGAATAATTGAACAGCATAGAGTGAATGCCCTTTTCACGATACCAACCGTGTTTCGCGTGTTGAAGAGAGCAGATCCAGCTGGGAAGTATTCTAGAAGATATTGCAGCAAATCTTTGAAAACCATCTTTGTCGCTGGGGAACACTGTGATCAAGAAACCAGAGTAAGATCACGTTTTTAGTACTTAGACAATATTGTGTGACTCAATCTTATAGTTAGTACCTATAGACTATAGATATTAATTTTTTTGAAGTGAAAGTTCTTTAGGCGTATGAGGGGTAAAATTTGAGCGACCGGTAACGCGGCAGCGTCATGACGGTCAGTACTTGGATGGGTCAGTACAGGCGGTCGCCTGGGAACACCGCGTGACGTTGGCATTTTGTTTCTTTTTTTCAATTCGTTTTTTTAAATTAGTTTGCCAAAGAAGTTTCACTTCTGACATGTGTACTTTGTACGCACGCATTTTTTTATAATTCATAAGATGTGTAGGTACGAAGATATTATAAAAACAACTACTTATTTTTAAAGATGGTTGAAAAAAAAATATCTATGTAATATCGCAAAAAGTGTTATTCTACCGTTTTCCCACCGAATGTTAACAGTTAATGATGGTTAAAAAAATTTTTTTAAATTACTTTATTGTTTTTGTTTTACTGATTCAGTTTACTGAGGTCATTGCGCCAGCAATGACGCAATTTAAAAGTCACATCTAAGGTCAGTAAAATAATTGCTTTCTGAGCATAATGCATAGTTAAATTTTTTTTACGTACTTTTAGTTACAAAAAAAAAAAAAACGTAAATAAGCCATGATAATTGCAAACTCCGATTAAAAAATAATAATCATTCATTATCCTTACTAATGCATTTTATGTATTTTTGTAATAAATAAAAAATACTGCAGTTTACTGACATTTTACATACAGTTTATAAATGATATGTTATTGCTTATTATTTGTGGTTTAATTTAATTACTTCCGCTTATATGAAAACAATGAAGCACAAAAATAATGTCGAATAGCTGACTAATACTTGAACGACCCCTGTAGTGTAATTTTTGTGTGGCTTTATTAAGTTTCAAGTAGAATAATAAGGAGTAATTAGGAGTAACTTAGGCTACTTTATTTTAGAATTTAACTCTGCAAACTGAACAATAACTTTTTTGTTAAATTCCACGCGGACGAAGTCACGGGCACAGCTAGTAATATAATATAATGCATAAACGCAGACGGCTTTGCCTTGACTATATTAAAAAAAATACTGAGAATAGTAGGTATAAGTTATAAGAAAATATGAACAGTATCAGAAAAACCCGTCAGTGCTAGACTATGTCCTAGCTTATCTAGGCAGTCTGAGGACTGCTGCATGAAGTGCCAATGTAACAAAAAACCGCTCGCACAAAATGCTAAATGTTGAAAAAAGGCACGGGCAATTACGAGCACGTGGATGTTGTAATAAATAAGAAATCTATACTAATATATAAAGCTGAAGAGTTTGTTTGTTTGTTTGTTTGTTTGATTGTTTGTTTGTTTGTTTGAACGCGGTAATCTCTGGAACTACTGGGCCGATTTGAAAAATTCTTTCAGTGTTAGATAGCCTATTTATCGAGGAAGGCTATAGGCTATGTATCATCACGCTAAGACCAATAGAAGCGGAGTAAACGCCGACGAAGTCGCGCGCAGAAGCTAGTAACAAATAAAAAAAAATAAAAAAATATATCTCATATAATTAGGTATATGTCATTGCGTCGTCTCTATGTTCGTATATATCTATACTAATATAATAAAGCTGAAGAGTTTGTTTGATTGTTTGTTTGTTTGTTTGTTTGAACGCGCTAATATCAGGATCTACTGGTCCGATTTGAAAAATTCTTTCAGTGTTAGATAGCCCATTTATCGAGGAAGGCTATAAGGCTATATATCATCACGCTAAGACCAATCGCCAAAATCGGGTTTTTTTTCCTTTTGAGAGCTTCTGCTGCGTAAACGGTTAAAGTTTCGCACAAATCATGTATGACAGAATTGGTCATATTCCACGCAGACGAAGTCGCGCGCAGAAGCTAGTGGTAAATAATGTGCTAAAATGTTGCCTAAACATATATTTTAATTCTGTACCAGCACTGGGCTGAGAATCTTTTCGACGTTCCAGTACTAAACCACTGGTGGCAGACAGAAACTGGGTCGCCAATCACGGCCCCTTGTCTCGGATACGGTGTTAAAGGTGTTCGACCTCACTCTACAGGTTATCCTGTACCAGGATATGATGGTAAGAAAAAACAACATAAATTCATAAACTATTTACTTATAGTATTCATAGAAATATTTAATGGAAATTTGTTAGTTTTCTGTTTCTATTTTTTGATTTGTTAATTTTTTTAAATCATATCAAAAATTTTCGATCCAGTGGGGTTTGAACCCGCGCCTCCGAAATACCGTGCCAGCGCTCTGCCAATTGAGCTATGGATCCACATCCCGCTGAGTCGAAATTCTTGATATGATGATTTTTATTTGGTATTAAGCAAATCTTGGCGCCGTCTATAGCGAGTCCTTTACAGCACCCAACTACTCAAAGTTTCATAATATTACAATGAATTCTTACAATTTCAATTCGATCACGATCACGATTCAGCCTGTAATATCCCACTGTTGGTCATAGGCCTCTTCCCCATGTAGGATAAGGATCGGAGCTTAATCCACCACGCTGCTCCAATGCGGATTGGCGGATATATTCCCTACTATGAGTAACGATCACTATCAGATGTACATGATAACAACCGGGACCGACGGCTTAACGTGCTCTCCGAGGCACGGTGGGGAGACCCACAAGGACTGCACAAACACCCAGACCACGGCAAACATCTGTATGGCCAATACAAATGTTGTCGTGTGCGGGGATCGAACCCGCAACCGCTCGCGCTATAGCCAATTGCAATCCATTGCTGTGACCGCTGCGCCAACGCGGCGTCAATTTCAATTATTACAATGAATTCAAAACTTTTCAAAGAGAAGACATATTTGATTACGTATTTGCTGCTGTCATTGATTAATTAATACAGGGTGTATTTGGAACGCATTGAAAAACGAAGAGGTATGATAGTGTTGGCTTAACCTGACATAATACAAGTGAAAAAAAAGCGAAAAGAAATTTTTTTTTTCCTGTTTTCATCATTTTTTTGGTATAGTCCGGTTTGGGAAAAATAATGAAACAGAAATTTGAAGATAATGCTTTAAAATAATCGTATTTGGAACAAACTGTCAATGTAATGCAAACCGCTCATACGCGCCATCAGCTGACAGAGGTCAACGGCACGAGGTAAACGTACTCGCCGCCGCGCGCACGTTTAATTTTCGTTCCGCCGCCTCCCGCGCCCCGCGCGGCTCGCGGTCAACGACTACTCGTCACAATGTGTATGATACATTGCTGCCTCACATAATACATAAGTCCTAAAATGTTCTTAAAAAAACGTTTCTGGGATAAATGGTTATATGCATTATATAGTATATAAATAGTATATTACGTGGTTTAAATCTTACAAAGCGTTCCAAATACACCCAGTATATATTTTTTAAATATAATTTTAGTCCGAGCCATGACTGAGGACGGATCCGAATGTCATTCTGGGGAAGTAGGTCGCCTTGTTGTAAAACTACCGACGCCACCGGGCTTTGCTTCAACATTGTGGCGTGCCGATGAACGATTTAAAAAAGTTTATTTCTCCAAAGTCCCGGTAAGACATTTTATTTCCAGATAAAAAAAAAATTAAATACGAGATTTGATAGCGAATTGTTGTGGATTTTAATGTGGGCATGGCATAGTTAAGCTTTCAAGTATTCAAAAATGATATGCTAAATTAAGTTCAACTCGAATGCTTATAAAACATACTACGAAAACTTATGTTATGTAACAAATTCAGAGACAGAGACGTATAATTATTTATTACGTAGTATTTATCTTATCTTATACTATTAAACGAGCAATTCTTGTATATATATATATATATATATATATATATATATATATTTTTTTTTTCTGAATCTCGGAATCGGCTCCAACGATTTTCGTGAAATTTAGTATGCAGGGGATTTCGGGGGTGAAAAATTGATCTAGCTAGGATTCATTTAAAAAAAATGTCGTTTTATCCCTGTTTTTAGGCAATGAAAAAATATCATTAGAATACGAAGCTTAATTTCACCATTATTAATATAGCTGTAACAGCGTAATTAGGAAAGCGACGGATTTCAAATCGTTTTGACCCGGGTTCGAATCTCAGTCTCCAGATTAGTTTTTTTTCTTTTTTTTTTAATAATTCACTCGTGATTTATTATTTAATTAAAATTAAATTATAAAAATTACCGAGAAAAAAAAAACAAAAAATAAAATGAAAATACCGAGCTGGGCTCGGTCACCCAGGTACTATTCATATAAAATAAATGTAGGTATCAATATCTACTTACGATAAAGGTGAGTGAAACAGCACAAGTCATCCATTATTTTACTAACGTTTTAATCTTTATTCAGGGCTTTTATGATACACAAGATGTGGGATGGATAAGTGCAGAAGGTGCAGTTTGGGTGGTAGCAAGAACAGATGACGTCATAAACGTAGCTGGTCACAGGCTCTCCACTGCTGCTATTGAAGATGTTGTTCTGAAACACGCAAGGGTTGCTGATGCGATTGTGGTCGGAGCTCCCGATCAAAGCAAAGGAGATGTACCCTTATGCTTATATGTTATGAGACCACCACAGGATGGTAAGCTTTTAAGATCTCCTTTTTTTTGAAAACTCGAATTCTAAAGTAATTTCAATAGTTCTACTAATACTATAAATGTGAAAGCTTTGGCAGATACTCGTTACTCTTTTGCATTAAAACTACGGATTTGATTTGCAATGATAAGTTACGCTTTCACCGCGAAAAAAAAAATAAAAAATATCAATTTAACAGTTAATTGACAGTTCAACGCTGATATTTTTCAATATACAAATGTATAATTTATTGCAGATGAGGAAATAGTACTTGAAAGCACAGTCTCACAAGAACTGATTGCCTTAGTGCGCCACTTGATTGGTCCCATAGCGGCGTTCAGAAAAGCAGTGGCAGTGCCCGCGATACCTCGCAATCGCTCCGGTAAAGCGTTACGTGGCGCCATCTCTAAACTCGCTCGCTCACAGCTTGTTAAACTACCCCCAACTGTAGAAGACCCCACTGTCTTTGCTGAAATAAAGGTCGCTTTGCAAAAGTTGGGCTACGCTATCGATGCCCCTGATCCAGAATATTAGTAATGACTTTTTTAATGTATAATATAAGTAAAGAAATATTTAAAAATTAATGTGATAAGCAAATAAATGTATTTTATATGATATTCGAGTGTAAAGTCTTTACCTAAGTATAAATAATACTAGATATTGGAGAAATAAAAGGGTACCCTTATTAACCACAATACATGAAAACTTTAAATCTAAACCTATTGCCTCTAGAAAAAAAATTGGTATGTTTGCATTAAGCACTTGGGTTAATAACATAGATATTATAGTAAACATTATAAAAACTAACGTAGAATATAAGAGAGTAGAATAATTTTCACAGATGGTTCTAAAAATAGCAATAATAACAGTGGCGCAGCATTTTATGATCAACAAAATGGGCTTTGTATAAAATTGAAAATTGAATTTCAAGTCTCTATTACCGAAGTAGAACTTTTTGCTATTGCAGAGGCACTGTCCTAAATCTTTAAACACTAATAAGATTTTAATATTAACTGACTCCAAGACCTCGTTGCAGCACTTGGCTCGTTGCACCTCGACATTTCGATGTACAACGATAGCCTACTCCATTCTAGATACAATTACACAAGTCAAAGGGAGTGGGAAAACTGTTATTTTACAGTTGATTCCATCTAACATTGGTCTAGCGGGCAACGAGTTAGTCGATACTTTAGCTAAAGAAGCTTCCACTGAGGGTATCCATATTAACCTTTTACCTTCTTTTACCACTCAATATATATGTATACTAGCTGACCCGGCGAACTTCGTACCGCCTAACAGTCGATTGGTATTAAAGTTCAAATTGACTTTTAAGCATTATTACGAATCTTTTGTATGGGAATATAGAAAAGTGTTGTTTGTAGACTTTTCAGGCAATTTTTTTAAAGTTTTCTCACCGTAACAACCATCCTCTTACTTCAAGGAATATTATCAAAAAAGAATTAGTGAAATCGGTTCAGCTGATCTCGAGATTTGCGCTTAGCAACAAATTCAGCGATTCATTTTTATATATATATAGAGATATGCTTAAAATTCAATGTGATGACCTATTTAAATAATATTTTAACCAAAGATCTAAGGAGAAAGGTATATGATATCGCACGATCCAACCACATCCTGCACGGCCCCCGTGGATAGAAAAATCATGTTCGAGTAGAACAGAAACTGTAACAGCACTGAGGCTTCGTTCCGGACACATTCCATGCAATAAATTTTCATTTCTAATGCGGAAAATTACATCTCCGAATTGCTCCGTTTGTAATGTTCTTGATGACTTCTACCACATATTAATGGAATGTGCCTGGAACAAGGACATCAGAGATAGATGTTCTTTTATTAATGAGCTGGGAAGATGTAATAGTATTCAGGCTGACCCACTCTCAGACTTGGCCCAAATGTTATATAAGTTAGTGGTTATGAGAACTTAGTAAGTAATGTATATGTTACCGGAAATGTATAAAATCTAGGAATTGTATACAATCCCTAGGAAATTTATATAATTCCGAAGCTATTTAGGAAATTTATAAAATATTGTTTCAAAAACTATTTAATACATAAATGTCCTAGGAAATGTACACAATTAGAACTGTATGGAAGGAATGAATTGTATATAATTCCAATATCGTATTAGGAAATGTACAAAAATAATGCTTTCTGTAATAAAACACCAAATCTTTTCTTTGTAATATGTTAGAATAAATATAAGATTTATATTTTAACTCTTTATAATTAACTACTTTAATGGCTAGTACTTATTAAGACCCGCGTCGGTCTAATTTTGAAGTTAGATAGGTTAAGGTTATTTGGTAAGTCTTTAGATTAAGACCCGTAGACCGTTTAACGGCATATTTTGTGACAAAAACAAAAAAAAAATAACCCTGACCTATCTAACTTCAAAATTAGACCTTCCCCCGCTATCCCCGCATACCCATTGATATCTCAAATATTTAAATTTCCGATTGCTATTTAGGCAATGTATAGATTTCCTAGGAAATGTGTCTAACATAATTTATTTTACACATTTTCGTGCGATTTTAGGAATTATGTACATACATTTCGTAGGAATTGTATACAATGACGGATTACATACATTTCCGGTAACATAATATATACGTAATAATTATAAGTCTCCTGACCGGCGACATAATCGCTCTTGCAATGAAGCCTTTTGATTAAAAAAAAAACATTAATAATGAAATGTATTTTGTAAGATTTTAACAAGGTAAATATAGTTTTTAATTTATACTTATATATTTTTTTAGAACATTTATATGTAAATCTAAAATAATCTTGGATCGTTCTGTAGGCTTAATGGATTGGTTGGATTATATCATATTATGGGTTTCAGATATATTTATAAATGAAATGGTTCTGTTTCATTGTGTACAAGTACATTAGCAATATGTTTACTAAATGAAAGATTGCAAAAAGTCCATTCCGGATATTAATCTAACACGTGGTTCAATAAGTCCCGAGACTAAGTACTAAAAAAAGGTTTTTTTTATAAAATTAATTTTTATTCATCAACATAGTCTCCTCCAAGAGCGATACAGTCCCTCCAACGCTTTTCTAACATTTATATCCCATGTGTGTAGAACGATTTGTCTTTGGCTTCAAAATAAGCCTCCGTTGCTGCGATAACTTCACTATTTGAGTCAAATTTCTTACCCTGAAGCATTTTTTGAGGTCTGCAAACAGCCAGTAATCGCTGGGGGCCAAGTCTGGCGAATAAGGGGGATGAGGAAGCAATTCGAAGCCCAATTCGTTAATTTTGGCCATCGTTCTCACGGACTTGTGACAAGGCGCGTTGTCCTGGTGAAACACCACTTTCTTTTTGTTCATGTGAGGCCGTTTATCCGCAATCCGCAATTCGTACTTCAATCGCTCCAATAAGCACATGTAATAGTCACTATTTATATTTTGCCCCTTTTCAAGGTAGTCGATGAAAAGTATTCCATGCGCATCCCAAAATATAGACGCCATAACCTTACCGGCCGATTTCTGAGTCTTTGGACGCTTCGGGCGGCTTTCACCAGCCGCTCTCCACTCCGCTGCCTGCCGATTGGATTCCGGAGTGAAATGGTATATCCAGGTTTCATCCATTGTTACATACCGACGTAAAAAATCCTTTTTATTATGATTCATCAGCGCCAAACATCGCTCTGAATCATTGATACGTTGTTCCTTTTGATCAGTTGTAAGCAAACGCGGCACCCACGTAGAAAAAAGCTTTTTCATGGCCAAATTTTTATGTAAAATAGTGAAAACACTACCAGCTGAAATCTTCACTATCTCGGCTATCTCTCGCACTTTTACCTTCCGATCTTCCAATACGATTTTGATATTTTGTTGAGTCACTGCTTCATTTGGACGACCTGAGCGTTCCCCATCATTGGTGTCCATGCGACCGCGTTTGAAGTCGGCATACCACCGACAAATGGTTGCTTTAGAGAGAGCTGATCCTGCATAACATTTTATAAGCCATTGCTGTGCTTCAACGGTATTTTTTCCCATTAAAAAACAATGTTTTATCAACACGCGAAACTCGTTTTTTTCCATTGTATCGAAATTACAACCGTAGCGTCACATAAATGTTTCAAAATCAATAATTTTATTGTTCCATTTTTAAAAATTTGACACATATTCTTGTACTGATAGCCACTTTTTAAAAATCAAAAGAGTTTTTAATATATGCGCCATTTCCAGGTTAGTCTCGGGACTTATTGAACGATCTAGTATAACCCAGGTAGCATGTAAACTTGTAGCAAGTTTGATTTTCTTTGATTATAAATTGCTGCGTCAAATATGACGAGGCAAGTTTGTGACAATATAGCTGCAATATTGTTAAGTTAAATATGAAGTTTCAACAGCCCCGGATCTTCAATTTTTTTTAGGCGGGGCAAAAACTGAAAAATGCCGCCCCCGCCCACTTATATTTATTTTATTTTTACCTTTATCATGCTTATAATTTCAGCTATCAGATGTCCACTATTTGATTGAAATTTGGACATAGCCTACATAGGCCTTTCGGAAATAATGCATCCATCGCTGTTCTTTCTGTGTTAAGCCTATTTATTTACCTACACATACATAGGTACATAGACATAAACGTGTAGGATATAATATATTTTATAAACAGCATAGGATAGGATTTAAAATAAAAATATGTATAATAAAAATAAAAATCAAGTATTGTATTGCATTTGTGAATTGAAATTACAATTTTACTCTTTTGCACTCTTTGTACTCTCTCTTTCGCACGCACGGTAACCAGACGCGTGCTGCCGCGATCTGCGATTTCTGCGGGCGAGCGGGCGCGTATTTTTAACCCCGGCCCCGACGCAAAAAGAGGGATGTTATACGTTTGACGTGTCTGTCTGTCTGTGTCTGTCTGTCTGTCTGTGGCACCGTAGCTCGCGAACGGAGGACGCGATTTCAATTTAGTTTTTTTTTTGTATGAAAAGTAAGTTACGGGCGAGTGTTCTTAGGCGCATGTTTGATGAAAATCGGTTGAGTCTTGAAAAAAATCTGGGGGTAAAACCGAGGAAAATACCCAATATCTGCAAATACATGTGGTGGGGAGAAAATGAGGATGGAAATCCGAATGTCAGCAAATTTATCCAAGTAGGGTTGCAAATGAAATAGCATCGCATGCACTTTACAAAATTTATAATAAAAATGAATGAAAGTATAAAATAAAAATTAATTTAAAAACAAAAAAAAACCGACACAGTAACCTGAGTTCCCTTTAAAAGTAAAAAATAATGAAAGAAACTCGATCTTAAAGTACCTAAGTATGTACGAGTATTAAAAAAACAAAAAAAAAAAATTACATCGCGTTGCGGGATCGCTCCAAAACTAACAGTTCAATTACAAATAGTCTAAATAGTCCAGTCATTTGATAGTTTTACCTGGAAAGTTTTCCAGTAGTTTTGAAAATAGGTGATTTTATAGATTTCGACATGCTCTTTTCGAATTTTCACTTTGCCACTGCGTATCTTTGCCGCTCGCGTCGCCACAAAAATACAGTTTTTTGAGAATAACTCCGTTCCAACTCATTTTACGATAAAAATAGTTATGTAATAAATTAAACTAAAAAAATTTCCTACAATTTATGTAGTAACCTTTTTTTTGTAAAATCTATAGTTTCAGCGTACGAGAGCTGCAAAGTCCACTCTAACATGACTCTAACACGCGTTTACGTGTCATAATTATATTTCGTAAGTCCAGTTGACAAGTTTTGAATATTTTTTTTAATTTGAAAAAAATATGGTGTACCTAATCTAAACACTATAAACATTTAATTCCCGTTGGAAATTTTACTTAAACTTAATTTTTTAACAAGTTAAACGATTGTTAACAAACAAAATTTTCTCGAAATTACGTCTCAATTGTAAATGAAAAAAGAAAGTTTAAAGATTGTCGTAAAAAATTTTTGCTTCGTAGAGCCTTATTTATATACATAATTAAAAAGATCGCGCCATTAAAGTAAAAAAAATATTCATAGTTTGTTTATAATAATTTTTATAGTTCCAGAAAAATCACCACTTTTTGTAAAAATCACCAGTTTTTGTTCAAGTACAAATATTATTATAACCAAAGTATGAATATTTTTTTAACTTTAATGGCGTGATCTTGTTGATTATGTATATAAGAAAGGCTCTACGAAGCGAAAATTTTTTACGACAATGTTTAAACATTTTTTTTTCCTTTACAATTGAGAAAAACAAAAAGAAAATTTTGTTTGTTAACAATCGTTTAACTTGTTGAAAAATTAAGTTTAAGTAAAATTTCCAACGGGAATTAAATATTTATAGTGTTAAGAACATACCATAATTTTTTAAAATAAAAAAAAATTATTCAAAACTAGTCGACGGGACTTAACGAAATATAATTATGACACGTAAACGCGTGTTAGAGTGGACTTTGCAGCTCTAGTACGCTCAAACTATGGATTTTAACAAAAAAAAGGACATAAATTGTAGGAAATTTTCTCTAGTTTAATTTATTACATAACTATTTTTATCGTAAAATGAGTTTGAACGGAGTTATTCTCAAAAAACTGTATTTCAGCGCCATTTTTCCAATATGGTGGCGCGAGCGGCAAAGATACGAGGTGGCAAAGTGAAAATTCGAAAAGAGCACGTCGAAATCTATAAAATCACCAATTTTCAAAACTACCGGAAAATTTCCAGGTAACCCCCTTTTTGAGCACCAAATGACTGTACTAAAACTAACCTAACTTAACTAAGCAACATAAATTTTTATAAAATTACTTCAAAATAAGCGCGTTTTTTACTTTTTAAAGGGAACTCAGGTTACTGTGTTGGGTTTTTTTTTAATTTTTAATTTAATTTTTATGAACTATGCCTACGCGGTTCGCGAATAATAAATGTTCGTGCAGCATGTGCGTGTCTCACTCTGCGCTCTGGGTATCGGTAGAGTTGATTTGGCCATGAAATTTTTGTACTTGTAGGTACTATTATTTATTCCGTGGTCAAAGTTAAGTAAATGATGAGTTGTCCAGTCGTCTGTAAAATGTGAATTTCGCCGCCCCCTGAACTTGCCGCCCGGGGCATGGGCCCCGGCTTGCCCCCCCCTAGATCCGGGCCTGAGTTTCAAGTTTGCGACATTATTGCTGGAATATTGTTATGTCAAAGATGATGTTTCAAGTTTGTGGCAATGGAATAGAGCCAATCTAGAGAATCCTGAATCGCGCTATCAATGTTTTTAAGCTCACTTAGTATATATTATACAGTTATAAGGAGGGGTTTATATTGTTATCTGGGAACAATACACAATAATGATACGATCCCAGTTTTGCATAAATAAAATGTACCTGTAATAAAAAGACAAAAAGTGTCAAATAAATTAAATAACTTAAAAATAGATTGTCTTAAAAGATTGTGTGTAAGCAAAAACATCGACATAAAATATAAGCAAAATTAATTTAGACAAATATAATTATAAAATAGCTAGGTAAAATTTTAATAATGACTATGGTATTGTTTGTCCTTTTGCTAGCATTTTAAGGACTTGTATATAAAGTTTTAATAAATGCCCGAGATAATTTTACTTATAGAATATGTTGATACAAACACGTTAGTTTCAAATTGTCTAAGTGTGAGGCGAAACGAGCGTATTTTGTGAGTTGTGAGTCGCGTACTCTAGAAATTCTGTTGGGTTGCCAGACGAGCGTAATTTTGAGAGTTGTGAGTTTCGCTAGCAAAATCAACGACCTATTATACTAATAGACGCGGCATACGCCAACATCATTGCATTAAAAATTACCTAATAATATTTTAAAAGGACAGAGAATACTTTTTACTTCGTAAGCGGAGAATGAAAAAGAACATAGGTGTCAACATACGCCTTATCTGTTATTAGAAAGAGATGAATATAGGATCTTAGTTACACCGGTCGAGTATCATCAGCAGCCAATCACGTAACGAGAGGAGGTTGGGCAAAAGTGAACAATCGAGTTTAATTCAAAATAGACTAATAAATTTATTAATTTATTTATAGATTAGGTAAAAAAAAAAACAATTTTTTTCTTTTTCAAATTTATTAGTGTTATAGTACGCGCGACGAATCTTGGCGAGACTGAACATAGGCTCTGCGAACTTTTGCGCATGTACACTCACGAAAAAAAAGTGCCATTACCAATTTTTATTTTAATTTGTCTTTTTCTTATTTATTGAATTTTTTGTTCAATTACAATAAAATATAGCATAGTCACTCTTGAATAGTGTAGCTTTCTATTAGTGAAAGAATTTTCATAATCGGATCAGTATTTGCGAAGATTACCCCCTACATAGAAACAAAGTTATAAACTTTACCTCTTTATAATATTAGTATAGATGGATATTACGAAATTAACACACACTTAACTACTCAGGTTCTTATCGACTTACATGAGTTAAAATAGTAAATAATACAGCTTTCCACATCACCACGGAGGTACTGTGTCGTACGATGCGTCTTTAGGTAATCTTAATTGAAACATGTTTTTAAATTAATGAACATTTTAAATGATAAGTACTTAAAATTCAAGCATTTTTATTAAAATAAACTATTACAAGTACTTTTGAATCATCGAATTTATGAATATTTAGTAACATGATTTTAAAACAAACAATTTCAGGTTTTTATATAATTTTGTGAAGGTGAATGAAGACTAGTTCCATTTCACCCAACTTCCCCTAGCAGTGACAATTAGCTGTTCTCTCTTTCACTCTGACGCACGAGTCCACTACATGTCTCACTCATGTACTTCGTAATAACAACTGCCGATTAAAATATAAAAAGTTACATTTTCGGTTAGAATAAATAAATTTACAGTATTTACTTATGAAATGAAATGTTTTTATTTCCCCTAACAGTTCCAGTATAATTCCTGCAACGTCTAAAAACACACGAAGGCATTTTGTGAACACTTTTTATGATAATATGCGTTAAACAAAAGGACGTCTAGCTACGACACTGAATGGTGCGTAACTAAGTGAAACTCAGGCAATTACCTTAGTTTTTTCTTGCCAAAATAGACAGCGGGTAACGTATCTATTGTTTTAATATATCATAGAGCAAAATACTTTACCTGACTGACGGCTGAGTCAGCGAGCTGCGCTGCGGCCTGCGAGCGATTCGGTCGGATTATGCGTGTGGCACGAACTGGTCTTTTGTATGAAACCGAATGCAACCGAAATTACGCTCGTGTTGCCTTACCCTAAGAAGGCTACATATCCACATAACATATAATACAGGATTAATAATATTAATTAATTTCACTAAAATATATTATCTCACGGTATTTTTTTGACTTTTGAGTTATGTTTGGAACTATTTGACTTATATAATTACTCAGACAAGTTTGTAGTCACAATTTGATACTGATCTTTATTAGGCTATATTATAGAATAAAACTTAGCAATATACATTGTTATATCGTGTATTTTAATGTTTTTAATTATATATATAATATTTATAATTTATAGCGAATGTGTTATAATAATAAAAAAAATGAAATAATATTTGTATTTTTAATGTCTATATAATTTGGATTTCTACTACATAATTTCTACTTAAACTGGAACTTCATAGACAATTGTCAAAAGTCAAATTGGTTATCATTAATGTCATTATTTCAGTCATAAGTGACGCATCGCAGATTTATTCATCAGTAAATTATTTTCCTTATTGTGTACAAACCCAGTAGTTTTTTGATTAATATTAAGTATATCTTAAATTGGGTTAGTTAAAGTTTTATGTTTAAAAGAAGATTTGGTTTGTGTTGCTGAGTAAAAATTTTTAGTTTCGATTTGACTTCTCATAACCGGCTTACGGATAAGGTAAGGCTTTTTTTCACGAAATAATCAGCGATTTCTGTTCTACACATAGTTACAAAATTATATTAAATATCCTGTACGTATAAAAATACTATACTTTATTTACTCCAGAAAGGAATTAAAATCACAATGTTTCTGAGAAGACTTATAAATCAGCTATTAATAAATAATAGTTACAGTTTTCTTGCTACTACTTACTTACAGTGTTACTAATCAGTTACAGTGTTTTATTATCTGGTTTTGTAAGATAACATTGATAGAGTACTCTTGTGAGAATCCAATTTTGGTAAGAAAAATATGAAGTTTTGATTAATAGAATAAAAATATTTGACATAAACAAATATTAAAAGTTTTGTTAAAAACTGTATGGACTAGTGATAATTGAAATGAAAAAAAAAATCGTTTAGTCAGCGCTATATAAATATGTACATAACTATGGCATGTGGTAGCCAGATGTGGGTCTTCAAATACTTGATTATTGGAAGTACACAGATAAACATGAAATATTTTCATGGTAATCTCTTTTCTATCACACAACAAGCTAACCACATTAGAAGAAAACTTGTTTATTGGCCATTCACAGTTTACAAATGATAAAATTGAACAAATACATTATAAGAAAATATCATATAATAAAAAAAAACAAAGAATGAGGATTACTTAGATAGCAAAAAAAAAAAGAATAGAAATATAGGAAAGAAAAGATAGCATTAAATAAAGATAAATATAAAAATTACCTATGTAGCTTTTTGTATTTAGTTTATTAATTATTTTTGTGGTTTTTGTGACCACAGTCAATGTAGGAAACGTTGAAATTTTGATGTAGAGGTGTAGTATTTTGAATTTGGTGAAATATTTTTTTTTTTTTGTATTTGCTTAACATTTTAAATTAAATTTGACTGTAGCTTTCCTTACTCTACAAGTAAATATATCAATTCCCTCTTATCAAGATAACTTGAAAATTCTGAAAATATCTTGTAAAAAATAAAAAAAAGTATTATAATTTATAAAAAAAAAAATTTGTGTTAGTTAATTTCCAAATTTTTAGATGTGGAAAGCAGCGACAGATGTGACCGCTCCAGCTCCAGCGGAGGCTGATGATTGGGAAACTGATCCAGACTTCATCAACGATGTGACAGAACAGGAACAGAGATGGGGTCCTGGGGGGCGACACGTGGAGGCTATTGAGTGAGTGCTTATTTTATAGTATACTAGCGGACCCGTGCCCAGTTCGTTGGGCGTTAATTATTTTTGTGATCAAATTTCACCGACTTGATTTACATATACTATTATTTTTCACTGAATTTTTTGTTCAATAATAATAATAATAAAATATAGCCTATATCACTACTGAATAGTGTAGCTTTCTGTTAGTGAAAGAATTTTCATGATCGGATCAGTATTTGCGAAGATTACCCCCCTACAAACAAACAAAGTCAAAAACTTTACCGCTTTATAATATTAGTATAGATTAAAATAAATAAATAAATAAATATGTAAATATGCTTATCATATCACATATACCTTCGGTGATCTGTTCAAATAATAGTCAACATAATGCTAATGTTGGTATAATGCAACAATTTAGATAAAATTAAATAAATTTACAAATATTTTTTTGAAATCTAAATAATTATAAATAATTCAGGTATAAACAAATACATATTATATCCAGACTCGGGGAAGGAATCAAACCCCACAACCTTAGAGCAGAATTCACGGCTAAAACCAACTGTGTCAATAGGCCAGTCTAAATGAAATTACACTAAAATTTTCATGACAATAAAACTCCTACATATTTGTAACAGCCTGTAAACGTAGCTCCGTTCAAACAGCAATTTTTTTTTAAAGTGTTTATAATCAGTAATATCGTCATGATGTAAGATCATAATACAGACAGAAAAAGAAAAAAAAAATATGTCCTTTATAGGAATGTCTATCTTAATATATAATAAGATATACTGCGACACAGTTTTAAACTAATGTAGTTATTATCGTTACAGATTGTTTATGCTATGTACCAAATTTTTGAAATAAATAAATATTATTATTATTATTATTATTATTATATGTCTCGTGTTTGTCCTGATCATTTCATGGTCCACTACTGCGTTTTTATCTTGTATCGGACTTTGAATCTTTTAAAAGAGTACCGAGAGTTTTTTTTCCTCCGGCTTTTTTTCTCTCGGCCTACACTAGGGCCATTATTATTTATTGTAATATTTAATAAAGCCGAGGATAAAGTAGGTAGGTAATGTCTACCGAGACATTATAGCTTAATATTTTGACTAAGTTAAGGCGGCAAATACTGGGTACATTACGTAAGTTTGTAATGTACCTAGTGTTAAGATATAAATTTTTATTTTATTGTTTGATTTTTTGCTGCCTTAACTTTCTGTTATTATTGTTTAGTTTTTTTTTGTAAATCATTTTTGTTTTGACTTTCGTTAAGTGTATTACATATACCTTATGACGAAATAAATGATTTGAATTTGAATTTGACATAAAAACTGATTGACAAAAATTAAAAAAAATTTAGCTTCCGTTTTTGTTATAGAGTATCGATTCACCCTGTAATATCCCACTGTTGGGCATAGGCCTCTTCCCCATGTAGGAGAAGGATCGGAGCTTAATCCACCACGCTGCTCCAATGCGGGTTGGCGGATATAGAGTATATCGGCAAGGAAATTGAGCGCTGGCTTTCAACTTTACTTCAATATTTATGAATATAATTAATCAGAGTATTTTCATACTTTTTTTTATTGTTTTTATTAGGGAAGGTACACACCCACAAGAATGAAATGTAATCATTAAGGCCAATCAGGACCATCCATCCGCTTAAAATTAACAAATGTGGAAATAAGAAAAGGAAAAATAACAAAACAAACAATACGATAAACCGAACAGATTAATTAGCTGAGGGCCCAGCAGGATATATCCTGCTTAAAATTAGGATCAGCCCGACTGGGGAAGTACCTCGACCTTACAGAATATCACAGCTAAATAATACTGTTTTCAAGCAGTGTTGTGTTCTTGTGGTGAGTAAGGTGACCAGAGCTCCTGGGGGGATTAGGGGTAGGGTCGGCAACGCGCTTGCGACGCTTCTGGTGTTGCAGACGTCTATAAGCTACGGTAATCGCTTACCATCAGGCTCAGTCGTAAGCTTGTTTGCTGACCTGCTTGTATAATAATAAGCGAAGGAAAAAAAACTACCTAATTTTCATATTAAACTAATGAATTCCCTAATTTTATTTATTTTGTACTGAACAAACGTAAATAAAATTTCGTGTCACGATGTACGTTCGCGATAAACTCCGAAACTACTGAACCAATTTGTATCAAATTTTGTAAGCTTCTGTAATTTGGTCCAACTTGGGAGATAGGGTAGTTTTTATCTCAATTGGACCCGGTAGGTGGCGCTGCTATCGGTATGTAAACAATCAAATTTGGTAGTTATTATTGTTGTTTTCCGGGCAGGACGTCTGCCGGGTCCGCTAGTAATATTATAAAGTTGGAAAGCTTGTTTCTTTGTTTAAACGCGTTAATTTCGAATTGATAAATTCTCTTTTTTGGATAGCCCATTTACCGCCTAAGGCTATTTTTTCCTCAAATTAATGCGGACGAAATCGCTGGGCACAGTTAGTTTATATATAATGTGTCCGGAACTGCAATGTAAACATTACGATCATAATGATCGTATTCAATTGATGCGTCATAGAAAGTGCATTAAACCGACTTGCACTGAATTATAACTGTAAGGAAGTTGCGTGGCTTTATCATTCACTTATCGACTTATTTATAATTTACTTTCTATATTTATTTATAATCATAAGCGTTTATTATATTTGCTAATATATAAAATATGGATACAGCTGACTATAGATTTTTGATTTTGCTGGACTTACTTTAAAAATTACATAAAACTAGCGGCCGCCCACCACCAATCAAAAATGTTTTTAGTGACCGGGAAAGTGTTAAATATTTTAATATTAATTACGACAGATTGTATGTATGTACGGATGTTTAGATACTTTTTAGTCAAATTTTAACAAATGAAGGACCTTTTTAACCAGTTGTGAATAAAGTTTACCCTGCAAATAAGTTACGACAAAACAGGAGGAGATAGAATAGACCATTTAGGATCTGCTTCGCCTCAATTAACTACAAGTTTTAGATTCACGCTTGCGAATAGGTATATCTCAAAAATACATACGAATTCGATTTTGAAAAAGAATAATACATCAAAAACTTCAATCTGTTGGATATCGTCATCCAGAGCCGAATTTAGCTTAGTGGGGCTGTCGCCCCGGTGCACCACAAAAGAGGGGCCCCGACAATAGCGACTTCGGAAAAAATATATTCAAATTCAGACTAGTAAACACTAGTAAACAACATTTCCTTCATATTTTTTTCGCGTTCTATCCATTGTCCATTTAAATTTAAAAATTGTCCATTTTATTTGGAAAATAAATTGGGGCCAAGAGGCCTCCACTCCTTTGTTGCCCCGAGGCTTCCAGACTTCTAAATCCGGCCCTGTCGTCATCTGTCAAATTGCTTTATCCACAACAGGTCCTAACCATTGATATCCAACTGAAAAATGTTTTTAATGTATTATTCTTTTTCACCGTCAAATTCCACTGTGTTTATAAGATACTAGCTTCTGCGCGCGACTTCGTCGGCGTGGACTCCGCTCCTATTGGTCTTAGCGTGATAACACATAGCCTATAGGCTTCCTCGATAAATGGGCTATCTAACACTGAAAGAATTTTTCAAATCGGCCCAGTAGTTCCAGAGATTACCGCGTTCAAACAAACAAACAAACAAACAAACAAACAAACTCTTCAGCTTTATATATTAGTATAGATTTCTATTCACAAAAAGGAATTTAAAAACTGTAGTTCATTAATTTGGAAGAAAAGTTCCTAATGGCTTATTCTACTACTGTTAAAGTCCAATCGTGATTTATTTTTAGGATAGACCTTAATATCCACAAATTGTGAAACTTACTGCGACAAAACTTGATAACAATCGGGATTCAGAGTATAAATCTCTAATTAATTTATAATTCAATAATGTCAAATATAAGTATTAGATATAAAGTGTGTAATATGTAGTGACAAAAATTGAGAAAGGTACGCCGCTTTGGCGCAGTGGTCACAGCAATGGATTGCGATTGGCTGTTACGCGAGCGGTTGCGGGTTCGATCCCCACACACGACAACATTTGTATTGGCCATACAGATGTTTGCCGTGGTCTGGGTGTTTGTGCAATCCTTGTGGGTCTCCCCACCGTGCCTCGGAGAGCACGTTAAGCCGTCGGTCCCGGTTGTTATCATGTACACCTGATAGCGATCGTTACTCATAGTAGGAAATATATGGGTTGTCTGGAAGAAATGGCTAAATAGCCATAAGTCCGCCCATTGTACTTCACAGTCTGTAAATGATATGTGTAGTTGTGATGTACAAAAAAGTATAAATAAATAAATAAAGGTATGCCGAGATAGTTTGGCCATGTCGAGACAATGAATTAAGAACGATTGACGAAAAAAGTGTATAAGGCGAGTGTGAATGGAAGTGTTGGAAGGTGTAGACCGAGGCGGACGTTTCAAGACCAGATCAGAGACGTCCTGAAAACAGGCCAGGTCAAGAGTACCCTAAACCGAAGAGCATGTATGAAAGGAATAATGAAAGTAGACGAAGCGAAATAAGTATGTAAGGATCGTCGCAAGTGGAAAGAAGTGGTCTCTGCCAACCCCTACGGGAAAGAGGCGTGATTTATGTGTATGTATATAAGTATTATAATTTCTTTTTATTTGTCTTTACAGTATGAATAAGCTTCGAGAGGAGGTATTTGAAGCAGACAAAAAAGCGAAGCAAAGGCAGTACGAGGAAGGTCCAAAACCATCATTTGGGTAAGTTTTCATCCGTATTGAGTTTTTTTAATTGTCAGTTTGGCTTTTATAATTGAATAAACAGACTAATTTAAAACAAGGCAAATAGTATATATAATATTAACAATCGTAGCGTCGTAATATATTTATAACAATTTTGTTGTGTATATTCACAAGAATATTGATTGTTTTGTTATAAATAGTAATAATCGCAGTGTAAACACGAGAAGGAATAACAAAATTGTAATTCAGTTTCCGACTGCGCAAAATAAACGTCTCATTTTTGGGTTATGATATTCGCATGTATTGAACTGAGTTACTATAATTCATTACATTTTATTAATATGTATTGATGAATTTTCATTACGAAGAATCCTTTTTATTTTAAGATATGGTGGTAAATTTGGCGTACAAGAAGACAGAATGGATAAATCAGCCGTCGGTCACGATTACGTTGGAAAAACAGAAAAACACGTGTCGCAAAAGGATTATGCGCAAGGTACATATACCTTTTTTTATAAAAAGTAGGCAAATTGATTTTTAATTCTAATTTTTAAGAAGATTTCACATGTTCACAGCCATTGCGCAGGTGTGGGTAAAGCATAAGTGTTCCGAGTCAGAAATTCTTAAGTCTGGTTTATGACTTACGATGATTATTATTAATAAATGTTTTTGTTATCAAATAACATAAAAACCGACTTCCATTTCCATTGTCAAGTATGATATGATAATATGACTAGTAGTAGAATAGCTTTAAAATAAAAATAATCATCAAAATCGGGTACACCCAGTAAAAAATTATAAGGTTGTTACCTAAAAATGTATTCGAACTGAGAAACTCCTCCTTTTTTGAAGTCGGTTAAAAAAGGAGTACCTATTCTAGTCTAGGAAACTATACGGCAATTTTATATTTTCTTGTCTTATATTATTATTTATACCCAATATATGACCATGTGTATTTAAATTTTTTTTTTATATCTTAGGTTTCGGGGGTAAGTTTGGGGTGCAGACAGACAGAATGGACGCCAGTGCCGTGGGTCACGATTACGTCGGTAAAGTCGAGAAGCACGCCTCACAGTCGGACTATGCTAAAGGATTCGGAGGGAAATACGGCGTTCAGACAGATAGGGTTGACAAAGTATGTATACATTACATTTGCACTGATGTTTATCTATGTGTCTACAAATCTTTGATTTATGTTTACGAACAACGAAGTTTTTGGTGTACAATACCGATTATAAATAAATAAATGTTGTGATAACTGTAGAGTGCAGCGGGCTGGGAACACCGCGAGCAAGTTGAGAAGCATCCCTCACAGAAGGACTACTCGGTGGGCTTCGGAGGGAAGTTCGGTGTCCAGGCGGACCGGCAGGACGCCAGCGCGGCGGGCTGGGACCACCTCGAGCGCGCACCGGCGCACCGCTCGCAGAAGGGTAACTACGCTTTGTGTCGCCTTAGCCTGTACCCTACACTGTGTGTCGACTCAGCCTGTACCCTACACTGTGTGTCGCCTCAGCCTGTACCCTACACTGTGTGTCGCCTTAGCCTGTACCCTACACTATGTGTCGACTTAGCCTGTACCCTACACTATGTGTCGACTTAGCCTGTACCCTATGTGTCGACTTTGCCTGTACCTTGCACTATGTGTCGACTTAGCCTGTACCTTACACTATGTGTCGCTTAGCCCGTACCCTACACTATACTGGGTGTATTTGGAACGCTTTGTAAGATTTAAACCACGTAATATACTATTTATATACTATATAATGCATATAACCATTTATCCCAGAAACGTTTTTTTTAAGAACATTTTAGGACTTATGAATTATGTGAGGCAGCAATGTATCATACACATTGTGAACTACTCGTTGACCGCGAGCCGCGCGGGGCGCGGGAGGCGGCGGAACGAAAATTAAACGTGCGCGTGGCGGCGAGTACGTTTACCTCGTGCCCTTGACCTCTGTCAGCTGATGGCGCGTATGAACGGTTTGCATTACATTGACAGTTTGTTCCAAACACGATTATTTTAAAGCATTATCTTCAAATTTCTGTTTCATTATTTTTCCCAAACCGGACTGTACCAAAAAAATGATGAAAACAGGAAAAAAAAAAAATTATTTTCGCTTTTTTTTCACTTGTATCATGTCAGGTTAAGCCAACACTATCATACCTCTTCGTTTTTCAATGCGTTCCAAATACACCCTGTATGTCGCCTTAGCCTGTACTCTATGTTTTCCCCTTAGCTCGTATCGTACCTTTTATCCTTAATTTGTACTCTGTCCATTCTCCTTTACCTGTACTCTGTCTGGTCTCCTTAGCCTTTGCCCTATCTTTCCTTCTTAGCTTGTATCCTGTCTTTTCTCTTTAGTCTGTATTCTCTATGTTCTTACCTATAACCTTTTCTTCATAGCTCGCAACCTGTCTTCATATTTTTCTCCATTAGTCTGCAGAATTGCAATTCTATCCTTAGATTTGTCTTGCCTACACAAAACAAAAATACTTATTTTTAATTTAATACCATTAAAATCAAACATATGTATCATTTTCTGATATGTAGTATACATTTCCTGCGTGTTTTGGTAATAAAAAAAGACGATGAGACATACCGATTAAAATAATGATTTTGGCATTAAAAATTACACAATTTTTACATTTTCTAGATTACGCAGTAGGTTTCGGGGGTAAATTTGGCGTACAGACGGACAGACAGGACGCGTGCGCGGTGGGCTGGGACCATAAAGAAGCGACACCTGCGCATGCCAGCCAAGTCGACCATAAGAAGGTAAGAATTTGGGAGTAGTGGGAGAGGGTCTTCTGAGATTACCTTATTATTTTTTGCTTACTATGTACGTGAGTGTGATTTATAGGCTATTAGGGCCATTTCAAAGGCTTTTTATAAGACTTTCTGACGTGTAATGTTATTTAAGACAAAATTTTGTAATGTTTTTCTTTTTTACCACCAAACTGTGCTTTATCTGTAAGATATAATTGTATACCTGTAAATTAGAATAAATTATCACATATCCAACGTAAATGACACAAAAAAATTTCTATTCAGGGTTTCGGAGGAAAATTCGGCGTTGAAACGGACAGAGTGGACAAATGTGCTCATAGGTTCGACGAAGTGGAAAAAGTTGGCACCAACTATACCAAGCAACGACCAGATATTGGCGGAGCGAAACCCTCGTCTATCAGGGCCAAGTTTGAGAATATGGCCAAGGAGAAAGAACAGGTATTTTGCATTAAATAATATGGATAAATTGTGTTAAAAGTTGGCACCAACTTTGGCAGTAAATGTGAAAGTTTGAGAACATGGACTTGGAGAAAGAACAGGTATTTCGTGTAACATATTTAGGCTAAATTGGGGAAATTTGGCACTAAATGGCCATATGTTGGAGACCACAGAACTGGTACTGTGGAGGAAAGTTCTGTCAGAGATAAAAATATGGTCAAGTAGAGAAAATCGGTACGAAGTACTACTATTTTGGTAACAACTATGCACCTTCCAAGCCAAGTTTTATTTATGTCTAACTGAATCATATATTTTTATTTTCATATGTTTTATTTTATCATTTAATACTTATGTATGTGATCTTTTAAAACATATAAGGTTATGAAATTAATGTAAAGATTGCTAATAATAGATGCTTTGTTAAGAATCACCGTCTTGAACAAGTAGAAGGTGTTAAAACGGTTGAGAAGTTTCTAGATTTAGTGTTGTCTTTTTGTTTGAGTAGTTCTTAAACGAAATAAAATTTACAGGAGGCGCTACAGTCAGTGCAGCGGATAAGGCAAGAAAGACAACAGCTAGACAAGAGCCTCTCAGAAAAGGTACTATTTTAGAAGAATTTTTTGGTCAACTCTTTTTTTAATAGTGACTTCTTTATTGAAGACTAATTTATTCAATTATTTCTGTAAGGACTGCAAAAAAAGGAACAATTGATTGTATGAACCGTTATAATTTTCTTAAGTTTAATCTTACCAAAACTATTTTTAACAGGAAAAAGAACGTCTCGCAAAAGAAAAACCCGAACAGCCAGAAGAACCGCAACAACAGACAAGTGCTCCAGCACCAGCAGCCAACGACACAAGCACAACAAACACAACAAACACGACAAACACAGCAAACAAGACGGTCAAGACTGAAGAACAAGTGGATATCATACCGTCCACACCAGAAGTAACAACTGAACCGGCTGAAGTCAAACAGACCAATTTACCTGACGTCACATTGGTTGGGGAACCTCAAGTTGAAAATAAAGAAAAAGAGGAAGTAAGTTGTTTATTGATTCTACCATGTAGTCCATATTTTATTCGTATTTTGATTTTTTTTTTAATAAAATTTTCAAGTAATCTAATAATCTAAATTCTAAAATAACCTTAATATAATGTTTAGTCAATATCTTCTCAAAATGAGTGATTTGTAAGTGTTTTAAGAGAATATAAATAACAGTATAGGTTTATCGGATTTCAAATTATCAATTTATCGGGTTAAAGTATCCATGTAATTTCTCTACCATATCACTTTACGCTATATGCTGTGTGTACAACTACCGGGCTACCTCTTTTGACTCAGAATGAATGAATTGAACCGAAATCTCATTTCTAGATAGGGTTTCTAAAAGGAAGTCATATCTCTCCAACTCTATCAGCTACATCACTTGAGTCAGGTTTTTAATAGTGTTTTCACTTCCACTTTATTGTGTGCAACCTTTGTTTGTTTACTTATGTTCTGCAATTCTTTTTGTACATTGGCAACAGTGCCGGCCACAGCTAAGAACGGCCATGGGATTCGCTTGAACACCAAGGCTTTGGTCTCGCTCAGATCCCTGCCAGCGCATCTATTTAGTTCGGTAATGGATATGAGTGCGGTCTTCATTTTTTCTTGTTCCCCCTTGGAGATATTTCTGACAAATTTAAACAACTTCGCCTCAAGCGAACTGTGTCTCTCGAATGTCCTTAATACCTCTGAAGGACTTTTACGTCTCGTAAATCGGCCAGCTGCGGACTGCCTGGGTCTCCTTTAGGGTGCGGTCTCTTGTCTTACCAAGTTCACCTCGGACAGCAGTGTCTGCTTTAAGGTCTGTATTTCCTGATTGCGGGTCTACCTGAAAAACTTCTTGGGCGTGTTTGGAGCGCTCTTTCTCGAGTTTGCACTTGTGGTGACTGCAAATCCGAGAACAAGGTCTCATGCAGGCCTTAGAGCTGGTCGTACGCTGTAGTCTTCAGCTCCTTGCGCATATTTATTCAAAACTTTTCATTCATTCCAAAACTTCTTTTCCATTGTGCAACAGTTCGATTTTTCAGACGATGTCCATCTACACCCTCGTATCTCTCCAGGGAGATGTATACCGGAGGCTCAGTCTTCTGTTACATACAAACGCTCCGGATCCCACGGACAATTCATGGTTTGCAATGCATGTTTCAAGGTTTTCATGTTCTCCAGATCAGACGCAGGAAGATCCGATGCGACTGCAGTGTGTTCTTTTTTAAAAGAGTAACTGCGGAGTTTCTTCCCGATTCTCCTCTGCAGAATCTACATTCCGAATCGGCGGTGGTTACATTTTTAACGATATGTACTTGAAATTTTAATTTGTAAAATGATTTAAGTCAGCTTTTGAAGCTTATTTAAATGAAGTTATCTTTGACACTATGCACGCTAAAGTAGACTGTCCCCTCTCCCCCCCAGACGGGCCGCCAGCCCACCATCGTGGTGTCGCCGGTGGGCTGGGAGGGCGCGGAGGGCGAGGAGGCGGCGGACGACGAGGACGGGTACACGGCGCGCGCGCTCTACGACTACCAGGCCGCCGCGCCCGACGAGATCTCCTTCGACCCCGACGACCTCATCACCAACATCGTCATGGTGAGTGTTACACTCTACGACTACCAGGCCGCCGCGCCCGACGAGATCTCCTTCGACCCCGACGACCTCATCACCAACATCGTCATGGTGAGTGTTACACTCTACGACTACCAGGCCGCCGCGCCCGACGAGATCTCCTTCGACCCCGACGACCTCATCACCAACATCGTCATGGTGAGTGTTACACTCTACGACTACCAGGCCGCCGCGCCCGACGAGATCTCCTTCGACCCCGACGACCTCATCACCAACATCGTCATGGTGAGTGTTACACTCTACGACTACTAGGCCGCCGCGCCCGACGAGATCTCCTTCGACCCCGACGACCTCATCACCAACATCGTCATGGTGAGTGTTACACTCTACGACTACCAGGCCGCCGCGCCCGACGAGATCTCCTTCGACCCCGACGACCTCATCACCAACATCGTCATGGTGAGTGTTACACTCTACGACTACCAGGCCGCCGCGCCCGACGAGATCTCCTTCGACCCCGACGACCTCATCACCAACATCGTCATGGTGAGTGTTACACTCTACGACTACCAGGCCGCCGCGCCCGACGAGATCTCCTTCGACCCCGACGACCTCATCACCAACATCGTCATGGTGAGTGTTACACTCTACGACTACCAGGCCGCCGCGCCCGACGAGATCTCCTTCGACCCCGACGACCTCATCACCAACATCGTCATGGTGAGTGTTACACTCTACGACTACCAGGCCGCCGCGCCCGACGAGATCTCCTTCGACCCCGACGACCTCATCACCAACATCGTCATGGTGAGTGTTACACTCTACGACTACCAGGCCGCCGCGCCCGACGAGATCTCCTTCGACCCCGACGACCTCATCACCAACATCGTCATGGTGAGTGTTACACTCTACGACTACCAGGCCGCCGCGCCCGACGAGATCTCCTTCGACCCCGACGACCTCATCACCAACATCGTCATGGTGAGTGTTACACTCTACGACTACCAGGCCGCCGCGCCCGACGAGATCTCCTTCGACCCCGACGACCTCATCACCAACATCGTCATGGTGAGTGTTACACTCTACGACTACCAGGCCGCCGCGCCCGACGAGATCTCCTTCGACCCCGACGACCTCATCACCAACATCGTCATGGTGAGTGTTACACTCTACGACTACCAGGCCGCCGCGCCCGATGAGATCTCCTTCGACCCCGACGACCTCATCACCAACATCGTCATGGTGAGTGTTACACTCTACGACTACCAGGCCGCCGCGCCCGACGAGATCTCCTTCGACCCCGACGACCTCATCACCAACATCGTCATGGTGAGTGTTACACTCTACGACTACCAGGCCGCGGCGCCCGACGAGATCTCCTTCGACCCCGACGACCTCATCACCAACATCGTCATGGTGAGTGTTACACTCTACGACTACCAGGCCGCCGCGCCCGACGAGATCTCCTTCGACCCCGACGACCTCATCACCAACATCGTCATGGTGAGTGTTACACTCTACGACTACCAGGCCGCCGCGCCCGACGAGATCTCCTTCGACCCCGACGACCTCATCACCAACATCGTCATGGTGAGTGTTACACTCTACGACTACCAGGCCGCCGCGCCCGACGAGATCTCCTTCGACCCCGACGACCTCATCACCAACATCGTCATGGTGAGTGTTACACTCTACGACTACCAGGCCGCCGCGCCCGACGAGATCTCCTTCGACCCCGACGACCTCATCACCAACATCGTCATGGTGAGTGTTACACTCTACGACTACCAGGCCGCCGCGCCCGACGAGATCTCCTTCGACCCCGACGACCTCATCACCAACATCGTCATGGTGAGTGTTACACTCTACGACTACCAGGCCGCCGCGCCCGACGAGATCTCCTTCGACCCCGACGACCTCATCACCAACATCGTCATGGTGAGTGTTACACTCTACGACTACCAGGCCGCCGCGCCCGACGAGATCTCCTTCGACCCCGACGACCTCATCACCAACATCGTCATGGTGAGTGTTACACTCTACGACTACCAGGCCGCCGCGCCCGACGAGATCTCCTTCGACCCCGACGACCTCATCACCAACATCGTCATGGTGAGTGTTACACTCTACGACTACTAGGCCGCCGCGCCCGACGAGATCTCCTTCGACCCCGACGACCTCATCACCAACATCGTCATGGTGAGTGTTACACTCTACGACTACCAGGCCGCCGCGCCCGACGAGATCTCCTTCGACCCCGACGACCTCATCACCAACATCGTCATGGTGAGTGTTACACTCTACGACTACCAGGCCGCGGCGCCCGACGAGATCTCCTTCGACCCCGACGACCTCATCACCAACATCGTCATGGTGAGTGTTACACTCTACGACTACCAGGCCGCCGCGCCCGACGAGATCTCCTTCGACCCCGACGACCTCATCACCAACATCGTCATGGTGAGTGTTACACTCTACGACTACCAGGCCGCCGCGCCCGACGAGATCTCCTTCGACCCCGACGACCTCATCACCAACATCGTCATGGTGAGTGTTACACTCTACGACTACCAGGCCGCCGCGCCCGACGAGATCTCCTTCGACCCCGACGACCTCATCACCAACATCGTCATGGTGAGTGTTACACTCTACGACTACCAGGCCGCCGCGCCCGACGAGATCTCCTTCGACCCCGACGACCTCATCACCAACATCGTCATGGTGAGTGTTACACTCTACGACTACCAGGCCGCCGCGCCCGACGAGATCTCCTTCGACCCCGACGACCTCATCACCAACATCGTCATGGTGAGTGTTACACTCTACGACTACCAGGCCGCCGCGCCCGACGAGATCTCCTTCGACCCCGACGACCTCATCACCAACATCGTCATGGTGAGTGTTACACTCTACGACTACCAGGCCGCCGCGCCCGACGAGATCTCCTTCGACCCCGACGACCTCATCACCAACATCGTCATGGTGAGTGTTACACTCTACGACTACCAGGCCGCCGCGCCCGACGAGATCTCCTTCGACCCCGACGACCTCATCACCAACATCGTCATGGTGAGTGTTACACTCTACGACTACCAGGCCGCCGCGCCCGACGAGATCTCCTTCGACCCCGACGACCTCATCACCAACATCGTCATGGTGAGTGTTACACTCTACGACTACCAGGCCGCCGCGCCCGACGAGATCTCCTTCGACCCCGACGACCTCATCACCAACATCGTCATGGTGAGTGTTACACTCTACGACTACCAGGCCGCCGCGCCCGACGAGATCTCCTTCGACCCCGACGACCTCATCACCAACATCGTCATGGTGAGTGTTACACTCTACGACTACCAGGCCGCCGCGCCCGACGAGATCTCCTTCGACCCCGACGACCTCATCACCAACATCGTCATGGTGAGTGTTACACTCTACGACTACCAGGCCGCCGCGCCCGACGAGATCTCCTTCGACCCCGACGACCTCATCACCAACATCGTCATGGTGAGTGTTACACTCTACGACTACCAGGCCGCCGCGCCCGACGAGATCTCCTTCGACCCCGACGACCTCATCACCAACATCGTCATGGTGAGTGTTACACTCTACGACTACCAGGCCGCCGCGCCCGACGAGATCTCCTTCGACCCCGACGACCTCATCACCAACATCGTCATGGTGAGTGTTACACTCTACGACTACCAGGCCGCCGCGCCCGACGAGATCTCCTTCGACCCCGACGACCTCATCACCAACATCGTCATGGTGAGTGTTACACTCTACGACTACCAGGCCGCCGCGCCCGACGAGATCTCCTTCGACCCCGACGACCTCATCACCAACATCGTCATGGTGAGTGTTACACTCTACGACTACCAGGCCGCCGCGCCCGACGAGATCTCCTTCGACCCCGACGACCTCATCACCAACATCGTCATGGTGAGTGTTACACTCTACGACTACCAGGCCGCCGCGCCCGACGAGATCTCCTTCGACTCCGACGACCTCATCACCAACATCGTCATGGTGAGTGTTACACTCTACGACTACCAGGCCGCCGCGCCCGACGAGATCTCCTTCGACCCCGACGACCTCATCACCAACATCGTCATGGTGAGTGTTACACTCTACGACTACCAGGCCGCCGCGCCCGACGAGATCTCCTTCGACCCCGACGACCTCATCACCAACATCGTCATGGTGAGTGTTACACTCTACGACTACCAGGCCGCCGCGCCCGACGAGATCTCCTTCGACCCCGACGACCTCATCACCAACATCGTCATGGTGAGTGATTGATTCAGTCTGTAACATCCCACTGCTGTAAGTCTCTTTTACCATGTGGGAGAAAGGTCGGCGCTTAATCCACCACGCTACTCCACTGCGGTTTGGTGGATATTCCCTACTATGAGTAACGATCGCTATCAGTTGTTTATAATAACAACCGGGACTGCTTACGTGTTCGTGTGCTTAACGTGTTCTCCGAGGCATGGTGGGAGAGACTCACAAAGACAGACATCCAAACCGGAATCGAATGTTTGTAAAAATTTCGTGTCACGATGTATGCACGCGATAAACTCCGAAACTACTGAACCAATTTTTATCAAATTTTGTAAGCATCTGTAATTGGGTCCAACTTGGGAGATACCTTACTTTCTTATCTCAATTGGACCCGATAGGTGGCGCTGCTATCGGTATGTAAGCAATCAAATTTGGTAGCTGTTTTCTGGGCAGGACTACGCCTGCCGGGTCCGCTATTAATGTATATTTAATTCGAATATCCATAACGAGAGTGTTGACACACGAATCACTACACCAGCATATTTGTCGAAAGTGTATGTTAAAAAAAATTATATTAACAATTTATCTTCAGATCGACGAAGGCTGGTGGCAGGGCTTATGTAAGGGCGCATACGGATTGTTTCCAGCGAATTACGTACAACTACAGGACAAATAACTTAGTCATACACATTCCATACATACATTCTTTAAAATGTATTTATACTCGTAGTATATGTTTACATTTGTGTCTTAATAATATAATGATTTTTGAACAATGTATGGTTATATCGATATGAAAAGTTTATTATTAATATTAATAATTAATTTTAATTTATTATAAACTTAGTTTAATCACCTAGTTTTAAAGGGTAATAAATACTTCATTGAAGGAAAATGAGAGATATTTGAAAGTATACAATTACGAAGAAGTTTAAGAGAATTATAATAAACGGAAAAATGTATGTCATATAGCTTATCGCTACTTTATTTATTCTAAAGTAACGCTAAATTTTTTTTTTCAAAATGGGATATAGTCGATTTATAAAAGTACTTAAAAACACGCAATATTCTGAATGGCTTTAAAATATTTTGACTGGTAACTAACCGGTCTTGAATTTCTCTATAATCACAATAAACTAAGTACTTTAGATACCCATTTTAGGGCAACATTAAAATTATATTATTTCAACATTGAAACGATTTCTTTTCATTCTCATTTTGTATCAGTATTTGTTTGATAATACAGTTAGGATGTCATTATTCGTTTGCCAAAGACACTAAAAGATATACCTGCTCAAAACTCGACTTTTTCTCCCAGAGAGCGCCACTGTATATCGTCATTATTTCCCTAGGGTAACAATAAAATTGCACGCCTTGGGAATCATTAAAATCACTGGCTCAGGGAAATACTAAAATCGTGTCCTTAAATATAATAATTATTCTAGGGCCTCTAAATAATTCGTATAAAACGCCCAATTTAATGCAATCTACTAAAAAAAAGTATGACCTCAAAGCTATCACTGTAGTATTTTTGTTTGATTTATTAATAATTGAAGAAGTAATCTATACTAATATAATAAAGCTGAAGAGTTTGTTTGATTGTTTGTTTGTTTGTTTGTTTGTTTGTTTGTTTGAACGCGCTAATCTCAGGATCTACTGGGCCGATTTGAAAAATTCTTTCACTGTTAGATAGCCCATTTATCGAGGAAGGCTATAGGCTATGTTTCATCACGCTAAGACCAATAGGAGCGCAGTCCACGCCGACGAAGTCACGCGCAGAAGCTAGTTGAATCATAAAATTATTTAGCGACCTTTTTGGGTAAGATATAAAAGTATAGAAAAGCTACACATTTTATGACAGGCATTAGTCTTACTCTGTATATACATTTTGACAATATAAAAACAAAACAATGGTAATCAAAACTTAATTAATTAATTAATATAAATAGCAAAAAAAAAAAACAATAAAAATATAGAAATACACACAATTGTAAATATGACAATATGTTAAGATTTTGTATTGCTTTTTATATAGATTAAGATAGTTTTGTAGTGTGAAACGGAATTTTCAGATGCTCTGAACATACATTTATTGGGTTATCCATGAAATAGGTTCATAAAAAGTGATGCTTACGTGCTAGTTATTAGTACTCAAAGTTATAGTATCTCGAATACTATAGTACCGTGCGTAACAATTGTTATAGAGCAAACTAAGTACTAGAAGTAGTACCTCAAATACTATTAGGTATTCGATAAGTTACTAATTATACAGTGTATGACACTACAACATGACCCTGCATATTTAATATCTAAATAAATAACTAGTAAAATATCTTGTGTTTAATAATAACTATAGAGCAATTAAAGGTACTACAGTACTCGAGGTAACGGTACTTCAAATACTCGAGGTATAGTACTACGCGTAATAATTACCACAAAATTACTCAATGACTAAATTGTGAAAGTAATAGTACCTCAAATACTATAATATCAACCGTTATAATTACTAAAGATTAATCAAAATGGAGATAATTATGATGTAGTTGGAATGAGTGGAATATTTGAAGTAAAACTTCTTTACGCACACTTGACTTGGGGAGTAAGTGAATACGTGACAGTAGCGTTACGAAATGTGTGATAGGGCGAGGAGAACGGGAGTTGAGAGGGAGATATAAGTTAGTGAAGATAGAAAGAGAGAGAGTTAGGCTTCGCATATTACTGTAGGAGCTAAAGAAGTTTTACTTCAGTCGTGTGGTCTAAAGCACACAATTTTTTTTTTTAATTTTTGTTTATTTTATGGATAGCTCCTAGATGATTATTTTTGTATATCCATTTTAATGTTGAATATACTACAAGGAATATTGATTGTAATTATAATATGATTATTGCCTTTATTCTTCATTAGTATCATGTATTACGAGTTTTACATTTACATTTAGTAACTATTTGTATGTAACTTTTATGCATTTTTTTATATATTCATGCATGCATTCAGCCTGTAATATCCCACTGTTGGGCATAGGCTTCTTTCTCCATGTAGGAGAAGATTTTTTTTATATTTTTATTTATTCATTCTTAGTCAAAATAAGTTGAGTATAAAATAAATATGTAACCTGCAGTTTGTGAGATATTTGATTTACTCAAAAAGTATGAAATAATTATAAACACTGTAAGGGTAGCCTTTCTCTGTATGAAAGGTAGGTACCAGTTTCTTGAAGAGGTAAGGGGGGGAAAGGGGGGATGCTCTTTATTAACAGTGAGCGTAGAGTCGGCAACGCGCTTGCGATGCTTCTGATGTTGTAGACGTCTATAAGCTACTAGGAGCTAGAGGAAAAATAATAATGAAAAATTTAGTTCACTGTTGGCGAATGAACTAAAATGTATGACTCATTTCATTTATTCTATGACTCATTTCATTCATTCTTTTAGGTACATTTTTCATGCGCTATTAAATAGAAAAATTAAGTGTTGTGAATATACTGCCTATATATTATATAGAATGCGTTTACAGGAACTGATATCTAATCTATGCTAACGAATAAGTTTACATTCAAAGAGGTTTTAATGTGCTTCTATTTCGTTTTTTTTTTTTTTTTTGTAATAGTATAATCTTATTGTCTTGATAATAATAGAAATTTAGGAATTGTAACTTTTATGATATAGTGAATCATGATTTATTAAAATGAAATATGACTAATAAGACTTTTTTAAATAGATTTATTTTGCAATAATTAAATGTGTAAAAATGACAACATTATTTTAAATATTGACTTTCAATTACAACTTTGTAAGGGCCTGTTTCAACTGTTGCTGATATCTTACAGATATCAATCATAAAACGGTATCCAATAGATAAATGTCTATGATAAAGATTTCTTCACAATCGAACAAACAATGTCAAATGTTTCTATTCACCCCGTAAATCTAACTGTAGTATTTTATTACTTGACATGACACCAGTCACCATGACTAGGTTTGTATTACATTCTACTAGTAAATATCTGTATTATAATGTCAGATAAGTTATATCAGCAACAAGTAAACAGGCTCTAAGAATATTATATAAGTTATATTATGTAGTTAAAAAATTATTGAACTGTAATTTAAGTATCCGAACGTTGACACTTATTATACCCCGTCCGGCGACTAATGATCTTTTTGACACTTCAAGAAATTTTGACATTAGTGACTGCCTCACACGTTATTTATTCGATTCGAAATAATAATCGATTTTATTTAAGAAGAACTTTCAATCGATTTAATTAAATACATTTAGTTTAAAAATATTATTGATTTTTTAATTATAAATGAAATATATAAATAATAAATAAATGAATTTACAGAGTTATGGCTCTTTATTCTTGGTTTGCAATTAAATTTCAAGATTTCGACTTAGTTCCTTGCAAGTAATCAATCTTGGGGTCATAGATACTATTTTTATTTCCTTTTTTGTATTAAATTTATAGAAACAATAATCACATGACGTAAAATTATTTTTATCATATGATCGATTTATTATCGATTTAATATTTCTAGAACTGTTTCATAGTCTGTGGTTGTTTGTTATGCACAGGGTACTTCACTCAATCAATCAAATCGTCAATAAAGTATGACATTACTGTAAAATTTTTTGTACGTTATTCCGGAAAAAAAAACTGTAAATTATAGGCGTGAGCTGTCAAAAAGCTAATTAGTCGCCGGACGGGGTATAGAAATAATTGCTGTCAAACTTGTACAAGTCAAAATTGGATTTTTTTTTTCAATTATGACGTCATACTTCATACTGTAATATTTTTAATAGCTTTATTTCAATACTTATTGATGCATCTTTTGTATATTAGTTTTTTTAATACTGTAATAAATAAAATATAATAAAGGTAACGACACATATGACATGTGACCTCAGTACGGAATTAACGATGAACGTATTGCCTAATTGTAAGAATTATATTAAAAAAAGAATTATTTTATTGTGAAAGTTAATAATGTTTTAAACATTTTATATAATATAAATTAATTAATAAAATGTTAAAAATGTTTACGTTTGTTTTATTAGTATTTTTAGGAAGTTATTTTGTATTAGGTAGGTGTGCTCGGTTAAGGCACAGCAGGAATTATCCTGCTCAAAACCTGAAGCAGCCCTACTAGGGAAGTAACGCGACCTTACAGAAGATCACAGCTAAATGATACTGTTTTCAAGCAGTGCTGTGTTCCTGTGATGAGTAAGGTGACCAGAGCTCCTGGGGGGGGGGGGGGGGGGGGTTGGGGGTAGGGTCGACAACACGCTTGCGATGCTTCTGCTGTGTGTAGATGCCTGTCTATGGGCTACGATAATCGCTTACCACCAGGTGACCCGTACGCTTGTTTGCCGACCTAGTTGTATAAAAAAAATATATCATTATTTACTTATTCCTTACTTTGTAATTACAAAAAAGCTGCAATAATAATAAAGATAATACAACCAGCTAATTAATTGTCGTACAGCGTACTGTTTTATAATTGTGTTTGTGCGTAAACGAAAAAAAACCGACTTCAATTACATCGACAAGTACCTAATACAACGTAATAAGACGAAAAAATAGTCAAGTAAATACGCGCTATTAAAGATTACTCAAAAAGTAGAAATCAGATCTGGATCAAATTAAACAAGCCTACATGACAAGTATTAGCTTTCGAATAAAGTAAAAATCATCAAAATCGGTACACCCAGTAAAAAGTTATGCGGTATATATAATACAACAGTGGTCGACGAAAAAGTAGTCAAGTAAATACGCATTATTATAACGATATAACTCGAAAAGAAATCGGTCCACCCAGTCAAAAGTTATGAGTTAACACACAAAAAAATACAGTCGAATTGAGAACCTCCTCCTTTTTTGGAAGTCGGTTAATAAAGCGGAAGAATTTGTTTTTCTTTTCTTAACCGCACCAATCTTCATTCTTGCACGTATAATCTTGGTTGGTATTTCCGCGTTATGAAGTCTGTTTATTAGGAAGTTATAATTATGTGACCTATTCTTGTGGCTGGTGTTTCTGCGTGGGGTACCTACTATTATAATAAAAAAAAAAAAACTTATTACCATTTTAATCTTTATTTTTTCGTGATCTCTTCCTTTTCCATTTTTTTTAATCCTACTGACAACTTCTGGTTATATACCTAAGTTTTGATAAAATTAAGCAATATTGAGTCTTTTGAGGCCTTAATAATGTTAGAAAGTACCTACTAGATTTCTTAGTGATTTGATGAATGAAGAGGTTTAATGAGAAGAGTCTCCGTGAAAATGCAAAATGCCACAGAAATAATGATATGTGATGATCTTTGTCATATGGCTATGTTCGTGATACAGATTATAATATAAAATTTTACCATCTTCATTGACTTAATATGTCAAATATCCTTCAAACGTGTTAAAGTCATCGCAAAATAATAGGCCCGTTTGGACATATGTCATCGAGACGTAAATAGGGAAGTAACCATACGACTCGGTATTCGATACTAACGATAAATCGATTCAAGTTTGTATGACTATTTGATCGATTTAATTATCTAGTGTAAAGTATATTGAATTAAATTTCTGATTAGAAAATTTAACTTAAACTTTAATATTGTAGGTAAATTGAAATAATACTATGATACAAAAGATCAATTTGTCGTTAATCTATTTTTTTTATTGTTTTCTAATGTTTACGTCAATTTCTCTCATTATAATGAAACAACTTTTTCTGGTTTTATCGCGTTTTATTAGGTTCTCTACACAAGGACATCGTTCTCCCGTGACTATGGTACCTGTAAAGACTATAATCTTTGATAACGCGTATTTAGTTGATTATTTTTTCGTCTTGTGTTACTTGTCGATGTAATTGAAGTCGTTTTTTTTTTCGTTTGCGAGCAAATACAATAAAATTATTTTCAGTAGAGATCACTACACAATATCGATTTACTATTAAAATCGAATGATGCTGGTGAAATGCAGTAATCAACTAGTTACAACACTAGTATTTAAAAACAAAAAGACTTAGAACGTAACTGTTTTTGAGACGTTTCGTAATAATTAGAAATTGCATGCTACTATAAAGTAAACGCGAAAAGAACACTTCCAATATATTCTATCATATTATTTAACGCGCCAAAAAATTTACGTATGTTTTAAAAACAGTTTATGTTATTAATAATTCCTTTATTGTTTCTTACAGTTTCGTACCAAGTTACGTTCTAGGGTATTTGTTAAACGTCCAAACGGGCCTCTTATTTTGTGACAACTATACAATGATTTAATAAACAATTTTCTCAATGATTTCGAAATTAATTGTTATCGGTTTTACAATTATTATACATTCAACATGCGAGCCAGATCGAAGAGTGATAACAACGCTTAAATATTCCAAATTTTATGTTAAACCTACCGTCGTAAACGGGGAACCAGCGGTTAGAGGACAAGTCCCGTATTTAGTATCCATCAAAGAACCAGTCCGAAAAATCGGGGAGAAAAGGATTGTCTGGAAAAATTTATGCGGAGGAAGTATTATAAGCGAATTCAAAGTCCTAACTGCGGCCCACTGCTTTGAAGGTCACAACTTTTACTACGCAAAACATCCATACTACCTACGCGTTGTCGCCGGCAGCCTACGCACCGGTTTAACTCACTCGGGCGACACAGAAACTAATATTATTAGCCAGTGGAGGAAAATACAGAAGGTCATATTACATAAGCAATTCTATTTTCCGAAACACGACATTGCGCTCGTATTTGTCAGCGAAGCTTGGAAATTCACGAGTAATGTGGATTACGTGACAACTGCTGTGAAAAATACAGATTATCAAGCAACCTGCATTTCTGCTGGCTATGGCAGAACGGGATACGGTCTACAAGATGCCATTTCGCCAGTTTTACTGGTGGCGCAAATCAACATTTTACCAAAATGGAGATGTTCCATGATTTGGGAAATGAACATGAGTACCTACATTTGTTCGGATTCAGCGTTGACTGATGTTTCGAGGGGGGATTCTGGGGGACCTTTAGCTTGCAAAGGAACGTTAGATCCTGCTGAAATAGAGCATAAGAATTTGTTGGTAGGCGTTGTCAGTGGGAAGAACTTCGACAAGACGACGTTATTCACTAGAGTTTCTGCATATCATGGTTGGATTGAAAGAAATAGAAGTTCGAAAGCGGGCAACGAATTCTCATATTTTATATTAAATACGGTGTTATTTTTAATATATCTGTTGTTTTGATGAAAACTAAATAACCTCTAGTTCCTTTTAATTGTTCACAAAACTTTAAAATGGCAATGGCTATAGAAATACCTACTCGCATCTGGCTAATCGATTTTTATAAAAAGCTCAACAAAAAAAACGTACGGGCCCTAGCTTATAGACGCCTGCAACACCAGAGGCATCGCAAGCGCGTTGCCGGCTCTACACTCCCCCACTCTCTCCAGGAGTTCTGGTCACCTTACTCCCCACAGAACGGAACACTGCTTGAAAGCACTGTTATTTAGCTGTGATCTTCTGTAAGGTCAAGGTACTTCCCAGTCGGGCTGCTCCAGATTTGAGTAGTACATTTCCTAAAGCAATTCGTCTGTAATTGTTAAATTTCTAAAAATCAATCGAATAGGTTTAAATAAATATTTGTATACACACAAAAACTTCCAAACTCATGGATATCTAAATTTTTTCTGTTTTTTGTTTTAATTTGAGGGCAAGTTGCACAGCATACCTACAGTTTTACGATTATTAGGGCATCTTTCACCAGATGTCGATCACGATTCAGCCTGTAATATCCCACTGTTGGGCATAGGCCTCTTCCCCATGTAGGAGAAGGATCGGAGCTTAATCCACCACGCTGCTCCAATGCGGGTTGGCGGATATATTGCATACTATGAGTAACGATCGCTATCAGGTGTACATGATAAAAACCGGGACCGACGGCTTAACGTGCTCTCCGAGGCACGGTGGGGAGACCCACAAGGACTGCACTAACACGCAGACCACGTCAAACATCTGTATGGCCAATACGAAGGTTGTCGTGTGCGGGGATCGAACCTGCAGCCGCCCGCGCAACAGCCAATCGCAATCCAGTGCTGTGACCGCTGCGCCAACGCGTCGTCTTTCACCAGTTGTGGATAACGCTGTTTGACGGATGACGATACAAATAGACTTTGACATCGGGAGGTAGAGTCGGCCATTAGGACCTGTCGTTTCAAATAAATAAATTACAATAGATTCACAGTTGCAAGTAGAAATATACCCACCATAAACATATTGGAATTAGATGTTGAGAAGTATTATTCTTTTCACCATCATAAACTTTCATTTTATGAAACAGGCAAAATAAATGAAAACCGTATTAGACTTCTTATTTACTAGTGTCCGACCGAAAGTCGGTTTCCGGCCGAAACCGAAACCGAAACCGAATATTCGGCCGTGGCTACAGTTTCGGCCGAAACCGAAACCGAAACCGAAACTCACGTGGTCAAGTATAAAATTCCTTAAAATACTGAAATTTGGTGCATTTTACCCATTTACACACATTTTTTTATTGACATGAAATGGAAACACAGTATATTAATTTTGTTGTAATCATTTATTTAATACTAGCTGTGCCCCACGGTTTCATACGCGTTAATTGAAGGAAAAAAATAGCCTTCCTCGTTAAATTGGCTATCCAAAACAAAAAGATTTTTTTAAATTCCAACCAGTAGTTTCTGGAATTAGCGTGTTTAAACAAACAAACTTTTCAGCTTGATAATATTTTTGTTGCAATGTTTTTTAAAAACTGCGATATCTCCTAAGATATTTATTGAAATAGAATGGTGTGAAGGGCAATTTTGTTTTAAATTAAATACTCGTGACAAAAAAGTATTTATTTGCATAAAGATTTATATCATGTTTATAAAAACACCTTCGCAAATATTGCATTATCTTAGAACAAATTTGTTTAGTATAAAAAAGGTTATAGTGAGCCAACATTAAAAGATAGACATGCTGTCGCGGACTTTTTTTTAGAACTTTTAAAGTGAAACAATTTATACATGATTCATACATGATGAGTCATACATGATTTTTGCGAAACTTTAACTGTTTGCGCAGTGCTCGCAGCGGAAGCTCTCAAAATGGAAAAAACCTGATTTTGAAATATTCTTTATTGGTGCGCCGTTGCTATTGGTCTTAACCTAACGATGTGTAGCCTTCTCCTTTCTCGATAAATGGGCTTTTCAACTCTGAAAGGATTTTTCAAATCGGACCAGTACTTCGTGAGATTAGCGCGTTCAAACAAACAAACAAACAAAAAAACAAACAAACTTTTCAGCTTTATAATATTAAGTATAGATAATATAAGAAAAAAATTGCGTGTTAACGCTGCAACTTGCAATTATTTAAGTTTTTGTTTTGTTTAAGTTTAAGACGTCTACGACTAAATGGTGCCAGTAGTAGATTAAATCGCGCTGGCAAAATTATTTTTTGTTATTACATATATGGCCACCATACATTTAATTTTGTGTAATTATTGAACAATCCAATATATCAAGTTGAAGCATCTCTAGTACTGGTTTAATTTGTGCTCCTGGTTGTGTTGGACAAGGTTTTGGCAATTGACACTAATTAAAAAACACAAAAAAACTAGTTGAAAAAAAAGACAACGTTTCGCGGTGTTCCCAGGCGGTCACCCATCCAAGTTCTGAACGTCATGACGCTGCCGCGTTACAGGTCACTCAAATTTTACCCCTCATGCGCCTTAAGAAGTTTTACTTCATAAATATTAATAATATTTTGATTATTTTTTAGATTAAGTTCTCATAGCAAAATGCTTATCAGTTATCAATAATCAAATCACTAATTGATACTGTTTCATTAAATACTAAGTATGTATTGGTATTTTGAAATCTTATTAATTAATACTTTGATTTGTATTTGTACTTAGAAGAATCATCAATCTCTTTTAGGTACCTCTTATATAAAAATAATAATTAATAAAATTACTATTACATTCTTGCGTCCAGTCTCGACAAAGATAATCAAATCACACATTTAGAATTAATAAAGATAGGTACCTAGATCACAATTAGTAGGACAGTCATACTTACATTTAGAATTAAGTAACCCACTACTAAGCAACAGTAAACATTTGAATTGAAAACAGGCGAGCGTGCAAGACAACTTCCGAAATCAGTTTCGGTTTCGGCAAAAGTTTCGGCCAATTTTGGCCGAAACCGAAACTGCCGCCGAAACTTGATTTTTGGCCGAAACTCGGCCGAAACCGAAACCGAAACCGAAACTTCGGTCGGACACTATTATTTACCTACTCGTTATGGGTCCCGTAAACGATCAAACTTGTTTGATCAAACTTCATGTTTTCATATAACAAACACATCAAACAAGCCTGCACGTGCACACGATCAAATAATTTGACAAACACGTTTGTCAAACAAAAATTTATATGAAGTTTGATCAAATATTTGATCGTCTACGGAGCCCTTTAGCTTTTATAGTTTTAAAATATAATTATTTTAGCTTCTGTCCGCGACTTCGTAATTGTGGAATAGTTACTTGAAAAAAATCCCCCAAATTTTGAAACATCCTTCATTGATGTTTCGCTCCTATTGATCTTAGCTTAATGGTATATAGCCTATATCCTTTCTAGATAAATGGGCTATCTAATACTGAAAGAATTTCTCAAATCAGACCATTAGTTCCCGAGATTAGCGCGCTCAAGCAAACAAACTTCAGCTTTATAATATAGTAGGTATAGATTAATTTTTTAATTTTTATACCTTTCTAGAATTCTTCATAGTATAAATTTTAATAACTTTATGAATATCAGTAAGAGCCGTTATCTCGGTTTCAAATACGTTTTGCATTTGAAAGACGTAATATGAATATTAATTTTCTTACTCTTTTAAGAGTTAAGGTATGATGTCATCTAATGAGATGTACTTTCAAGATTCTGTCCGCGTTTCTTGTGGTTTGCTATAACCTACTCGACTGTCTAAGGTAGGGTGGTGTTTTAATGTTTTATAGTCTTTTTCTTAAGAGTTATGAAGATGTAATGTTTGATTGTAAAGTCCCATAGCTAAGTTTAGACCTCTTTCTTCATAGTAGGAGAAGTATTGGAAGTTTGGAACTTGCCTTTGCCATCAGGTGCTTATAAGAATAGCCAAGACAGACTGACAGATGTACGTGCTCTCTGAGGCACAGTGGGGAGACCCACAAAGACGTCTGTCTGACCCAGATCGGGAACAAATCTATACATATAATAAAATGGTAGAAAAGTCAAAACTGTACATTGAATATTTTTTTAAAAGAATACTTGGGGTGTGATCTACAATCGATACCGAAGCCAAAAATATAGTTTTTAGAATTTTTGTCTGTTTGTCTGTTTGTCTGTATGTATGTCCGGGATAAACTCAAAAAGTACTGCATGGATTTACTTCAAATTTGGCACGAATATTATTAAGAAGTCGGGTCAGAACATAGGCTACATATTATCACGCTATCACCTACGGGGAACGAGCAGTGAACGCACGCAGACGACGTCGCGGGCAGCAGCTAGTATTTATATAAATATACCTACTACTTACCACTAATACAAATATCATACCTGAGCGGGAATCGAACTCGCGACCGGCGTTGTTAAGGTGACTTTACCCATCACTACACCAGAGCGATTATCAGAATAGTTTTAACCAAATACCTATGTTATATGAATTTGATGGACCGATTTTATGGTTTCGTTCAACAATTTGTACGATAGGCCGTTTTCAAAATGAGTCAAATCCACATTTCCACAATTCATGCTCAATAACAATACACAACAAACAACACAATACAAGGAAGTACATTTTTGCTCCTAAAATTTTTCTAATAGACGTTTCAGCATAATAAGCAAGTGGGCGTTGTGTGCGTCAATCTAATAAAAAAAAAACAGTAATTCAGGAGGAAGTTTTCAAAGAGGAAACTTTTCCTTTTTTAATTTTAACATTAAAAATTAAACTCGTTTGTAATAATATGCTATTTGAAAATGTTAATAGGTTAAGAAGCATAAAATACAAACAATATAATTATTATAGATTTGTATAAGTATTAAACTTTAATTCTCAGAAGCATCTGGGAAATTTTGTTCAAAATGTTTAAATTTTTAAACGAACACTTGAAAATTACTACCTGATGTTAAGTAGATCAAACGACTTTAAAGAAAGGAGATTGTTCACGTCTCGTTTTACTAAAATTAGTCAAAAACGGGATATTTACCATGTTTTTTATTTTCATTTTGCGGAGCTTGATATTTCGACTTGTTCACGTTTGTTGTTCAGTCTCGTTTTACGTCTCAATACAGTTATTAATGCGTTGTTTATACACTTACCTCACGATCACGATTCAGCCTGTAATATCCCACTGTTGGGCATAGGCCTCTTCCCCATGTAGGAGAAGGATCGGAGCTTAATCCACCACGCTGCTCCAATGGTCTCTGCTGAACGCTGCTCCAATTGGTCTCTCCACCGTGCCTCGGAGATCACGTTAAGCTGTCGGTCCCGGTTGTTATCATTTACACCTGATAGCTTTCGTTACTCATAGTAGGGAATATATCCGCTAACCCGCATTGGAGCTGCGTGGTGGATTAAGCTCTGATCCTACTCCTACATGGGTAAAGAGGCCTATGCCCAGCAGGCAGTGGGATATTATATATGACCTAATAATTTCATAAACACAATTTCAATCAATCGCTTTAGTTAGTATCTAATAACTACAGGGTACAGTTTAGTTCACTTTATTTGATTTAGTTGTAAGTAGTTCAACAAGCGAATCCTTTATTTCTTAATTATTATTTTTTGTATTATTTCCATTTAATTTCATCCACGTTCTCGAAGCATTGTGTTGCATAATTACTTTTAAGCGTTCTGTTCCTGAAGGGGAAGTTTTAATTTTGTTTCTGTCTAGTGTCTTTTTAACCGATGTCTTACGAGTCGTTATGGTGTTTTTCATAATTTTAAATTATAATTATGTAAAGTCGCTTGTGTTATACAACACGACAAAAATATTAGAACTACTATTTTTAAATAAATTTGACTTAGATTTGACTAGCCCGTTGGCGCAGTTTGTTGTGGCCCTGCCTTCTGCTCCGCGGGTTACACGATTCCCGCCTGAGTCTATGTATAATATTTGTATTTATATATTTATTATTTCCATGTATATAATATATCAAAAAACATTTACTTATACCAGCCGGCTGTTACCTACACAAGCATTAAGTTGCATACCGTAGGAACAGACGACCGTGTGTGGAATTTTGTAATATATTTATTTATTTCTTAAAAAAATAATTAAAGTATATTTTAGAATTACAAGTTTTGATTGATTTGATTAGTGGAATTTCTTGAATCGAAATAACGCAACCGAAGAATGGAACTATCTATACAATAAGTTTAAAACATTATTAACGTTAAGAGTGCACATTTAGGATCTTGTTTAATAACAAACACAGAAAATAAATTATGTAAATATAACATAATTATAGGAAAAGTAATATTAAGACAAAGTATGAAGACTTCATCTTCCTCGTTCTGTTCTTATATATTTCATCTTATAACTCACTAGCTGAGCCCCGCGGTTTCACACGCGTTAATGTGAGGAAAAATAGCTTATAGCCTTCCTTGGTAAATGGACTATCTAACACAAAAAGAATTTTATAATCCGAACCAGTAGTTCTTGTAATTAGCGCGTTAGTACAAACTAACAAACTTTGCAGCATTATGATAATTATTAATATACGCTTCAGCCTATAATACCCCACTGCTGGGCATAGGCCTTTTTCCCCGTGTAGGAGAAGGATGAAAGCTTTATCCACCACGTTGCTCCAATGCGGATTGGTGGATATATTCCCTACTATAAGTAACGATCGCTATTAGGTCTACATCAGGTAGGTAACAACCGGAACCGGCGGCTTAACGTGCTCTCCGAGGCACAGTGGGGAAATCCACGAGGACAGCACTAACACCCAGACCACGGCAAAAATTTGTATCGCCATTGCAAATGTTTGTCATGTGTGGGGATCGAACCCGCAACCGCCAGCGCAACAGCCACAAACCAGTGCTGCGACCGTGGCGCCAACGCGTCATCGTCGTATTTGTAATATTAATATAGATATTATTTATTTTGAAATAATAAACTCGATAGCCATATTTCCATAAAAGTACTGAATATAAATAACAAATGATTACATGAACATAATGTATTGAATATTTTTGTATAATGATGAATATTTAGTATAAAGAAATGTTGAGACGAGTCATGTGTTAAGAATTGTATGAATTGTAATATATGAATACATGTTTATTAAAAATAAAAATCAGGACAAGAACGAACCTTAAGAGCTTTCGTATTATTGATTAAATGTTAATATTTTTGGAGTTTACTCCTTAAGAATCGATTTTCATATAAGGCCCCCGGTATGAAAAAAATATGAGGAGTAAAATCTACTGAACGAATGTCCTTGTTACGTTTTTGTTAACGCTATCTATGGGAACCCAATAGGGTTTAAGGTTCAGCCATCTATCGGAGTCCACACACTTTTTTGTTCTATGTATATCTCTAGAGTAAATATAACGTGTGTGCTTTAGACCAGTGTTCCGCAAACTTTTTGTGTTCAAGGTACACCTAGGAATAGGAAAATATTTTGAAGGTACACCACAAATGAAAAATCATTTTTTAAGTAACATTAACCAACATTTATTTATTAATCATCGAAACAATATTTATTATTAATCAATAAACGTAAACTTTATTTTTCCGAGGCACACCAATAAACGACCGCGGCACACCAGTGTGCCGCGGTACACCCTTTGCGGAACACTGCTTTAGACCACACGACTGAAGTAAAACTTCATTAGCTCCATCTAACTTATACCTATCTCCCTCTCAACTTCCGTTCGCCTCGCCCGATCACTTTTCGTAACGCTCTTGTCACGCATTCACCAGCTTACTCCCCAAGTCAAGAGTGCATAAAGAAGTTTTACTTCAAAAACCGTGTACAGTAAAGCACATAGCTACTTTTAAAAATGTTTTAGTGCTAAACAAAGCCCTATTTACTGTAAAGGAAAATGGTATACATAACGTAATTTGTCTTTATGACATTTCATACCCAACAAATTGTAGTGTATTGTGTTTGTTATAGTTTCAAATTTCTTCTGAAATATGTACTTAATTCATTTATTCGTTTGGTATAATGGCGTCCAATAGTTCCGAGACATGTAGGTACTTTAAACGACTAGTAATATAAATGTTTCATCACGACATCAAATTATATTTTAATAAAATAGTTCTTGGAAAAATCATAATGAAATTTAAGAAAAGTAAGATTCATCACGATTGATTCGACGAGTCATTCGACTTAAATACTTTGTGCATAACTAGATGATACGGTGAACTTCGTAACCTACACAAATTTATGAAAAATATGATCAAAACTTAACACAAAAATTTTATCTACATTAACGTCTAAGATAGGTAAATATTTGAAAACCAAGTGACATTTTTTTATTTCTAAAAAGAAAAATCTAGAAGAAGATATCAAATGTTTCACGTTCACAGCTAGGAACATTGTGTATTGGAAAATTAATTTTCCGTTACTTATTAATTTATCTTTCTCACCGTTTAAACCCCCTGAACTTCAAAAATATTTCAAGATCAAAATTAGGTCTAGCCATTCTAGAGTTTTAGCGAGGCAAACGAACAGCAATTTTTATATATATTTATATACATATATAGATAGAAACACTTACTTATACTCTAACATATCTTTTTATGGCGTAATATTAACAAAATATTTTGAATAAGACGCATTTTCATATAAAGCCGAGGAGTAACAGATGATTTCACGTTATTGCAAATAGTTCATATTACATACCTATTTTGATGTTTGAAATGTGTATTAATATATAAAGTATTAAATCTTTTAAATCTATTTTTATACTTCTTTCATAGTAGAATTCTTTAATATTAATATAATTTTACCATTTTACGAATATATATATTTTATTTTAAGAATTTTTAATTCTATAAAAACCTTTTTGTAATTCAAAATATTAACTTTTTTTAATGTAACTGTGAGAGAATATATAACTTAACAACCTTATTGATTTTCAATATGTTGTAGCTTTCTAACCGACTTCACAAAAGGAGGGGGTTCTCAATTCGACTGTATTTTTTATGCGTCTTATCTCATAACTTTCTTCTGGGTGTACTGATTTTGTACCGGTCTTATTTAAATTTGATTAAGATCTGACAAGTACTTTCTGAGTTATCTCTAATAATGCGTATTTACTTGATTATTTTTCGTCTACCAACGTTAAACTTGTCGATGTGATTGAAGTCAGCTGTTTTCGTTTGCGATCAAACATAATTATTAGATAGTTTTCTATTCAGTATAAGATAGGTATATGAAGTTATTATAAGCTGTAAGTTATCGAAATAAAATACGATATAAATAATAAATCTATACTAATATTATAAAGAGGTAAAGTTTCTAACTTTGTTTGTTTGTAGGGGGTAATCTTCGCAAATACTTATCCGATCATGAAAATTCTTTTACTAACAGAAAGCTTTTTTTATGTATCTAGGTTGGCAAACAAGCGTAAGGCTCACCTGATGGTAAGACCGTAGCCTATAGACACCTGCAACACCAGAAGCATCGCAAGCGCGTTGCCGACCCTATCCCCAATCCCCCCCAGGAGCTCTGGTCACCTTACTCACCAACAGGAACACAATACTGCTTGAAAACAGTATTATTTATCTGTGGTCTTCTGTAAGGTCGAGGTACTAGTACCCCAGTCGGGCTGCTCCATATTTTGAGCAGGAATTTTCCTGCTGTGCCCTACCTCAGTTAAAGAGCTACACTAATCACGAGTGATATAGGCTATATTTTGTTGTTATGAACAAAAACTTCAGAGAAAAATATTAGTATATGTAAATCAAATCAGAGAAATGCGAGTGAGATGAAAACTTTATTATATAATATTTGCATCACAGAAATAATAATTAACGCCCAACGAAGTGGGTACAATTAGGCTAGTATAATATACCTGTATATACATATAATATATGTAGATATATGACAGTGAAAAATTTCATCCTATTAAGATAAATATAAAAGTTCGTAAACTCGGCTAGAGAAAAAAATATTTGAATGTAATGTTTATTCAATATGATAATTATCAGCTAAATTGTGATAACAGTAATCTAAGTCTAAGTAACGATTTAATGGAATAATGACAGCAAACTATTAAGACCTGATAGCAGTACACATAAAAACGGTAGCCTATTTTTCATTTACTTCACGTGATGACGTTTATTTACATGTCCATAAAGATTAAGCTGTCAATTTAGCTTTGATAGTATTTCTGCTCAACATTGTTATCGAAATTCCACTAACTACATTATTTTACTTACGTTTATATTTTTACTAGCTTCTGCGCGCGACTTCGTCGGCGTGGACTCCGCTCCAATTGGTCTTAGCGTGATGATACATAGCCTATAGCCTTCCTCGATAAATGGGCTACCTAACAATGAAAGAATTTTTCAAATCGGCCCAGTAGTTCCAGAGACTACCGCGTTCAAACAAACAACCAAACAACCAAACAAACCAACTCTTCAGCTTTATATATTAGTATTTAAGTATAGATAAAGCGAATTTATTTAGTTGTTTATTTAATATGGTATGAATAATTCGAAATTTTGAAAGATTTTTTGTGATAATAATGTTGATGATGAACTTAATTTCACATATTCTTAAATGGCTTTATTCCTCCCACAGCTCAACACTTTCTATTTCTAGTGCTATATGATTTTTAATTGAGTTAAATAAAAATATGGGATGTATATTTTATTAATTTCCTTTAAAACTATTATTTAGTGCCTTATTTCGATTCTCTCTTTCTCTTATTTGTAAAAAGTATCTTTTTCACCTCGCCGCTTATTTTTACTATCTCTTTCTCTCCTCTCTTTTTCTTCTTTCTTATATTCTCTAGACGCTTTTGTAAATAAGGCTTATATGCTAATATAGTTAAATAAGTTAACATACATACTACTACTACTACTACTACTACTACTACTACTACTACAGCCTATCACAGTCCACTGCTGGACATAGGCCTCCACAAGTTCGCGCCCGACATTATGACGCGAACTCATGTGTTTTGCCCATAGTCACCACGCTGGGCAGGCGCCCAGGCGGGTTGGTGACCGCAGGGCTGGCTTTGTCGAACCGAAAACGCTGCTGCCCGTCTTTGGTCTGTGTATTTCAAAGTCAGCATGGATGGTTATTCCGCCATCCGTCGGCTTTTTAAGTTCCAAGCTGGTAGTGGAACATACATAATTAACTGGAAAATGTTTAAAAACGTACTAAAAGTACCTACTAAACTATTTAAATCTCTTAATATTTATAACTCGTTATAGTCGAGATACAAAATTCAGAATACTCTCTCACAACTCTTCAGAATACGCAACTCTTAGCATAATAGCAAAACTGTGGTTATAACTACCAAACGCGGATGAGAATGCAAGGGACGATCATTAAACAGCGAAAGGGAAATGATTTCCCTTAATAGTTGAAGTGACTTCGGCGGTCGGCCCAAAAGTGACACATAATAGGCTATTACAATCCTCTGTCGTACAGCCGTTAAAATACCACGAAGAACACAAAGAAATTACCAAATTAATGTTGCTAATTTGTTTGTCAACGAATATTGAAAACGTTTTCAAAATAACTCGCGATCACGATCACGATTCAACCTGTAATATCCACTTTTTCCCCATGTAGGAGATGGATCGGAGCTTAATCCACCACGCTGCTCCAATGCGGGTTGGCGGATATATTCCCTACTATGAGTAACGATCGCTATCAGGTGTAACGTGTGTCGCTATAACGTGCTTTTCGAGCCACGGTGGGCAGACTCGCAAGGACTGTACAAACACCTAGACCACGGCAAACATCTGTATGGCCAATACAAATGTTGTCGTGCGCGGGGATCGAACCCGCAACCGCCCGCGCAACAGCTAATCGCAATCCAGTGCTGTGATCGCTGCGCCAACGCGGCGCCCAAAATAACTAATAATAATTATTCAAATAATTTATTAGGCAATTTTATATCACTGCAGGAAATGATCAAAATTAGTAGCGACCCGACCGGGGAAGCAATTTATCCTCACAGAGGGTAGAAGATCTCAGCTGAATAACACTACTTTCAATAGTTCTAAGCTTCTAAGTAGTGTTGTGTTCCTGTGTTAAAGTTTTCAGAGTTCCAGTAGAGGGTCGGGGATATGGTCAGCAACACTTTGACAATGTTCCAAGTGTTTCAGGCGTCAGGCACTGTACGATTGTTTGCCACCTTTCTAATTAGAAAAAATACTTAGTGTATATACTTATAAGACTACACATTTACGTATTCACATTATTGATTGGTAAAAAATAATTTATTCGTATTCGTAAACCAAATAAGTTTCCCAACTATGTATCCCTTAAAACTTATCATATAAGTCCAGAAGAAATTTTAAGACTTCTTACTTATACACTACAGACGTTGCATAAAAAATACGTAAGATCACAAGATTCAGAAGGTGAGGTATTTTTTATAAAAGTAAACATAAATATACAACTCGAAATGGGAACTGGGAGTTTAAATTAGTTTTAAGTTTGAATTAATTAAAACGACTGAAATTATTATGCATTAGCTCGGCTGTATTGCAAGTTAAATGCTATTTAGTTTCGTTTTCAAATTATGTACAAACATATGAATAATTAGATCTAAGTTTGAGTTTTAAGAAAACTTAGATCATTTTAGTTAAAATGGTTTGCAGATAATTCTAACTGAATCTTCTATACAATTAGGTATTAAGAGAGTTTAATAAATCTTGTTACGGTTAATTTGAAAAGAAAAGACAGATTTGTTTATCTGTAATCGATAATCGATAAGTAGTATAGTTATGGAATTCATTTTAAAAATTTCTTTTGTAATTCTTATAGGTACCATGACCATGGCATCGCCCATATCTATACTAATATAATTATAAAGCTAAAGAGTTTGAATTGTTTGTTTGTTTGTTTGAACGCGGTAATCTCTGGAACTACTGGGCCGATTTGAAAAATTCTTTCAGTGTTAGATAGCCCATTTATCGAGGAAGGCTATAGGCTATGTGTCATCACGCTAAGACCAATAGGAGCGGAGTCCACACCGACGAAGTCGCGCGCAGAAGCTAGTAAGGCATATAGTGTATTTTTATAGTAAACTAGCTGACCTGACGAACTTCGTACTGCCTTATATTTTTCTCTTAAAGTTAAATATATCAAAATAGAATATAGCCTATCTTTCAAGTCAGATCAAACTGCACACGGTGTGCAAATTTAATAAAAATCGGTTAAGTAGTTTAGGAGTCCATCGCGGACAAACAACGTGACGCGTAATTTATTTATATTAAAATAAAAAGTACACTTGATGACATTTAGTTACTAACAGTTGCATTAAAATATATATTTACGATCAAAAATTAAAATAACAATAGAATAAATCTGTATACTCTTTAAAAAATTAAAATATAAAGAGGATAAAACAACAGTCTATTTCGGCAGCTGCTCGTGTGCAATTCAATTTGTTAATTAACTTTTGTATTCGCTATTTTTTATATTATGCTCGATTGCTTACAATATATATATATATAATGATGTTAAGAGAGATTCTAAAATTGATGATTAAAATTTGATGATGATAATAATTAAAATTTTAATTTGTAAGTTGACGATTCGAAGTTACTTTTGAAGCATATGTTAAAAAAGTTATTTTCGATTTTGATATGGATTTTTTGATATTGAATAAAATTATATACAATTAGGTATTAACACTTACGAGGACACAACGCACAACGACGACGACGATGCATTGGCGCAACGGTCTGGTTTGTGGCTGTTACGCGGGCGGTTGCGGGTTCGATCCCCGCACATGACAAATATTTGTATTGGCCATACAGATGATTGCCGTGGTTTGGATGTTTGTGCAGTCCTTATGGGTCTTCCCACTGTGCCTCGGAGAGCAGGTTAAGCCGTCGGTCCCGGTTGTTACCATGTACACCTGATAGCGATCGTTACTCATATTCGCCATATATTCGCCAACTCGCATTGGAGCAGCGTGGTGGATTAAGCTCCTACATGGGGAAGAGGCCTATGCCCAACAGTGGGATATTACAGGCTGAATCGTGAATCGTGAATCGTATTATTTAAAGGTTCTTATATCAAGAACATTTGTATTTGTTAACCTTTGTAAGTGGAAAATAGCTATTTTATTTAGCATCTAATAAAGTGTGAATTGTATGACCCATTCAATGTCAATTCCACTGGAATCTCTACAACAATTTATTTTAATTTCGGTCCATTTTGAAATTGAACTTTCGTTATTTATAGCGAAAAAACTATTTAAACATTAATAAAAACATACGGTTAGGCTTTTTTTTAAATCTATACATATAATAAAATGGTAGAAAAGTCAAAACTGTACATTGAATATTTTTTTTAAAGAACTCTTGGGGTGTGATCTACAATCGATACCGAAGCCTAAAATATAGTTTTTAGAATTTTTGTCTGTTTGTCTGTTTGTCTGTATGTATGTCCGGGATAAACTCAAAAAGTACTGCATGGATTTACTTCAAATTTGGCACGAATATTGTTAAGAAGTCGGGTCAGAACATAGGCTATATATTATCACGCTATCACCTACGGGGAAAGAGCAGTGAACCTTTATTTCTTCAAATGTATGTCCGGGATAAACTCAAAAAGTACTGCATGGATTTACTTCAAATTTGGCACGAATATTATTAAGAAGTCGGGTCAGAACATAGGCTACATATTATCACGCTATCACCTACGGGGAACGAGCAGTGAACGCACGCAGACGACGTCGCGGGCAGCAGCTAGTAGTAAATATAAATACACTACTTTCAAAAAGTTGTCTAAACGGGCTCTGAGTGTTGGTATTGCAGGTTCCAATTCCGGCTAGCATTACAGATTTTTTTATATAGAAACGTTATTCTAGTAAAATTCATGTTTTGAAGAACGACAAACAATTAATGTCATAAGTAAATATTTTTAATTTCATATCGAAAATTCGCTCCAGCGGGGATCGAACCGACATCTCCGACAGACCGTGTCGGTGCTCTAACCAATTAAGCTTTATTCGGTTTTAAGCGACCATGGCATGCATGCATGTGTGGGTAACACAAAAATAAAAATCCACCACCACCACCACTTCAGCCTATCACAGTCCACTGTTGGACATAGGCCTCCACAAGTTCGCGCCCGACATTATGACGCAAACTCATGTGTTTTGCCCATAGTCACCACGCTGGGCAGGCGGATTGGTGACCGCAGGGCTGGCTTTGTCGCACCGAAGACGCTGCTGCCCGTCTTTGGCCTGTGTATTTCAAAGCCAGCATGGATGGTTATCCCGCCATCCGTCGGCTTTTTAAGTTTCAAGGTGGTAGTAGAACTGTGTTATCCCTTAGTCGCCTCTTACGACACACACGGGAAGAGAGGGGGTGGCTACATTCTTTAGTGCCGTAACCACACAGCACAATAAAAATAATACGAATTAAATGTCTTAAGTATACCATAATGATAATGAAAATTCTAGCTGCCCTAATTCTGAGTTAAGGTTCAAATGTTATAGAAGAATGTCAGTATTTTTCTGAGGCGTATAGTTTATTTCACGGCGATTATTCTCTTACTAGCTTCTGCGCGCGACTTCGTCGGCGTGGACTCCTCTCCTAATGGTCATAGCGTGATGATACATAGCCTATAGCCTTCCTCGATAAATGGGCTATCTAATACTGAAAGAATTTTTCAAATCGGCCCAGTAGTTCCAGAGGTTACCGCGTTCAAACAAACAAACAAACAAACAAACAAACAAACAAACAAACAAAAAAAAACAAACAAACAAACAACCAAACAAACAAACTCTTCAGCTTTATATATTAGTAAGATAAGATTTCAGATCTAATATAAACGAACAAAATTGTAGACTTACGGCTCTCAATCATTATCATATGGCAGATCAATCATTGAATCCTCAAATTGGATAGATACTCGTATTTTACCAATTCGGTGTAGTATTAACGCGTTATTCCTTTACAAAAAAAGTCAGTTAAGCCCTTTCACGTATTCCCAGGAAAACGAACAAAAATATTTATGAGGTATATCGCTTTAAATACTAATGGGACTTATGCTACGCTACGCTTCAGCCTATAATATCCCACTGCTGGGCATAAGCCTCTTTCCCCATGTAGAAAAAGGATCAGAGCTTAAGCCACCACGCTACTCCAATGCGGGTTAGCTGATATATTCCTTACTATGAGTAACGGTCGCTATCAGGTGATAACAACCAGCTCCGACAGCTTAACGTGCTCTCCGAGGCACGGTGGGGTAACCCACAAGGACTAACAACCAGACCGGAAATAAATATTTGTATAAACACAAATATTAACTCTGTGTGGGAATCGAACCCGCGGCCGTCGGTGTTTCGCCGACACGGCACATGCACTATTACACCAAAGCGGTCGGAGAGATGGGACTTATACAACTGTTTAAAGCTTTAGCCAAAATGGGCGCATTTCTAGCCTTTCTCTAGGACTTCATAGCATTGTACCTACCATACTTCAGGCATTATTGTCTAATTAGCTACGTTGTTGTTATCACTATAAAAAATAAAATAAAATAAAAATAGCCTTTATTTCTATTACTATTACAATTTCTATAAATATCAGCGTAAGTATTGTTATTATAAACATATGTATGTATCTTAACCTATGTATATATTGATTTTATATAGTTAACTCTTCTACATATTTATAACACAACTTAATTAACATTAGTATCAGTAATAGTCGCCTCTGCGGCGTAGGCCTCTCCTAAACCTTTCCATATATCCCTTTCCCGCGCTTCTCGCATCCATAGCGGTCCACATCTCTGGTCAAAGATATCTCTCCACCTTTTGCTTGGTCTCCCTTTTTTCCTTGACCTGTCTCTTGGTACCCATTCTGTTAGGCGTTTTGTCCATCGGTTATTATCCATCCTACAGATATGTCCTGCCCAGTGCCACTTGAGTAGTCTTGTTCTTTTCCTTACATCTATTATTTTTGTTTTATTCCTGATGCTAAAGTTGCTAACCTTATCTGATAGTTTTAGACCAAGCATGCTTCTTTCCATTTTACGTTGACAGATAGCAATTTTTTCTTCGTCCACTTTTCTTAGTGACCATGTTTGGCAACCATATGTTAGGCATGGCAATATCACTATTTCGAAAAGTTTTCTCTTTATATTTATATTAATATCGTTGTTTTTCATTATTTCTCTCAATCCCCAATATTTCTTCCAGGCTAGAGTTATCCTTCTTTCTGTTTCTTTTCCTGTACTATTTTCAAATGATACTAGCTGTCCTAAATATATATATTCTTTTACATATTCAATTATTTCATTTTCTACTCTAATGTCCTGAGTAAGTCCATTGGTCAAAATTTTTGTTTTCGTCTTGTTCATTAACAATCCCACCTTTTGACTTTCTGTTGCTAGTTCAATTAACATGTCCTCCAATTCGTTAGCACTTTCTGCGAATACCACTATGTCGTCCGCGAAACGCAAATGGTTCAGCATTTCTCCATCTATTTTTATTCCCTTCGATTCCCAATCTAGACGTCTGAAAACAGACTCGAGCACCGCCGAAAACAGTTTCGGGGAGAGCGGGTCTCCCTGCCTTACTCCTTTTTGTATTGGGAATTCTGAACCTTCACGTTCTAGGCGCACTTTAGCCAGACATTTTGTATATATATTCTTAATTAAGTTAATGTATTTCTGGTTGACGCCTTGCTGTGTAAGTGATATCCATATAGCTTCGAAGTATATAGAGTCAAATGCTTTTGTAAAATCTATAAAGCACATGTATAAAGTCTTGCCATACTCCTTTGCTTTTTCAATTACCTGCGTTACAGCTTGTACATGGTCCATAGTCGAATAACTTTTACGGAAGCCTGCTTGCTCGCGCGGTTGGTTTTCTTCTAGAGTCTTTGTTATCCTACTCAATATGATCTTCGAAAAGATTTTATATAAATTTGACATAAGACTGATTGGCCTATAGTTTCCTAGATCACTTCTATCCCCTTTTTTAAATAGTAGTATGATTGTAGCTTTTGACCATTGGTCTGGTGTGTCTTCGGTTCTAAGTATATTATTGAACAATATTTGAAGAGGTTTTAAAAGTAAGTCGGATAACGTTTTAAGGGTTTCGTTTGTAATGTTGTCGCTTCCTGGGGTTTTGTCGTTTTTTTGGGATTTTATTGCATGTTCGATTTCTGAACTAAGAATGATTGGTGTCTCTTCATTTGCATCTGCTCTATTACATTCGTTCGATTTTGTACTTGGTAAGGAAAAGGTGCTATCTGTGGTAGTGTAGAGCATTTTATAGAATTTTGTAGCTTCATTTATGATATCTGGACGTCGTGATTGGAAAATTCCCTGTTTATTCTTTAGCTTTACTGTCCACTCTGACTTATCGCTTAACTCTTTATAAGCTTTGCGTACAGCCCCTGTCTTTCCTATTAATTTTTCGAAGGTACTTTTTCGTATTGCTTTTTTTTGCTGTAAAATGTTTCTATTAATTTTTTTGCTTATTCTTGTTATTTCGCATTTTACTTCCTTTGTTCTCTTCTTTGTATATAACTCTTTCCTCTGTTCTAAAAGAACTTCTGTTTCATCATTTATATATTTGTTTATGTGTTTGTTTTTCCGTGGCAGCTGTTTCAAAAATTCTTGTAACACTATTTCTAGCTTGTCGTATTGGTTTTGTACCTGTAGATGTAAATTGACAGCGTCCATAAATTTATTTCCCCAGTAGCTTGCGTCATCTGCTGAAATATTCAGTTGTTTTCTAGTGTAGTCAACGGATTTTATTTTCCTTCTTTGTGATTTTAAAGTTACCAATAGTTCACATCTAATCATCCTGTGATCAGAATTGAAGTTCAGGCTTTTTATTATATCAAATTTCCTTATGTAGGTTGGTTGATTTGTTAGTATGTAATCAATCTCGTTAAAATGTTGACTATTTGGGGATCGCCATGTCCATTTTTTGTGTGGTTTGCTTGGGAACATGCTATTCATGAAGCAGTATCCATTTTCGACTGCAAATTCTACTAGTCTTTCGCCGTGTGCGCTCCTCTTTCCGTATGAGTATTTACCTATATTTCTTCCTTCGTTTTGTTTAGCTTTTCCTATTTTTGCATTGAAATCACCAAGCAAAATAACATTTCTAGTATGGACTGAGTCCAAGGCCAATTGCACTGTTTTATAAAAAATTTCAATATCTTCTTTAGAGCATTGCTCTGTGGGGGCGTATGATTGGACAAGTGACCAGGTAGAGTTGTGAGATGTTTGTATTTCTAGTAGTGCTACTCGATCTGAAAAGCTTTTGATATTCAGTATACTATTCTTTAAATGTTTTTTAATTAAGAATCCCACTCCATTTCTTCCTTTCGTCCCAGATGTATGAAACAAGATAAAATCGGTATGTTCTTGAATTGTTTCTTTTTCTCTTCTTGTCTCACATAAACCTATAATGTCCCATTTTATTGACTTAACAGCGTATCTTAACTCTTCAATTCTGCTGTCTAATAATAATGTTCTTACATTTATACTGGCTATGTAGAGACTTTGTAATTTTTGTTTTTTGCTTATGTTTATGTTCTTATTGTTTTTGGTTGGGTTCTGATCGTGGTTTAGGAGGTAGTGGTCTGGCTTCTCCGCGGTGACCAGCCGGCTTGGAGAAGGTAGAGAGGTTGGAGGTGCAGAGGCGCTAGTTAGTTTTTTTGAGTATCTTTCACATTTACTGTTGGCATTGCCCGCTCGTTGAGATTCAGCTGCGACGGGCGTAAGAAGTTAGTTATAGATTGTGACTTGTTTCTTTTAGTTACTTGTTTTGTGATTTCGTTGCTGCTTACTGTTCCCGTTTCTTCCAATTTTTCTTCAGGTGATATAGACATAAGACGTTTGTTTATGATCCTTTCAGTGGGTGTACGGGTTCCTGATTCGCGTGTTTTAAGTGTCACAATTTTATCGTAGCGTAAAATTACTCTTTTTCCTGACTCGCGCTCGCGTTTAAGGTCTTCTTGAAGTTCTTTTCGTTTTTGTAACACGTTAGGTGGAAAGTCTTCATTCAGGTAAATATTTGTACCCTTCAGCGATTTTTTCTTCTTAAGTATTTCTATTTTCCTGCTTATTGTGGTTACTGTGACTACCACTGGTCTGACTTTACCTGTATTTTTTCCTATCCTATTAGCATGTTCGATTTCCCATTTCTGGCAAGGTATTTTCATCTGGTTGTTAATAATATCTAACACTATGGAGAGTAAACTTTCATATCCTTTCTCTTTCTCTTCAATTCCAAAAAATATAACGTTTTTTCTTCTGAGCTGTTTGTCTAAGATTTCAATAGTTTTTTGTTGATGTTCAATTTTTGTTTCTAACTCTTTATTTTTGGTTTCCAAAATGTGAAAATTTTCATCTAATTTATTGTTTATAAATTCTTTAATACTTAGTTCCATGTCTTTCATTTCTTGCTTATTCTTTGACATGTCAGTTTGTATATTTTGTAAAATTTTTAAGACTTCTTCCATTTTGAACCTACCACTAACGCCCTCTATTAAAAATTTTGTACAGGAGGAGTGTATATATATTACACTTCCTGATAGCTTTGCTACTCAACGATAGGTGACGCTATTATTATTGCTTTTGATGATACTTTCCGATAGCTTTGTTACTAAACGATAGGTGGCGCTATTATTATTGTTTTGATGATACTTCGCGATAGCTTTGCTACTTAACGATAGGTGGCGCTATTATTATTGCTTTTGATGGAGGTAGCTTTTATTTTATCTTCCGTGTATTTTATGTTATATTATAAACAAGATTTTCAAAACATACGGTTTTTTCGCACTTATTCTTCTCCTGAACTTTGTATAACAGATGTTGTTGTAGTGGTTATAAGTCAATTTCGTCAACTTTTCCCAGTAGAAGCGTTTCGTGCTGATTTCAGTTTCGGTAGTTATTCGAATATTTCTTCGTGAATATCACATTTATCAAGCACATAACATTTGTCCGGTGAATTCACCACTAGTTTCACGTAATTATCCCTGTTACTCCTCGATTTACAAACTTTTATATTATAAAAACAATTATTTATAGCAGAGTCGTTGTTAACACGAGCACAGGTGCGCCCTCTCCCATCCTTTTTCAAGTTGTTATCACTACATAGTATAAAACAAAGTCGCTTCCCGCTGTCTGTCTGTCTGTGTGTATGCTTAAATTTTTAAAACTACGCAATGGATTTTGATGCGGTTTTCTTTAGTAGATAGAGTGATTCAAGAGGAAGGTTTTTATGTATAATACATGCATATTATAGTAGAGGAACACTGGTAATTTTAGAGGTTCCTAACGTTTCTTTTATTGTAGATAGTATTTAGTTTCAGCATTGCAACCGTGCGATGCTGGGACGGGTCGCTAGTACAACTACAAAATACAACGAAATTTTGTAGTTCAGCTAAATTTTATTTTCTTTTTCCTGGATTTTAGTAACGCGTGGCAAAAGATTACTTTTGTTACGGGGTATAGTTCCAAATTAAACCCATTTTTTTTGCTGTTTTGCGAACAAGTATTTTTTACGCTTTTGATGTTGTTTGTAAGATGTATCTGAATAATAATTATACCATTTGAAGGTATTATATTACTAAAAATATTTATTACTTAGCGGTTTAATCACAAGTGATTTTCAAACGAAACGAGTCTGAAAAGTAATTCTCTATCTATCTCTTTCTTTTGCACACACACACATGTATACAAAACATACATACACACTTAACAGATGAATTGAAGTAAGTTAAATTTGGAATTTCAAAAACTACAATACAATATAATTATGTAGATCCTTACAACATTCGGCATTCAATTTAAAGAAAAACTATAAAGATGGAGGTGATTATTACAATAATATAATGTTTTAACACAACTCTATATTACTTTATTTAATTGCTTTATATACAACTAGGGAACAGCAGGAAATTTCCTTATCAAAATATGGAGCAACCCGATTGGGGTAGTACCTTGACCTTACAAAAGATCTCAGCTAATTAATACTGTTTTCAAGTAGTATTGTGTTCCTGTTGGTGAGTAAGGTGATCAGAGCTCTTGGGGGGATTGGGGATTGGGTCGGCAACGCGCTCGCGATGCTTCTGGTGTTGCAGACGTCTATAAGCAACGGTAATCGCTTACCATCAGGGGAGCCATACGCTTGTTTGCCGATCTAGTTACATTAAAAAAATGTTCAAACTTATAATTTAAATTAATTATTGTCGAATTTCGACCATTGGACCACTAGTATAGTATATTAGATAACAATATTATCTAAAAGTATTATTAAAGAAATATATTATACTAGATCATTTAGTTATTAATTTACATAAAGAATTCGCAAGCATGGCATACTTCAAAGCACACATAACAATAATAGTTATTAAAATGTATATTTGATAGAACCACACCGTTTATCGGTGGCAATATATTTAGGATAAATTGTTATTTGATGGGATGTGAATGAGAGTTATGACATCAAATCGTGAATTAAATAATTTGACCCAATTACGAGAAGGATATTATTATTGTTAATCTGTATTTAGGCGTGGACGTAAGCTTTGTTTTAAGTGTGGATTTATTTTTAAATGAAAATTTTATACAAACATCAATAAATTATATAAATTTGTACATACTTTGGATAGTTTTTTTTTTCTTTAAAATATTGATATATTATATGTACTGAAAATAGATAGTAAAGAATATCCATCTATTGTTTTTGGAATATCTAATAGTAAGTCAATACATGGTTAAGAAAAACAATTCGATGGATCTGAGAGAAAACACAAACTAAGAAAATATGTTTTATTTAAATACATGCATATAAATAAAATAAAAGTAATACTAACAAAAACAAGTACAACAAAAACAAAGAATCACAAAAAATATGAATATTTTTGTAACACAATAGACCATAAAATCTAACAAAAAATCGCTACATGTAATCTTAATTTTTCCATAAGATATGGGCGGGGCGTTGGGCGGGCTTTTCCGCGTAGATAAAAGGCGCGCTATCGTCGGCTCAACGCACTCGTCCTGTAGCAGCGTGACAGACGTAGCAAGTGTAGCAAGCGTAGCACCGACGTAGCACTTACAATGGCTTTCGGGTAAGTTAAACTTTTTTAACTTTTAAATATATTTTTTTTTTTGTTACGTGTTTGTAGGAATCGTGTTATAAAACTTTATATTACAAAATAATAAACTCTAAAGTAAAGCTAATAATTCGTATTAAAGTAAAATTTGTATTAAATATAGTTCAATAAATTATTTGTTATTAAAATTGTAAGCAACATTCATTCTAATATTTGACGCCGTTATTACCTCACTTTGTTTGACAAAAAAAAAAAAAAAAACTAAAGTACTACAGTATTACTACACAATTAAAAGTTCGAATTAATTTGATAACCTGTTTTGTTACTCGAAAATCTTAAATAAATTTCGTAAGAAATTTTAAACGTTTCAACGATATTTTCACTGAAACAAACTCTTTATCTTTATACTATTATTTCGACAATTATTATTTAATTTCAAAAGTAAGCAATACAAAGTTAAAAGCGTACCCTGAAAGAGGTTTTAATATTCTTGCTAATTTGTTTCGTAAAGTTTCGAGGACTATAAAAACAAAGGAATGATAACTTATAGACATTGTTTGAGGAAATTATAATATCAACTCTTTTTATGTTTAAGAAGGCCTTATCACATAAATTTTCTAAAAAATATGGTTTAAGTAAGATTGAGGAAATTTTTTTCTTCAAGATGCATATATTTCATATTTGAATTTCTTTATTTTTAAAGATAAAAAACGGATAAACACCACAATAAACATTTTAAAGACTTAATATTTGAGATCAGGCACATGTTTTTGTGGTTACAAAAATTTAAAAAGGTTATATAATAAAAGGTTAAAAAAAAGGTTAAAATAGTCATAGATCTACGAGTACGTCTCTTCTCAGCCATTAACTGTTGTTTTGTAATCCGTTCATTTGTAATTGCTTTTAAAAGCCTTTAAGAATAAATACTTTAATTTGTCATATTTTCTAAATTATTTCGAAGTTAGTAAAATCCTAGTCTATATTTTTATTTAAGTTTTATTTATTCATTCCACAAGAAAATATTACACATTAGTTTTATGTTTGAGGGTGTAACATAGACTCAAAAGACGTTTTCCATAAATTCGTCGAAATTGAGTAAAACAATAAATGATAGTACATTGCCCGCACATTGCGATCATGAACCATATAAAATGATAATTGTGTTTGCTAGCAAACGAAAAAAACCGACTTCAATTACATCAACAAGTAATACAACGTAAGTAGACGAAAAAAATTAACAAACGCACTAGTCGTCACTACGATTTTCGAGGGTTCCCCTCGATTTCTCTGGGATTCCATCATCAGGTCCTGGTTTCCTTATCATGTTACCAACCTTGGGATATCTCCTTTTCGAATTTTTTTTTAAATCAAAATCGGTTCATAAACGACGAAGTAATCCCCGAACATACATAAAAAAATATATACCGTCGAATTGAGTAACCTCCTCCTTTTTTGAAGTTGGTTAATAACAAAGTAAAAGAAAATACTGTTATACCTTGACTGAAATGAATAGTAACATAACGAAAATCTAAGTTCCAAGTTTTTGAAATCTATGGTTTTTGAAATTAAATACCTAATTTCTTAAAATAACTTCCCATAACTTGTACAAAGTCATTCTATGGTTGGATGTATGAAATGACATGCTCTCCTTTGACGTTGATTGCATATTTCTAGAATACATTATACAAAGGAGAGAATAATAAAATATTTCCGCTTACACGTCTTTTAAAACGTATAAAGAAACTTTGTTCTTTAATGTACGTCTTCAAATTTATTAAAGTAAGTTTTATAAATATATTTTTTTATTATTATTAAGCGAAGTAACTTTTCAAACGTTTATTGTGTAATATTACTTTTATTTACAATATTATAATGACTAATTATAACTTTTTAGACTCATAAAATATATTCTATACTTATTATAAAAAGAAGTCCCCCGGCCGCGTCTTTCTGTCCTCCTGTCTGTCTGTCTGAACGCGATAAACTCGAAAACTACCAATCGGATTTTTATACGGTTTTCAACAAGGTAGGTATATAATTTATTATGCTTTAATGTAAATTAGCTGAAATACGGCGATAAATGTTGAAAAGGTCGCAAAAAATCTCGCCAACTGGGAGCTTTCCACGCGAACTCCGCGTAAACTAGCAAAGATATAGTTAAGTAATGTACTAGCGAATTCAAAATCTATTAAAATTCTACAAAAAAGTCCGCGACGGCATATCTCTATCTCTTACGGTTGACTTACATTAACCACTTTTATGTTCAATTTTTTTATTAAAAACATTACGTTATTTTCAAAGCTATTTTCTTTAGTTCAGTATTAATCCTTATCCAAATGAATATGTTATTTCGCTTAGGCGTTTAATGCAGATTAAAATTGCCCTTACACTATATCAATCAGATGAATAGTTTTTGAGATATCGTCATTAGAAGTAATTATTAAAAATAAATAATGCGCAACGAAGTGGGCATGGGTCGGCTAGTAACAAATAAAAAACCTAAATTTTAAGTTATAATTGCACAAATGTACAAGATGTTTGAAATGAAATGAAGACATAATATAAGTAAAAATATTTAGTCTCTTTTCGAGTAAAAATAATTTACTCGTGGCTGATACATAAGATCACTAGCTATGCTATTCACTAGCTATAGCTATTATTTATAAGACTTGGTCGGTCTACATTTCATCAAAGAAAACATAAGTCGGATAACCCACTCCATATTAAGTTTTGTTAAATTGTTACTTATATTTTAAAGCACCTTTTATCGTTCAGCAATAAAGAGTACTTTCAGTTTTAATTAATTATGATTATTTTTAACTTCGAAGTTTTAGACTGAGATGATAAATGAGCCAGAAAGGTCTATTTGTTTAATTAAAATATTATACATACCTATTTACAATTCACAACTTAAGAACTAAAATATTTACAGTTAGTTTTGATACAAATCATGTCCGCGTGGAATGGTGCCAAGAATGCTGGCAGCATTTCCCCGTTGAATCGAAACGAAAAAAAAAGTTAAGATAAATTCTTATTGACATAAAATTTATAATTTGCATTTGTTAAAAGCATTTTTAATGAATTTTATTGCATTGTCGATATTGGATATAAATAGGCCACTTCAATGAAAACTCTTTTGATAAAAAATGTAAAAAAATACCAAAATTATATGAAGTATTTAATAGATTTACATACATTTTGCAACATATTTAGATTGTATATCGTATTTTCTTTTATTTATTTTTAAAGTTTAGAAATAAATTATTAATTATTAGATCGAAGCATCGATATAATCGTAACGCGATATTTTATAGCCTAAGTTATGTCCGGTTATATGCATATAACCAAACCATGTGTCAAGAATATCAAATTATAACTTTTTCAGATTCACGCGTTCATACAATAAGTGCTAAAAATACATTACTTTTTTTATTGCAACCGTACTTTAAACACCCGACCCGTAACGATTAATAGAACATAGCTGACGTTCGACCGCCAAATTTTGATTTTCGCTAATATATACAAACTTTCTTTTATTTTTTCTAAGTATACAAAGGTATACAAATCTTGTCTTGACAATAACTAATTAAAAAAAACCAAATCGGTGCAGTCGTTGAAAGTCATACGCGAACATACATTTCGACAATTTATTTTTATACTAGCTTCTGCGCGCGACTTCGTCGGCGTGGACTCCGCTCCTATTGGTCTTAGCGTGATGACACATAGCCTATAGCCTTCCTCGATAAATGGGCTATCTAACACTGAAAGAATTTTTCAAATCGGCCCAGTAGTTCCAGAGATTACCGCGTTTAAACAAACAAACAAACAAACAAACTCACCAGCTTTATATATTAGTATAGATAGATAATTCGGTACGAACAACGGTCTTCTTGTTTATTATGTTAAAATATTACACTAAAAACGCATTAATAAGCTATGTCAGATTAAAAGCTATTTATATAGATATATCGATCTTAACTGCTTCAAAGATAAACTTCCCTGCAAACATTTGTGCATTGATTTTAATATGATTTTGCTAGTACTTCGATTAGTGTGTGTTAAAGTTGGTTTAGCACATGTTAAATGAACATGTTCGTGTTATTATATTATACTAGCTGCTGTGCCCGCGACTTCGTCCGCGTGGAATTTACCAAAAAAGTTATTGTTCACTACGCAGTTATTAAAAAAAAAAAATTAAAATAAAAGTAGCCTAAGTTACGTCTTATTACATGAGCTAACTGCCAGTGAAAGTCCCGTCAAAATCGATCCAGCCGTTTCAGAAATTAACCCGAACAAACAGACAGACAGACAGACAGACAGAGAAAAATTTTGAAAAATGTTATTTTGGTATATGTACCGTGTATACATCCATATGCATTTAGTAAAAAGCGTTTATTTTAATATTAAAAACAGACACTTCAATTTTATTTATTAGCATAGATCGGCCATTCTCCGAGAAGCAAATTTTAGGTGTCCGGGCTTGTTTAATCCGTAATGTTATCATATTCAATCATAATTTTTTTATATATATTAGAAAGCATCCGTATCTAGCTGTAAAAAAAATATTGGCTTCTGTTGTAAGTAATTAAGACTAAATTAATTTAACTTATGTTCAAAGAACCTCTGTTCTCTAATTACCGTGGCGTGTCCGCACACCAACTTAATCTTAAAAATTGCTTGTACTTTTTATAACGTAAAGATTTACTTTGATTCATTCAATGTTTTAAATGATATTAAGTAACGTGTATCGCACAACAAAATATCGACTCAATAGAACCAGTCTACAAATAATTATAATTAAGTAATCGCATGTCCAATGGAAAGTTATAATTCCCGTAACATTTGCTGTTCTCGGGTGCACATCCCTTAATAAAAGTATTTGGACCATCACTACCGTACGCGTCGCGTCTCCTCAGTGTGTGTCAAGGCCCATCAGCATCTGAATGTCTCTATGTTTAGTGTACCTCCAATGAAGCACGTGAGTATATAATTACCGTAGCCTTGGTTAAAAACTTTTCTAATTACCGTTGTTCTTAGTTTAATACTTGATTTTTAAGATAGACCCAAGTTGATCATGTAAATGAAGACAGTACTTTGGCCTCCGTACGTTGTAATACGCTAGTATTTGCATACTGTGTTGGTTTTCGACATTTTTAAGAAAATCTATCGTTTTCTAATTACCGTATACTAATTACCATATGTTTATAATTACCCTTGTATGAAAAAATAATACTTGTTTACTAACTGGAACCGCAATCAACGCCGGCAACGAATTGAAAATGACCCTTTTTGTATCAGCAGTCAAAATAAAAGGAGAAAGAAAGTACGTATGTGTAAAGTGTATTGTACAATAAAATAAAATCCGCAATGCTTGAAGACCAAAATCTTCGAGCAATGCGTCCTGCCTGTGTTGACATACGGAGCCAAGACATGGACACTGACGAAGGGACTGGTCCACAAGCTTAAAATCGCTCAAAGTGCAATGGAACGGGCTATGCTTGGGGTTTCTCTCAAAGTTAGAATTAGAAATGAGACTATCCGTGAGAGACAAAAGTAACCGACATAGCCCACAGAATAAGCAAGTTGAAGTGGCAGTGGGCTGGTCATCTGTGTCGCAGGACCGATGGCCATTGGAGCAGACGGGTCATGGAGGGGAGACCAGGTCTTGGCAAACGCAGTGTGGGACGTCCTCCGGCACGTTGGACCGACCATCTACGTAAGATTGCCGGTGTAGGCTGGAGATGAGGATTGCGGAAATTCAGGATGTCTGGCGCGAACATGGGGAGGCCTATGACCAAGCAGTGGACCGCAATAGGCTGAACTGTCAGACTGACTTTATAAAAGTAAACGAGATAAAAAAATACTACCTGTCTGCGAAATGTCACCAAAAAACCGGAAGAAAACTCACACATACTTATAAAATTACTCACACACACGTCACACACTGATAAACTTACTCACTCTTATAAAATCAGCAGCTGGACATTTTCCAAGGTGCGACCATTTTGGGTCGTGATTCCAGAGTCTTGCACTTTGAGTCCTTCACTCATAGACATGACGCAGTTGCAGTATGGAGTCATCTCATACGTGCAATGACCTTATAGAAGGTCATTGCATACCTGTCTTAAATTTCATTGAAAATGAAGCTCCTCATGTAAATGTCTTTCATTTTATATCAGATTCTCCGACTGGCCAATATCGAAATAAAAAAAATGTTGAATGAATGAAAATGCTAATGATGGCGTAGGAGCAACGATAAAAAGAACTGCAAATAGTATCGTTGCTCAGTAGGCCTAGCATGCGCGCCAAAACAAAATTTTGTCTACCCCTTTACTCGTATTATCTCTCTATGTCTACAGTAGCTAACATGCGTGCACATGATACTATTCTCGTTACGTCAATAGAAGAGACAACAAGAAATTGATTGAGTGTTCTAATTTTTATTAAATTAGAGCAATGATAAAATCTCTTTTTCACTATTTGTAGGTTATGGTTATGAGGGACATCGTTAATTCTTTCGATTTAATTATAATTATATGTGAACGAATTATTAATGTGTGTTATTATCATTTATCATATTTTACATAGACTTTATGTTATTTTCTAATTACCGTTACATTAAATATAAAAACATTTCTAATTACCGTACTCATAAAATTTTTAAGTCTCATTATCTAGAAAACTACAATTAATTGTTACATGCCAAATTAATTATTGAATTCGTATCTTTGATTTGTTCCATATTTTAATGTGTTTAAGTCAAATCAGTGGAAAATAAAAAACGTCACGGTAATTAGGCAAATAACGCCGAATTGGAGAATGGCCGAGATATAGATAAGCGTTCTGTAGAATCTTTAAGGAAAATCTATGACGAAGAATTGTTCCAATGATTTGATATTTACGGACACAAAATAGTGCCTACGGTAAACGTTAATTTGTTCTTAATAAATATCTATACAAATAAATAAAATTGGAGTGTCTGTTTGTATTATCGAAATAACTGCTTTTACTAAATGCATATGGGTGTATACACGGTATATAATACATATACCAAAATAATTTTTTTTACAATTTTTGTCTGTCTGTCTGTTTGTTCCGGCTAGTCTCTGAACGATTTGATGGAACTTTCACTGGTAGATAGCTGATGTAATAACGAGTAACTTAAGCTACTATTATTTTAGAAATTTATTTATTTTATAACTCTGCGAACTGAACAATAACTTTTTTGTTAAATTCCACGCGGACGAAGTCGCGGGCACAGCTAGTATATATATAAATCTTATTTAAACCCGAATAACAAAGTGGCAGTTTAAGTTTTAATCATTTTGTATTATAAACATTTTTAAAATCATATCAAAATTTTTCGATCCAGCGGGAAAAAAAAATTTGATACGATTTTAAAAATGTTTATAATTTCCTCATGTGTGGGTAACACAAAAATAAAAAATAAAAACATTTTGTATTATTCTAGTAATCTTATTTATATATTACTGTCATAAAATAGTTTTACAAGTGTATCACAGCGACCGAAGTTTTGTGTGTAATTTTCGGTCTACATGTAGCAAACATTGACGCCAACTAAGTAAAACTTTATATTATCGTTACATATATCAGTATACTAGCTTTGCTCTGCCCATAGGTTGCCTGGAAGAGATCGCTCATTAGCGATAAGGCCGCCTTTTGTACTTATCATTTTTTTTTTTGTAATTTTGCTCATTCTTGGTGTACAATAAAGAGTTTTTATTATTATTATTACTAGCCATTACTACTTATCTATGAACAATACCTAGTAATAACCTTCGACTATCGATGAAAATTACTTACGAAAAGGGGAGAAATACTAAGTAAGATGTTAAGTTTTCTTATAATAGCAGAGAAGACGGTTTTAGTTATTTCAAATTTTTGTTTATCGCGAAAAATATAACATAAACGTCAATGTGAACGAATCATTTTTATCAATATTTTCATGCAATATTATCCTCTTTTCCTGATGTCTTCTAAGCCTTTTTTGCTGTACAAATCATTTTTATAAGAGAGAACAAGTAAGCAACAAAACAACGATCGGCTTAAATTTTTAAGTGGAGAGTTTTTGTTGTTTTCTAATCTCAATCTTGTTGGTTCGTTTTATAACATTTTGGTTTGTTTACTAACTGCGACTTGCGACTTCACTCGCGTAATTTCCGTTCCTATGAGAATCTCGAGATGAAAAGTAGCCTATATGTTATTTGGGTCTCAAGCTACGTATGCAACATATCTCTGTATACCCCTAAACTGTTGACTAGCTCGTTGGCGCAGTTTGTAGTGGCCCCGCTTTCTGCTCCGCGGGTTGCGCGTTTGATTCCCGCCTGAGTCTAGGTGTAATACTTGTATGTATATTTTTCAAAAAAAGTATTTAGATATGTATATCAGCCGGCTGTTACCTATAACACAAGAATTAAGTTGCTTACCATAGAAACAGACGATCGCGTTTGTATGTTATAAGATTTTTATTTATTTATTTTATTTAAACGGAAGGACAGTACATGTTTCGAAATACGTTGTAAATCAAGTTACATTATAATAGTTTCAGTAATTTTTACATGAAAGAGTAACAGAGAAGTTAAGAGTATCTGAAAATAGATTTAAAGTTTGCATTAAGAAGAAGTTAATAGCTAAAGCGTTAGGTGTAAGCTTAGGATTATATCAGTGGCGGCCTTAGGGGGTGGCGAAGGGGCAATTGCCCGGGGCCTCGCTCTTGCAGGGGCCTCGCGCAACAACCCAAGCAAATTTAAAATAATATAGATTTTTAACTGTATTTTTTTATTAAAATATATTTGATAATTTTTCAATTGAAAATGTCGTAGCTCATTCGTTAGATTATTGTGCTTTAATTAAACATTTTAGTCTTACGAAAAGCCGCAAACATCATTATTAAAATTTGTTATCTCTATATTTATGTAAAATATTTTAAAACTCAAATTTTATTTATTTGTATAACTTTAGCATTTCTACTCAAACATGACAAATACCTTAACCAAACAACCAGACCTACTTTCGCATCAAATATTTTTCACGAATAGTTTAGTCGACCAGTTGAAAATGGTCGAAAATAGAGATGCTGCTCTTAAAATTATGTGTGATAGCTCGTTGGATTCCGAATGACGTGACGTCTAGAAAAATGCTCTAAAAGCGTGTATTAGCAACATAAAAAATTGCTAAAGTTATAAACAATTAAAAAAAGGAAACAAATGGCATTTCATTTTTGCAAATATTTCATAAACTATTAATATTTAAAAAATTTCACGTTTCACACGCTTTTAGAATATTTTTCTAGACGTCATTCCGAATTCAATAAGCTATCACACATAATTTTAAGGGCAGTATCTCTATTTTCGACCATTTTCAACTTGTCGACTAGACTAGGACAAAGGGCCTCGCAAAATCTTGCCGCCCGGAGCCTCGCAATGGGTTCGCAATGGGTAAGGCCGCCTCTGGATTATATAAATGATAAAGATGCGTGGATTTAGTCATGGTGCTATTTCATGCAAGATATTAATAATTTGGTTTTATAGAGTAACTGTAAGTGCGCAGTTTTTTGTCGGTTCTTCTCTGCAGAATCTAAATTCCGAATCGGTGGTAACTTCACTTTCATTGATATTTCAAACTTAAATTTAAAATCCTATTTGAATAAAGTTATTTTGATTTTGTTTTTTTTGAACTTTCCATTCATCCTCACAACCTTCAAATTTATCAGTGGGATATGTCTATTTTATAAATGTTGAACAATGGCTGATAAAGAGATATTTATTTATTTTGTTTTATCTTATCAGTCGAGCTGTTATGAATGAACGATAGATATAGTACTGCACTAAAACGACGTGCTACGATCAAAACGACGCGACTACGTAGTTTTTGTTTGTAATATATAACTGTAATTATTTTGTAATATATAATTGTAATTATTGTAAAATACAATAATCTAATGAAAAAAAAATTTTTTTTTAATGACTGTTTGTTAAAAAAATGACTTTAATTTACTTATTGCTATTTAGTTATATAAAAGGTAAATCAAAAACGACTCATCAGATCTAGTTTAAGTTTCAATAGGACCACTGGCACTAGATAAATACAATAACAAAATAATCAAAATCGATACACAAAGAAACAAAGTTATTAGAAAAGTTACAAAAATTTAATCGATTTGAGAACCTGCTCCTTTTTAAGTCGGCTTAAAAAAGGTTTTAGAAAATAAACTTCTAGTACCTAGTCAAACACATCGTTTTGTTGCATTTGTACAACTTTATATCATATAAAAATTTGTCCCGAGATTTTTCAGAATAGAATTATTTAAGTCTAGGTGTTTGATTTTAAGTTTTCTGTAGTAAATAGAGTATTTATAATTATATTTAGATAGGTACTAAATTTTATTTATCTATTTTTATCTTCATATCGTTTTATGAAAAATGGAGTCCGCGAACAAAAAGATTGTACAAATTCATAATAACTTAAACGAACAAATATAAAGCGGTTTGTGTTACACCCACGTTTATTATAGAAGTGTCATAAAAACAGCTGAAAGTCCACGCTTGAAGCGAAATGAACGAATTGTTTGTCAAAATCTCCTTTTTTGTTTACATATTTATTGTTTGGTCCCTTTGTCAAATGGTCCAAGTGTTTATCTCGTTTGATGAAAAATTTGATTGACAACTTGCTTGACGATAAGAAAGGTGCGATGTTCGTCAAACAACTAAATTCTAGCCGTTAAGCCATGGATCTATACCCAGCGGAATCGAAATTCTTGATATGATTTTATTCGGTTTTTAAGCTTTAGGTTAGAAAATGGTTCCAAATCCCGCCTCAAGGCTGCGTGTAATATTTGTATTAGTTTACATATGTACCTACCTATTAATTATATGAACATTTATTAGATATGTACAGACAGATATTACTTAAACCAAAGACAATAAGTTGCTATCTTAGAAACAGACGACCGTGTGTTTATGTTGCATATATATGTATGTGTATTTTACTTATTTACTATTCAATTGTACCAAAAAAATTTACTTATTAACTACTAATGGTCGCCTAGTGGTCGACCATAATTTAGCCACAGACTATAACAATAAACAAAAGAGTATAATAATTATATGCGTGTGTGTCAAATACATGGTAGTGTGTGTAATGTTTTTTTTTTATTGACTTAATGTATGTATTTTTATGCATAATTTTCAAAAATATTACCACTCTGTACTCTTTCTCTATATAAACTATAAGTGTGTGAAATTTCATACTCCTTTGTCCGCGCAATTTTCCTAAAAAGAAGCAATAAAGGGATTTTGGTCATGTCACGTAAAATGGTAAATACAAGGCAAATAAGAACCGTGAGTTTGATGGGTTTGGGTAAAAGAATTCGTCAAACGAATTCGTCGTTCACCCTTCGGACTGCTGGAATAAAACTATAGTATTTTAATTTAAGGCGACCTGTCATCAACGGATGACGGAACAAAAGGCGCGCAATACCGTCAAGACGATACGCGGTCTAATAACTTTATATAAAAAACTTGAATTTGCTTCTCCGTTCAAGCATCACGAATAATCAAATATTTTTAAATTCAATTCTATATTTTAGTTTAGAACTTTGATTTCTTTTAGTATTATTTTATAAATTGTACCTATTGTTAAAATATATGCAGTCAAATACATTGTATGCAGTCTGAAACATTTTTGAGAAGAAAATTTTTTCTATACCTTTTTCACTATCCCACTGCTGTGCATAGGCCTCTTTCCCCATGTAGGAGAAGGATCAGAGCTTAATACAACACGCTGCTCCAATGTGGGTTGGCGGATTTTTGAGGATATCACGAATATATACAGGTCAAACAGAAAATATAATTTTATATCAATTTCTCTGTTCTGTTCTATATTCTTTTATATGGTGACTTCCAATAATACCAAGACATCAGAATTGATTTCTTTAATGTTACGTAGAACGGAAAATACACGAAGGAGTTCGGTGCAGTTAAGGTTACAAAATGTAATAATTCAACAAAAAAAAAAAAAAATGTACAGTCCTTCGCCTACAACATCACTGTCAGTTTGTTGAAGACACAAAAATACACCAAAGTTTACGTCGAAACGTAGGTATATTGCGTCAATTATTTCCAGTCTTAATATCTTCAAGCTATTGGCGGATAGACCGTGTTTATATCCCATTACTGTAGTAATGACTTAAACACTCTATTTTACTACTGATAAGCGAATAATTCAACTATAAATAATAACGATGATTATGATATATAATAAATATTAAATTTAACAGCTTTACATGATGCCCCATAGATCTCCTAGCCAAAAATCCAGACAAAGAATTGGAAATGCGAATGCATCCATTAAAATTCGTCTTTCAACTTCCATAACTGCAATTAAAAAATGCAGTTTTAAATTAATCATAAAACGATGAAAACTAAACACTGTTTTGTTTTAACTTCTTTTAGAAAATTTTGTTTAAACGAATTCCTTAACGGATTTACAGCGGAATTTCATTAATGAGTGTTACAAACAAACGACTGTACAATTGTACGAAAAAGAAAAACAAAACGATTGTCACCGTTTTAATCTCCTTGCCATCGTCAGATTTTAAACGGTAGATTGGTGGATTTTTTTTTTGTTATTATTTCCCTCGACATTTTGTTGTATTCAATTATGCCAAGAAAATAATTAACTATCGTGATTTTAAATTAATCGTCTCGTGAGGTACTCGTACATAATTATTAATTAAGAAATTGAATTTGACAAAAATAAATTTTGGTTGTTTTATGTCTGAAAATAGTCTAAATATTAAATGTACGATTGAGACCGATGTACGATCATTTTTATACATATAATTATGGCGGCAAATAAGCGTGCGGTCGTGCTCTTGATGGCAAGTGGTTACGGTAGCCTTTATAAATACTTACAACACAGACCATCTATTAAGTTGCCTACCTTAAGAACACCACATTTTGTTTAATATACCTATTTACCTATATAACTAGGTCGGCAAACAAGCGTACGGCTCACCTGATGGTAAGCGATTACCGTAGCTTATAGACGTCTGCAACACCAGAAGCATCGCAAGCGCGTTGCCGACCCTACCCCCAATTCCCCCCAGGAGCTCTGGTCACCTTACTCACCAACAGGAACACAATACTGCTTTAAGACAGTATTATTTAGCTGTGTTCAGTCGGGCTGCTCCATATTTTGAACTGGAAATTTCCTGTTGTGCCCTACCTCAGTAAAACACATACCTTCCTACCACAACCTACAGTGAATGTTAATGATTTCTTTATTACAGTTCTTTTAACAAGAAAATGTACGTTCAAAAACTTTTCAAATCAAGTAATATACAAGTAAAATACAAAATCTCTCACTGCAAATTTCTCGACACCGCGACACTTGTTGCGTCGCGAAGATTTATATCATTTTCACTCTAAGTTGAAAATGTACGACATTCCTTGCGGTGTTTTGTTTAAAAGGGTATTACGTTTTAAAAGTGATTCGAAATTTAAGGTCAAAGAAGAATTTGAGTAATGTAGATTTCTTGAATAAAGTTTAGGTTGGAAATGGCTTTTCTTATTCACGTTTTGAAGATTACAGATTAAATTTTAGTTTTATTATACGACGGGTTTGAGCGCCGGTCTTAGAAATGAGATTATGTCCTAGCCAGTCGAGTGTTTGATTCCCACAGATGACAGATATTTGACATTAGCACTGGTGAGGTGTGTTCTTCTGGACTGACAGACTTGTAAACCTACCAGTTATTTAGAATGTTTTCTTAAAAATACAGGAGGGACAGGGGGACCCTGATGAATTTACTAGCGTTCATTTTGAACATTTTGCTACTGTGACTGGAGGTTTGATCAGCTATATTTCTTCTCAATAATACAAGCCGCGGACAGTAGGTACGCTAGTTGTATAAAAATACATATAGGATAATACAAGTGGGACAATACAAGTTGAATAATTTCGAGCTGCTAGCGTAGTTCTTGTACATATTTTATGCAAGCAATTTTTAACCGTATCCTGAAATTATTCGGGATATTTTCCTCAGTGAAATTGGGTCATTACAAAGCATAACTCGCCGTGCTCAGGAACATGAAGCGCGAACAGAGACGCCGCTAACGATAATCAGAACTTGACTCCAAATAGACAATTTGTCAATTTCATTATTTTATATTATGTAATATTTTTGCAAACTTTTTGTCCTAAATTAATGTCATTGACACTTATATATAGGTCAAAATTAAATGAAAATAAATGAAAACATTTACTTCGCCATAAATCACAAAAAGTCATATTTGAAACTTTAATCAACTTATTACAAGAGGTAGCTTTAAGTTATTTACGACCAAAAAAATAGTATCAAAACTTAGATATTACAAATAAACGTACAAAAAATTATTCATATTTGATAAAAAAATTAAAAAAAATTGTGTGTACTTATGTACGCACGTAAGAAGTTATACTTCATTGGATAGCTAACTTTACGTTGCTAACTTCTTCGTTGACTTGAGGGTGTCGATTTTTTTGTGACGATTTGCGCGCGTATCGTAAAAATTTACTCTCAATATTTTTCTCTAACGCGCCAAAAGAATTATAACTTCAAAAAAAAAAAAGAAAAACATTTGCCTTTGTGTTATCTGTATCTAAATCTTTATTTCAAAACAAAAATACTGTCATTATGAATATACGTATTCATATAATTTAGTTTCATTTTCTTCAAAAGCATACATCATTTCGCAATGTAAATGCCTCAAGATGTTATCTTATGAGCTCTTTCACATACATTCTTAGCTGGCTTAACGCTTAGTTGAATGGGAAAATAGAAATATTATTATTTAAAGAGAGATTTCTGTAAACTCTTATTACAAGAGAATTGGTCTTACGGTTGTTATAGGTAGAGCGTTTCATAAGCACGGTTATAAGTTCTATTCTTTTGATTAGCCCGTTGGCGCAGTTTGTAGTGACCCTGCTTGCTGCTCCTGGGGTTGTGAGTTCGATTCCCAACCCGAGTCTGGGTGTAATATACATATTCATTTATATATTTATATATGTATTATTTATAAGTATATTTATCGAAAAAAAAAAACGTAGCTTTATTTATTTATTCTTGCTAGGAATGGGAACTTTTTGATTGTAATTTTTTTGAAGTAAAACTACTTTCTGAACTTACAGTAATCTGGTTAATATGTGACGAGAGCGTTACGAAAAGTGAGAAGAACGGAAGTTGAGAGGGAGATATAAGTTAATGGAGATAGAAAGAGAGAGAGTTACGTTTCGTAGGTATATTACTGTAGGGGCAACTAAAAAAGTTTTATTACAGTCGTGTGTGGTCTAAAGTACACTCGCTATTTTTCTATGTGTTTGTAATTTTGTCAATCATGGAAGATTACGTAAAAACAACACCCCAAATGATGTATAAATACTTGATAACGACTATTATTGTGCAGCTTATTTAATTTAATATTACAAGTCGACTGTTCAGACACGCTGGCCCCTTCCCATCTACATGGAACCAACAATAGAGCTGGTGCGGCTTGTGAAGCGGCTGAAAAAGCTAAAGCAGGCAAATACAGGGGTCTAGGCTCCGAATATGATTTTGTCCCATTCGGTGTCGAGACCCTTGGTCCGTGGGGTCCTAGTGCCATAAGGCTCTTTAAGGAAATAGCTAAAAGGTTAGTCGACATCACAGGAGACCGAAGAGCTGGCAGCTACCTTGGACAAAGAATTAGTCTAGCTATCCAAAGGGGGAACGCTGCCAGTATCTTCGGAACCTTGCCTAAAGGGACTCCTTTTAATAATATATATTAGTTATTATATTATATTTTTTAAGATTTTTAGTATTAGTTTCGTTGTTTAAGTATATATTTTTATATTTATTTGTTTGTAATGAGTTAATAATAAATATTTGTCGTTTAGAAATCAAAGTCATGTGGCAATATTACAAGTTGAAAGAGACTTCACGGAAAAGTCAAATGCTCTTAGAATTAGATTAAGTTCCGTCCAGCTATTCTAATGTGATTGAATATCAATCAACAATCTAAACCTTTATAAGTTTATAATTATATAAAAAATAAAAATATGTACATTATTTATATCATATCATAAAATATTCCTATAAATAAAACTAAAATAATTATAATAGTAGTATTAATAAATGATTGCTTGACGTCAAAAAATTGCAAGTTAAAAACACGGGTTCGAACCCCGCTGGATCGAAATTTTGATATGATAATAAAAAACATTTAAGTTAAAACAATTTAAGACCAATCATATTTAAAGTATTTATGCCGCGGTCATGTTTTGTTAGTGCCTTCAGGCATAGACTCTGCATGTCCAAATGGTTAAAATAAATAGAAAGAGGTCACCTAAACAAACAAGTCAATTCAATTCTCTATAACCTCACATAGATAAAAAACGAAAACTCAAACAGAAAAAAAAAACTGAAATAAAACAAATAACTGAAACAAACGTCTATATATTGTATTGTCATTGTATGATATTCCTCTTTAAAAAAAAGTGTGTATCAACTCTGACGCACGACTGGAGTTTACTCCTTCAGATCGACTGTCTAAATTGGCACAAAAAAGGCTTACTAGTCGAAGAAAAATATTAATACCATATCAAAAAAATATGTACCTATATCAGCCGACTGTTACCCAAAAATATAGTTAAGTTGTCTTGCAGACTTACCGTGGGTGTAGGTTAAATATTTTTATTTATTTTTGCAATCTTAAATTTTCAGTTTCTTTAAAAAATATTACGTAACAACGTACGTACACATGTTTCTTCAGTAACAATAACATATATAATTAAACTTTGCACAGGAGTCCTTCGGGGGAACGCAGCAATTGATTTCTTCCTTTCCCAATAATTTCCAATTGTTTCCAATTGCTTTCATTCTACTCATATATACTCAATTTAATCAATAATATATTAATATGAGTTATTACTGTGGTTATTACTTTATTTCAAATTATTTTTAAACATATTTGTTCTAATATTTCCTGTTTGTAAGCTCGTTTTATTAATAAGACTGTTATAAAGATGTTTGGATTACGGTTTCTTATATGTTGTTATTATTTGATTATGAATATAAAATTTTTAGTATCTTTTTACAATTAAATTAAATTTTTCCTTGACAGAGGGCACAGCAGGAAACGCCTGCTTAATATCTGGAGCAGCCTTTCTGGAGAAGTACATATAAGATCGCATCTATATAGTATCTATTGCTTTTAAGTAGTGTTGAGATCCTGTGGTAACTGGTGGCCAGAGCTCCTGGGGTTAGGGGTAGATTCGCGCTAATTTTGCTTGTTTGCCGCCCAAGTTGCATATATAAAGACTTCAATTTTGAAAAGTTATATTATTATGTTATTATTTCGTAAGCTTCAGAGTGTATTATTTGGTATTATTAGTGTGTCTGTGTAGGATGTATATGTATTATGTATATTTAAAGCTTTTTCATCTTTATGGCGGTAAAATGTCTCATAATCAAACTTTTTAGTTTTACAAGTTCGTCGACATTCAATTGCTATTTTAATTAGTATTTAACTTAATATAAAACCGATGAATTTAATACAAGAATCAGTCTGTGCAAGACTTAATGTATTTTCCGTTAAGTACCTAATATTAAAACTCCCTTGAATTTTCAATTCATTAAGGTTCGTGGTTTCATTTTACTTATAAACAAGATTAATATAATAGAACTAGCTTGTGCGCGCGACTTCGTCCCCGTGGAATAGGACCACCCGATTTTGAAACATTCTTCATTAGTGCTACACTCCTATTGGTCTTAGCGTGATGATATATAGCCTATAGCCTTCCTCGATAAATGGGCTATCTAACACTGAAAGAATTTTTCAAATCGGTCCAGTAGATCCTGAGATTAGCGCGTTCAAACAAACAAACAAACAAACAAACAATCAAACAAACTCTTCAGCTTTATTATATTAGTATAGATTTAAAATATATCAATGTTTAGTTATTATTATGTGAATGTTTTAGTAACTTTCTACAATTAAATTAAATTTTTCATTGAGAGAGGGCACAGTAGGTTTTATCCATCTATTATATTTCGTATCATCGTATTTATAGAGACTGCCGATAGAAGTGAAAATTTAGAACCAAAAGCGTCTAAAGCGCACACACGGCCGCTGCGCGTGCGCCAGTCACTAGCATCTCGGTGACGCGAACCCATAAGATGTTCCCCTGCCAAAAAGTGCCCAACGCGGCTAAATAAGTTTTCACTTCAAAAATATTTTGAATCTTATGTTTATTATATAAACTGATAACTCCATATTTTTAGCAGGTAATTTCCTGCTGTTTAAAATAAATTAAGTGTTTTGATTGGAAACAAGACATTCTCAATTATTGCAATGTCCGGCGGCCCCACACTAGTCAAGACTGTTCTATGGGCACCAGTAACAATTACAAATCACTGTAATAAACTAACATCAATAACTATTGACTAGCCCGTTAGCGCAGTTTGTAGTGACCCTGCTTGGTGCTCCGGGGGTCGTGGGTTCGATTCCCGCACCGAATCTGGGTGTAATATGTATATATTTATATATGTAGCATTAATATGTATGTTTATCGAAAAAAAATGTAACTATACTAGTCGGCTATACTTACCTACCTATAACACAAGCATTAAGTTGCTTACTTTAGGAACAGACGACCGTGTGTGTGTGTGTTGTATATGTTTATTTATTTAATAAATATTTTAATTTATTTTATATACAGTATTTCGTTTCCGGAAAAATATAACCATTTAATTTAAATAAATTATTTTGCATAATTTTCCAACAATTAGATGAAACGATAACAAATGACTATTACGAGTGAACACTCTTTGTGATATAACTACTTATTACAAAGACTTCTTTTAAGGAGATAATATCGGTCGTTGGGAAAATGAAAACGTTGTTGTTTTAATATTAAAACGTGTAATTTTGCACGTAGGCTTGGATGTATTGCAAGTTGTATGTTTGTAAGTATACATATCAGTATAATTTGTTAAGCATTTCTCGTAATAAATTAAGAACTACTCAATTTTCATCATTTTACGCAATTTTGAATTTATATTAGTATTAAATTAAAATGGCAAAGGTTCTAAGCAACGTTATCTATATTATATTTAATTCGTATTATTTTTATTTTTGCTGTGACGTGTTACCCACACATGAGTAAATTCTAAATATTTTCAAATCATATCAAAATTTTTCGATCCAGCGGGGTTTGAACCCGCACCTCCGACAGACCGTGTCAGTGCTCTAGCCAATTAAGCTATGGAACTATGTACCAGCTAGATCGAAATTCTTGATAATATTATGATGATTTTTTTCGGTTTTAAGCAAACCATTATTATATTGTTAAAAAATTTATCAATAAAACTTATTACAACACTCTCTTAAGGGGTGAAAACCCGTATTTATCTGTACTGTGTTTAAATTTTGTTCTTTTAGGCAACACCTTTTTGATATAGAATCTAATATATAATTATATATGTCTAAAAAATTGCCACCTCAAATATTTTTACTTCGTTAAGGCCGTCGGACTCTTCTTTTAAAACCGGGTAAAACATATTTAAAAATGTAATAAAGAGCTATATTAACCGGAGTTCAGAGGCTGTATTTACATATTTATTTGGCCGAGTAATTAGCTGTGGAGTTGTAATTAACAATGTTGAACGCGGCCGTGTCGCGGCATAATGTCCGACGGTCACTATTCATCATGGCGGCCGTCAACTGTCACTTTTTGCAGTTGCCGCCGACTTTTAATCAAATTTTCGAACGTTTGAAATACAAATGAGTTGAGTAGTTAATTATAATGCCGTGTTCTAACATGATTTTTATGGTTTAATTTGTCTCTACGCGTAGTGCAATTAGGGTTGCCATATAGTTTGGATTTTTTAAATAAATCCTACTTTGTCCCGATGTCAGTTCTTTTAGTATTTTGGTGACTTTGACAATCTTTCGTATGATGTTGATGTACACAATGCTGTTTTGTAACTGTAGAATTACTCTTAAAATCAATTTACCAATTCTTGTAATTCACTCTATCTTATAAAGAAAGAAAAATAATAAAAGGTTTTATTTTAATTTTCATATTTTCCAAATTTGAAATTAAACTTAGTTGACTTTCGAAATATACGTAAAAAATAAATTTACGTGAAAGTTACATAAGTCACATTTAATTGATTTATAATAAGAAAAGTCCCATTGGTTAAGTCTTTCGTCGAGGAGTTATTACGCGTTATAGTTACTTTAAAAAAAATAAAAGCTTGTAATAGAACTCGTGTACGTGGCTCACTGCTTGCGTCTCTCATCTTTAAGTAATCTACTATATAAAAATAAGTCGGGTTTTCCTTCCTGACGCTATAACTCCAGAACGCTCGAACCGATTTCCACGGTTTCGCATTCGTTGGAAAGGTCTCGGGCTCCGTAAGGTTTATAGTAAAGAAAATTCAGGAGAATTTCAACAGAAAAGCGGGAAAATCTTTTTTACCGCCATCCATGAAGCCGTCTGGTGGCGAAACAGAGTTCGCCGGGCTTGCTAGTCTTTCATAAAAAAAAAAATTATAAAATAAACTATAAAATATGACAAGTATATTCTGAAGCTATGTCTCCTCCGAAAAGTTGTCACTTTTGTGTTGACAAAATAAAAATTGGCAATTTTAAATGACAATATTATATGTAGAGCGAAAAAAAAAAACACCAGTAATTGTATCGCGCGGTAATAATTGTGACCCTAGTTTGGTATTAATTTTAACAGTATTTTAAGTACGTATACACAAAAGCTTAAAAGAAATAAAATAGTACCGAGCAAAAGACTACCGAATGTATTTCTTTTGTCTCTTTATTATTTTATACTTACGAAAAAAGTACCTAATAAAGCACATAAAATTCACCTACTGAAGAGTGTTTATTAAAAAAAGACAATGGTTTATTTTTTTTCGTATTTTAATTAAAATTTAAGAAAAATAGAATCTACAAAACGACTGTTGAGAACATAGTAGTAAAGCCTTTATAGAACCTTTTTTTTCGTAATTAATGTTTAAAAAATATGAATATATACATGTAATGCAAATGATTTATAACATAATTTCAAAATCTAGTAATTACCAAAGGGCACTTGAAACGCCTAAGAGATTAACATTTATATTTTTTAAAAAAACTCTTAAAGCATCTTGTGACGAATTATGTCTAAACTTAATCTACATAATTATAACTGGTTAAGTAGCTTTGGTGTTACCTTTTTGAAATTTTTATTCATTAAAATTACTTGAAAGAAACGTTGGATGGCCTTTTGTTACTAATATATGTATGTTTTATAAAGTTGGTACTATGAACTTTTTGTATTATAATTAACCTATCTGCATAAAGTGGTCTGTGCTTAAAAAAATGCTACATTTTATTAAATTTGTAGTCAAGTTATTTGAATTAGATGCCGCGTTGGCGCAGCGGTCATCGCACTGGTTTGTATCTGTTGCGCTGGCGGTTGCGGGTTCGATCCCCGTACATGACAAACATTAGTATTGGCCATAGATGTTTGCCGTGGTCTGGGTGTTTGTGCAAGTCTTGCAGGTCTCCCATCGTGTCTCGGGGAGCACGTTAAGCCATCGATCCCGTTTGTTATCATGTACACCTGATAGCGATCGTTACTCATAGTAGGGAATATATCCGCCAACACGCATTGGAGCAGCGTGGTAGACAAAGCTCTAATCCTTCTCCTACAAGGGGAAAGAGGTCTATGCCCAGCGGTGGGATATTACAGACTGAAGCTATTTGAATTACTTTTGTAAATCTTAAGTTTGAATGGTAGATAAGACTGTAAGATTTTTGTCCTCCTTTTGAGCAACATTTTATTTTAAGTTGTGTAATAAAGTTTTAAAATAAAAGAATATGAACTAACTCTCAAGTAACCAGTAATTATGTCTTTGAAGTCGTGAAAAAGAGTTATAGGTACTTATGCGGGATACTACATAATATTATTTTAATTGTTGATATATTGCAATAAAAATCTTTAAAAGCTACATAATTTACCTTCATATATCCACGTGACATTATTATTTTGAAAGGACAATGCCCATTGCCCATTTGTGCCCCGGCTTTGATCACTTTTAGACTATTATTAAAAATCTAGTTTCAATTAATAAAGGAAACTTTAATATGTCAACTTTCTGGTCTTATCTAGTGGGGTTTATAATTTAATTTAAAAAGGAAGCGTTTAATTGTTAGGATGCGTTTCCGACTTGGTATTTATATTTAATCTGTTTTGAAATCATAAACCCGGGATACAAAAAAATATTTTTTTAACTTAAACTATAAACTGCGGCTTTGATCGCTTTTAGAATATTTTTAAAAATCTAGTTTCAATTAATAAAGGTTACTTAAATATATGAATTGTCTGATCACGTCAAAGCGCGTACCGGGGCACGGCTACATAGAAAATGGGCATTGTCCTTTTTAGAATTTTTGTATCCGACATTTAAACAACAAAATTGATAGTATACTAGTGTAAATACACATATTAAAAAAATCTTCCATCTCCTGAGACGGTCAGGTAAAAAACGAATAAATCAAACAGCGGGCAAAAGGAAATCAAGTTTAATTTCACCTCGGCGAGCGATATTGAGTCTCCGCTCACGGAGCGCAAACACCGAACACGCCATTTGTAACAATCACGCATCAGGTGTTTACTCCTAGTGTTACGTTCATAATGAAATAGAGAATCAATTGGATGGCGGAAAATAGCTTAAATAAACTATAAATTTCGTGTTTCGAATATATTGAATTAATAAGTCTCAAAATAAGTCTGGGAATGCCTATCGAGGCTTGCAGTTTTGTTTTTAATGTTTTTCTCCAACCTGGACATCAAGTGAATTTTATCCGCTGATCTATCTAAGATAATTAAATACATTTTAATGAATGAACTTGTAACCTATACTAGCTTCTGCGCGCGACTTCGTCGGCGTGGACTCCGCTCCTGCTGGTCTTAGCGTGATGATATATAGCCTATAGACTTCCTCGATAAATGGGCTATCTAACAATGAAAGAATTTTTCAAATCGGACCAGTAGATCCTGAGATTAGCGCGTTCAAACAAACAAACAAACAAACAAACAAACAAAGAATCAAACAAACAAACTCTTCAGCTTTATTATATTAGTATAGATACACAAACTGCTATAGGTTCCTAGGGTAGGGTAGGTAGGTAACTTTATGCCCAGGGATTAAAACCTATTTTAGGTAACAAATGTATGTACATGTAAATAATAATAATACATCTCTATATATATAAAAATGAATCGCTGAATGTGTTGCTAAGTGCAAATCTCGAGACCGGCAGAACCGATTTCGCTTATTCTTTTTTTATAATATTCCTTGAAGTACGAGGATGGTTCTTACGGAGAGAAAAATTTTAAAAATCCCTGAAAAAGTCTAAAAACAACACTTTTCTATATTCCCATACAAAAGATTCGTAATAAACTTTTAAGTATGAAAGTCGATTTGAATTTTAATACCATCCTATAAAGTTTAAGTGTTAGTGGAGGGGGTTCGGTAAGGATAAGTATTGAAAATATTAAAAATAAAGAATCGACTGTTAGGCGGTACGAAGTTCGCCAGGTCAGCTAGTACATAAATAAACATGTAGAACATCTAGACTCCGGACTTAAAAAAACGAGTGTGCTTTAGACCGCACGACTGAAGTAAAACTTCTTTAGCTTCATCTAATTTATGTCTTCCTCTCAACTCCCGTTCGCCTCACCCGATCACAGTTTTCGTAACGCTCTCGTCACGTATTCACCAGCTTACTCCCCAAGTCAAGCGTGCGTAAAGAAGTTTGACTTCAAAAATAGCCTCTATTCTATTCCTCTTATTAAAGCTCTAGTTCTATAATTAACAAGATGATCAAGCAAGGATTTAGATGAAACGAAATTGTCCTTTTCTTCGTATTACAGCTATCGTCTCAACCGGCGTTCCTGACTAATGACTCTATTAGTAACACTGGATTCGTTTCAAAGAAATGTACACTCATAGAAGTTATACCTTTTTAATTTGTTTCAAATAAGTTCGTATAAGATTCAAATTGAATACTCAAACCATAGGTTTTTGTAACAGCTTTTATTTAACTTGCAATATATGTAGTGTAAGTATGTTTATTAAGTTGGAATTTAGCAACGCAATTTTGAAGCATATAATTTTAAAACTTCAACCGATTGAGCTAACATTTTGTATATACGTTTAGATTGGATGAATCAAATACCTACTTACAATATAGTATTTTTAAAATGTAGTTTCTATTTCACCTTATCACTTAAATAGAAAAAAAGAGTTTAGGTAGAAAAGAGTACCTAATCTCTTAAACGTTATTTTTTTTATTAACTAGTCTGAGTTGAGTCTTGTGGTTCTGTTGAACACGTAACACGCACGCACGCAGTGCCTCATAGAACACGTAAAGCTATACCTATCAGCTTATCTAAGACTAATAAGGTTGTTATTCTTGGCAATTTAAATTCAAACCCTTTTGTCCGGGAAAAAACTCAAGCCTTCTGACAGAGGCATATATTATATATTTACAAGTGATTTTAGTTCGTCCCTAAAATAATGTACACTAATTTAACATTATTATGATTATATTATCACATTACATGTCATTATTTCAACCTTATACTTCATCTAGTAATCATACATTTACTCGAAATTATTTTGAAATATGATAGGGGTTATCGGTGGTACTACGATAAAATTTAATCGTTATGATCTTAGAAGCAAATAAACTTCCTGATTGCTTTCATTATGTTTTTACAATTACAATGTTTGCTAATTGTGAATCAATAGTTGAGCAAAAATTTTCTTTAATTTTTTGTGTACCTTTTATTTACAGAAAAAATTAATAAGCACACATAAACTCCAAAACAAAGTATATATAGATATCTAAAGTTGGATTAAGATTTTTTAAAGTAAATTTTTAAACATTTAATTATTCGGAAAATATTAGAAAATAACAATTACCAAATGACATACCTACCTAATGGTCTAAGACCCGAGATAGCTAAATATTCCCTCATCTGTTAATTAGATGAAACAATTTTTATAGGCTGATTTCAATATTGTGAATTTATAAAAACAACCTCTGCCACCATAAGCCTGCTGCAATTTTTTTTATCTTTTCCCTCCCATGTTAATTACGTATAATAAGCTAAAACCGTTAATATTTTACATTATATACCTGACTGTAGTAGGCACCCATCTCTATGATTGCTATACTTACCTGCAGCCAGGTCAATAACCTCAGTCAGCAGTAACCTGACAACAAGTAACCTAACAGTAACCTAACAAAAGTTTCCATACCTTTCCATAGCTATTAATCTTAATAAATTATAAACAAATATATTGAACCACTATTACCTATATATAAACTTTGTAATTGCATGTAATTTGCCAAAGTAATTTCGTGCAACACAAGCTCTACACTGAGACATCTAATACGATTCTCAAACTAAACTAATTAAGAAGATAAATAACCAACAATTAACATTTTGTCACTACATTTTATAAATGATGAGGGAATTCAAAATATTTAAATTATTGCACATGACAAACATTTGTATTGGCCATACAGATGTTTGCCGTGGTCTGGGTGTTTGTGCAGTCCTTGTGGGTCTCTCCACCGTGCCTCGGAGCGGAGAGCACGTTAAGCCGTTCGGTCCCGGTTATTATCATGTACCTACATCTGATAGCGATCGTTACTCATAGTAGGGAATATATTCGAAAACCCGCATTGGAGCAGCGTGGTGGATTAAGCTCTGATCCTCCTTCTACATAGGGAAAGGGGCCTATGCCCAGCAGTGGGACATTACAGGCTGAAGCCATCAAAATCCTAAACTTTTATCTGTTGTATACCGTGACACCGTTGCCATAATACTCATTACGCAAAATTGGTGATCTTATACTCCTTATCACACATAGGCTTTATTCCGAACTAGCTGACCCCGCCAACGTTGTTTTGCCATATATGTTATTCACCCTCGCAACCCCCACTTGTGGGTGGAATTTCGTAAAATCCGTTCTTAGCTGACCTCTACTCGGCGAAAGGAATATTCCTACCAAATTTCAAGTCTCTACGCCTTATGGTTACCGAGATATCGTGATGAGTCAATATATGGGTGGAAATCTCTTTTATATAATTACTAGCTTTTGCGCGCGACTTCGTCGGCGTGGACTCCTCTCCTATTGGTTTTAGCGTGATGACACATAGCCTATAGCCTTCCTCGATAAATGGGCTATCTAACACTGAAAGAATTTTTCAAATCGGCCCAGTAGATCCAGAGATTACCGCGTTCAAACAAACAAACAAACAAACAAACAAACAAACAAACAAACAAACAAACAAACTCTTCAGCTTTATATATTAGTATAGATATAGATTTACCACGAAACGGAAGTCCTGCTTATGCGGTATTATTTCTTACTTTTTTTGCAAACTAATAAAATTAATTTTAAAAACTAATACAGATATTAATTTCGATTTGAAATTTATTACTGACATCAGCAGCTATATTTAAAAGTAGGTATATTTTGTAAGTCATCGTCGTAAAATCCGCGCCAAGTGCATATGACTCTCTTAGTGAATCCGGCTGACCTTATTACCTATAAGTTATTTCTCAAATATTTGTTGATAAATATGAGATTATACCATTTTGATAATTTTCAACTACTTCTTAGAAATATAACACGTCACAAATGGTTAATTTTACGATCTTAATTCTTGTTATATGTTTGATGTACCTATGTTAGAATAGCCCGTTGGCGCAATTTGTAGTGACTCTGCTTTCTGCTCCGGGGGTTGTGGGTTCGATTCCCACCCCGAGTCTGGGTGTAATATATATATATATATATATATATATATTTATATCCCTATGTATTATTAATAAGTATGTTTATCGAAAAAAAATATAGCTATACCAGTCGGCTGTTACCTAAAACACAAGCATTAAGTTGCTTACTTTAGGAACAGACGACCGTGTGTGTATTGTGTAGATATTTATTTACTTATTTATAACTTATAACTTTATGTATTTACGTTTATACGAATTATTTTAACCTGATCTATAAAGATTATGATATTGATATTATGATTCTATTACCTTTTTGCCTTATAATTATTTTCTTTTTGTTACTTTAAAGGTACGAAATACATGAGTTATTCACCCATCTACTTAATGGATAAAAATTAAATAATTATCTTCTTCAGTTTGTTAAAAATAAATCGCATAGGGTTGGCTGGGAAATTTCTGGCAATTTATATTCACAAACCGCCATTCAAAGCAGATTTTTGTAGACAACCCTATGTCATCGTATTCGAAATGAAACAGCGCTCAATAATGTAAGATTAATTTACTAAGCATGTGGGTGAAAGTAACTAGTATCTATATAATATACTAGCTTCTGCGCGCGACTTCGTCGGCGTGTACTCAGCTCCTATTGGTCTTAGCATGATGATACATAGCCTATAGCCTTCCTCGAGAAATAGGCTATCTAACACTGAAAGAATTTTTCAAATCAGCCCAGTAGTTCCAGAGATTACCGCGTTCAAACAAACAAACAAACAAACAAACTCTTCAGCTTTATATATTAGTATAGATATACATATATTAAAATACTCGTTGGTCCCTGGCACCCAGTAGTTATGCCAGGAAAATAATAGACAACCCAACGTTCGCGTTTTCTACAGACTTCGTATTCTTTAAACTCGTAGGTGAATTTTTAAATAAAAATAAATTTTTCAATGTTCGATTAACTATAGTCTGGTCAGAAATTTTTCAGCCTACCCTTTCAAAATAATACAAATGAATGCACCTACTACTGTTACGTAAACTACTACTGTTAAAATATAAATTTTTATTTTTTTGATATTTTGCTACCTTAACTTTCTTTTATTACTGTTTAGTTTTTTTTTTTGTAAATGACATTTTTTTCTTTTTTTGACTTTCGTTAAGTGTGTGTATCACCTTATGGCGAAATAAATGTTTTCATTTATCATTCATTTACTATATGATAAGTAGATATATTTTATAACATCAGCCACGTCTTATTGTTATAATAGTTAGTATATACATGTTTCTTTAAGATTTTTTTTACCGCTGAGCACACGTTTAATCTTGTACACGGCCATCTTAGCTCTTTCTAAGTTATTAAAAGTCCACGTATACAAATCCTTTGACTTCTTTCATATTAAAAATCCTATTAAGATTTCTTTGTTAAACCTCCTAAACAGATATCAAATAAAGTATTCTTATTTTTCAAATACAGTTCGAAATTAAAGAATCAAATAAATGTGTTTAAGCTTTGAAAACTAAATGTATAAACGGGAATTATATAGTGAAAAGTCAACAATTACTCGGTCAATGCTTGCCTCGTTTTGTCAATTAGCAGCTGTAGTTACCGCGTTAGGTTACCTATTGCAGACACTGGACTTTAATAAAATAGAGCAGACGACTAATTTGCTACGTGAAAGTTTGGCGAGTGCCTTTGTATTTATTGAAACTACATTAAAATGTACCTAATTAACATTATTTAACGTCTGCATTAAAAGAGGAAAATTACGTTGTATTTATTTTCTCATTTATGTTTACACTTTGAAAGGACGTGAAATAAGAATACAATATTACTTAACAAAGTGTAAAAGATAATAAGACCGCTTTTATAATGAAAGGAAACTCACAGAGCTTAAATAAAGCTTGAACTTTAGGTAATTATATACAAGTTTAGTTGTTTTTCAGTTAGTATTTTTTATAAATTTATAAAATACTAGTGGTCGCCCAGAGGGTGAAATTCGACCATAATTAAAAATTTTAATTAAATAAAATCAAATAACTATGGATTGCGATTGGCTGTTGCGCGGGCGGTTGCGGGTTCGATTCCCGCACACGACAACATTTGTATTGGCCATACAGATGTTTGTCGTGGTCTGGGTGTTTGTGCAGTCCTTGTGGGTTACACCACCGTGCCTCGGAGAGCACGTTAAGCCGTCGGTCCCGGTTGTTATCATGTACACCTGATAGCGATCGTTACTCATAGTAGGGAATATATCCGCCAACCCGCATTGGAGCAGCGTGGTGGATTAAGCTCCGATCCTTCTCCTACATGGAGAAGAGGCCTATGCCCAGCAGTGGGATATTACAGGCTGAATCGTGAATCGTGAAATAACTATGAAAATAAAGAACCTTTTAAAAAAAATTCAATATGTTTAAATACTTTGACAATCAATAAAATAGTATAATATTCGTGTGTGTGTGTGTCAAATACATGGTAGTGTATGTAATGCTTTATTAAATAATGTAATAAGTGTGCGAAAGTTCATACTCCTCTGTACGCGCAATTTCCTTAAAAAGGGGTACAAAGTTTTTGTTTCACGTATTAATATTAGTACGGGATCCCTAGTACATATTTTTCACCTAATTAGTATCAAGCTAATTTTCCGGGAGTAGCTTCATTTTGATGAGACGAACAAAAAGTTCCTCTTCGAAAACTCTCGATTGTGGTAGATAATAGAGTTAGCAGGAGGTAGAGCAGCAGTGAGCGTAGGACCGGGATAACGTACCACGCAATTTGTAGGACAATATTACCATCAAATTTTTTAAATATTAACTAACTAAAAGAAAAAAAAATCTGAAAAAAAAACAATTTTTGATGACCTTACGAGGTCATCAAGTTGATGACCTCGTAAGGTTTCGTTCTCGTTCGGTTTTTAATCGAAAGGTGGTGATTGTCATTTGGTCCCATTAAAATTTGATTGTAATCTGATAAGTAATTTTTGAGTAATCCTTGATATAACTGAGGTAAGGCACAACAGGAAATATTCTGCTTAAAATCTGGAGCAGCACGACTGGGGAAGTACCTCGACGAGTAAGGTTACCAGATCTCCTGGGGGGTGGGGGGGATCACTAGGAAAATATCAACTTAAGTACAGTCGTTCGAAAGTAATGCACGAACATACATAACGGCTTTTATTTTTATTAAATTATCTATACTAATATTATAAAGAGGTAAAGTTTCTAACTTTGTTTGTAGGGGGTACTCTTCGCAAATACTGATCCGATCATTAAAATTCTTTCACTAGCAGAAAACTACCCTATTCAGGAGTGATATAGGCTATATTTTATTGTTATTGACCAAAAAATGTTGTGAAAAATAGTAAGTAGTATATGTACCTAAATCAAGTCGGAGAAATGCGAGTGAAATGAAAACTTGACTAAGTATATACTTATTTGCATTACAAAAATAATAATTAACGCCCAACGAAGTGGGCACAGTGATATATTTTTTAAATTATATCAACTAATCTATACATATAATAAAATGGTAGAAAAGTCAAAACTGTACATTGAATATTTTTTTAAAAGAATACTTGGGGTGTGATCTACAATCGATACCGAAGCCAAAAATATAGTTTTTAGAATTTTTGTCTGTTTGTCTGTTTGTCTGTTTGTCTGTTTGTCTGTATGTATGTCCGGGATAAACTCAAAAAGTACTGCATGGATTTACTTCAAATTTGGCACGAATATTGTTAAGTAGTCGGGTCAGAACATAGGCTATATATTATCACGCTATCACCTACGGGGAACGAGCAGTGAACCTTTATTTCTTCAAATGTATGTCCGGGATAAACTCAAAAAGTACTGCATGGATTTACTTCAAATTTGGCACGAATATTGTTAAGAAGTCGGGTCAGAACATAGGCTATATATTATCACGCTATCACCTACGGGGAACGAGCAGTGAACGCACGCAGACGACGTCGCGGGCAGCAGCTAGTTAAATATATTAATTTAAAGTCCGTTTTATTAATTAATTTTACATCTATTACTCAATAAAATTTGAGTTGAACAGTAATTAATTAAAGAACTAAACAAAAGTTCGACTTTCACACAAATTCTAATTGAAATCGGATAGCTTAAACATCTCATGACCAGTCAATATTAATGATTAGTCATTTCTTCGATTTATTTCTATATATTCAACTTTAAGATGTTTATAAATAAAGTTTAAAATTGTTTGTATGTCAACGATTGCAATTCATTCGTCACTAATGAGCTATTAACAAACTATGTATAAATTGTTCAATCAAAATTAAACCTTAACTCTAAAAACTAGAACACATAATGCAATGTAAATAATTATAGAAGAAGCTTCGGCTGATATTATATCTTTTAGAGGCTTAATGCAATAGAAACAGAGTTCAATATTGATTGAAATGTAGGTTTTTGTGAGTGAAAGATGTATAGATAAATAGTTGAAGCTTAAGAATAGTGATGTAGTGTTGCACAGTGCGTTTATAGATCATTTGCGTGCGAATTTGCACGTACGCACGCACTAGTGATGTATTTACGTTGAAAATTAAGATTAAACGTCGACAAAAATTTATAATAAAAGTATTTAAAAAAATTAAAAGTAGATCGACACGAAACTTCATTTGAAAAACCTTAACATTAAATAACTAAATGGTTACAATGCTTCTTATAAGATCTATATAACGAATTTTCATCTTTAAATACAAAATTTTTCATTTCTCCTGCTACTAACTTCCAAAGTATGCAACTTTTTTTATATATTTGATATAATTTGATAAAAAAATATATACAATAATCATGAAAATAGATATCACACTATCTAAAATTTCTAAATGAAGAGACTAAAATAAAATGTGTCATAATAATATCATCATTTAATCTTTTACTATCGGTCATAATCTGGAAAATCGATAACAAAGTGCAGCCCTAAAATACGGGCGGTGACGTTTCAAAGATAAATTGATGCGGGTCCCGAGTCAGCCTCCAGTGTCCCGACGATGCGCGCGCGTCAAACACTAAATCGATAAAAAATCGTGGAATCATTTTATCGATAATCCTAAATATTCTTATGGACATCACTAGCTTACGTTGTGTCAGTGAATAAAAATTAATTATTTAATAAAATGCTAAATAGTTTTGTTAATAATAAATTAAAAAGTGATTTTATGTTATTTATTTCTACGTGAAATTATTATTCATGCGTGGGCTTAGGTAAGGAAATTTGTTTTAAAGTATTATTTAGTATTTTTAGTTATAAGTAACAGATATATATCATATAGGATTTATTTATAAAAATCAGCTGAAAATAAAACTAAATCCTTTTAAAATTACGATTACTCTTAGCGAAATGAAAAGAAAACAGGCATAAATTATTGTATGAAATACTTAATATAGAAGAGGCTTCGACTGATGATACTTTTTGAAAATCCTTTTTAACTATGATTTTTTTTTTTTTATTTTTTTTTTAATTTTTTATAAGTACCTACCTACGTAATGATTTCAAACATTTATTTTGTTTTTATAACTTGTTTCTAAGAAATTGCTTATGAAAGGGTAGAAATAAAGGTTGTTCGTAAAATCTTAATAATAAGTGTGGGTTGTGTTATATTGACATTCCTACGGGATCAAAAATTATCCGGGTGAAGCAGCGAGGCGTAGCCAGTCTATATATATGTATAAATTAATAAAACAAGGCATAGAAAACTAAAATATTGCTATAAAATATATATAAAAAAAAGATCACTACATATTATAAAACAAAGTCTCTTCCCGCTGTCTGTCTGTCTGTATATAGCTTAGATCTTTAAAACTACGCAACGGATTTTGATGCGGTTTTCTTTAGTAAATAGAGTGATTCCAGAGGAAGGTTTATATGTATAATACATGCATAATATAGTAGAGGAACACTGATAGTTTTAAAGTTTTCTAATGTGATGTCGTAAATAAACACATTTTTTGCGCTTAGATTGCAAATATTTATTTTATATTTTATATTATTTAGTATTGATCAGCATTGCACCCGTGCGAAGCCGGAGCGGGTCGCTAGTATTACATAATACAGAGATTTATTGTCATACAGACTAAATTACATATATAGATACTAAATACATTTGTGAAATAAAAATATTATGTAATTTGATGTGTAACAAAAGTCGCTGGTATTACTAAAGAACTTCGGGAAATTCCGAAGCTAACCTGTTGACTGCTAAAAACAAGTTCTGAATCGCCTTATTAGCGGAACATGTGTACGGCCAGCTTTGTAACTTAACCGTAACATTGAAATAGAAACCTGAATCATACAACACGCGCTTTTTACTTTTAACCGACTACAAAAAGGAGGATGTTCGTTCGGTCGACAATATTGTTTCACGTGTGTTACCTCCTCGCTTTTTACTGGTTTAATGTATTTTTATTAGTAAGTTATATTTTTTATGACTTTGCAAATATTTCTCTAAATACTTCTCTATTCGACGACGCGTTGGCGCAACGGTTACAGCACTGGCTGTTGAGCTGGCAGTCGCTGGTTCGATCCCCGCTCACGGCAGACATTTGTAAACCATAATTATATGTAGGTAGATGTTTGTCGTGGTCTGAGCGTTTGTGCTTGTGTATGTGTGTTTCCGGACCCCCGACACAAGAGAAAATCCTACTGGGGGCCGTTGAGTGTGAAGCGTTTATTTATTTATTTGTGTAATATATATTTGTTGAAATAATTTCTAAAAAAAGATATTTTAAAAATGTAACAATCAACATATAAAAAGGTGAAGTTATTTTCGTTATAAGTGTTGCTAAGCCTTATAGATATGATAATATCCATTTTAATAAAAGTTTCCTAAAAATACCTACATCACATGAGTAGAACGTATAAAGTAAGGATCTTCAAAATTCTCTTTTTGAAGGTAATGGGGTAGGCATATTACACGGTTTTCTTAGAGAATAATCTTTAAATTACCTCTCAGTCTGTCTGGTTCACGAATTTTCTTTTAGCTTATTACAGTTGATTGAAATTCAACACATACCTAGATATTTTATCCCTATTAATTTATTTATTTATTTATTTATTAATACTTTATTGTACACCACAACTACATTTTAAACATTAAACACATTTAAAGACATTTACAGACTGTGAAGTACAATGGGCGGACTTATAGCTACTTAGCCATTTCTTCCAGACAACCCATATATTAATATTATAACCCATATATTATATATTAATATTATAAACGTGAAAGTCACTCTGTCCGTCTGTTACACTTTAACACTTAAACTACTGAGCCAAGCGAGCTAAAAACCTGGCCAGGCTTTTAAAAATTCGCCATCATACATCGGTGCAGTGTTAAATAAAAAGTAACTTTTAAATTTTTGAAGTAAAACTTCTTTACGCACGCTTGGCTTGGGGAGTAAGCTAGTGAATGTGTGACGAGAGCGTTACGAAATGTGTTATCGGGCGTGGCGAACGGAATTTGAGAGGGATATATGTATAAGTTAGATGGAGCTTAAGAAGTTTTACTTCAGTCGTGTAGTCTAAAGTACACACGTTTTTATAACTTGGGTAATTTTCCAGCAAACCCGTTCATGATTTTTGAAGTGAAACTTCTTTAGGCGCATGCGGGATAAAATTTTAAATTTTATCCATTCACATCATCATCATTCATTGGCACGGCCAAGACTGGGTTAGCCAGTCTTGGTCCAAGGTTGGGTGATCATTGGCATGGCCAAGGCCAGCCAGCCTTGGCCCAAGCTTGGATAATCATTGGCATGGCCGAGGCTGGGTTAAGCAGCCTGGCCCACGCACGGGCCAATACAGGTACGCCGAAGCTAGGTTTCCCAGTACTGGCCCAAGCCTGGCCCCTTTGTAAACTCTGGGGGTTTCCTGCTTGGGCGTTTTGAACGCGTCACACGGACAGTAGGTACCTGACGTTGGCTCTTTCTTTTTTTTTCAATTACTTTTTTTTTATATTTTCAATTAGTTTGCAAAAGAAGTTTCACTTCTGGCACGTGTACTTTGTACGAACGCATTATTTTTAAATTAAACAAATGGGTGAAGGTCAGATCGCGGTGAAATGACAACTCATCACTTTTTTAAGACTACTTAAATCAACACAATTAGGACAATTTGATACACGTACAAATAAATGTATATTACACCGAGACTCTTGGTGGAAATCGAACCAAAACCTCCCCTAGCAGGAAAAAGAATCACTGCGAACTGCGCTAATAGACAAGTCATTCATAAACTCGTTACCCTCTTTTGTTGTTCCATAATCGGATAAAATGCATTTTCCCTGTCACCTTATACATGTTTGTGTCAATTTATTAGATTCAGCCAAGTATTGTATATGTCATTCTTTCTCGTGCGTTTTTTTGTTGTATTTTTTGTTTATATACCATAACTAACTGCGGTTTCAAGATCGTACTAAGAAATTAGGAGGATATGACTAATGATAAAAAACTATAAGAATGAATAAGACTTGTTAGATGTCTTTGACCTTAACAGGATGTAGTTATACTATTAAAACACGCAAGGATAATCTGTTTAAAACTATATTGACTGAATTATTGGTACTATTCTAACTCTTTTCGATCCAGCGGGATTCGAACCCGCATCTCCCGACATACCTGCTTGCTACTGGTTGCTTAAAACCGAATAAAATCATATCAAGAATTTCGATTCCGCTGGACATAGATCCATAGCTTAATGGCTAGAGTACCAGACACGTGTGGGAAACACAAAAATAAAAATAATACGAACTGGTATATCGGACTAGCGTCTTACAAAGTCCCCAGTGGGATGCAAATCCTGAGTTAGTGGTTTGAAAACACACAAGCACATTTAAAATTATTGTTATCCTTGTGAACTATGACTTATTTCGCAAAACTTACGTTCGAATCTCTAAAACAACAATCAAAGAAAAAGTAAATTAGAAATAAAAGTTAAACCAACAAAAAAACGAGTGCGCCTTAGACCACACGACTCAAGTAAAACTTCTTTAGTTCCATCTAATTTATATCTCGCTCTCAACTTCCGTTTGCCTTGCCCGATCACACTTTTCCTAACGCTGTCGTCATCCATTCATCAGCAGAAGTTTTACTTCAATAAAACACAAACAGACATTCCGATTTTTAAATGGAAATCGGTATAGCTTCACTGTCTTATTTTTCCGCAAGCACATAAAATTATCTGTATACGACCGTTTAGTCGACGCGACGCCGCGCCGTAAGGTTTTATTCACAATTTCACAAATACTTTACAAACCCAATAATATTCGGATTTCACGTCTCGAAACCGGATCCAATCACTTTTTTATACCTATATATTACAAGCAATGTGGATAGTTTAGATATCTTTTACATTACCCAGCCATTCTGTATAATGACAAACTCTCCGGTATTATAGTGGTGCGTGTAGATGCCTAAAACCCTACGGTTTGTGGGCTCGATTCCCGCCCGGTATAGATAGGTATTTTTATTTGTGAAAATATTTCTTTCCAATTTTGATGTCCGTCCTTGTGGGTCCAGCGTGCCTCGGAGAGCACGTTAAGCCATTGGCCATAACTTACTTTATACATTACTTACATAGTATGAAATGTAAGATTTTTTAAATCTGTTTGACTATTTGCTTCTTTGTTCTAATGACATTATTGCTAAAAATACTGAAATAATTACGCTTCAGTCTGTAATATCCCACTGCTGGGTATAGGCCTCATTCCCTATGTAGGTGAAGGATCAGAGCTTACTCCACCACGCTGCTCCACTGCGGGTTGGCGGATATATTTCCTACTATGAGTAGCGATCGCTATCAGGTGTAGGTACATGATAACAACCGGGACCGATAGCTTAACGTGCTCTTTGAGACACGCTGTGAAAACCCACAAGGACCGTCATCCAAATTGGAAAGAAACATTTGTAGAATTACAAAAATCCATCCCGATCGGGAATCGAGCCCGCAAACCGTCGGGTTTTAGGCGACTACTCATACCACTACACCAGTGCACTGCAATCATTAGTTATTCTATGATTTGAAACAGACAATCGAAATCAAAATGTCACGTCGCTTTGTGACATGACGTGACATAATAATTGTAATGATATCTTTATATTATTTATGTAATAACCGTAGCGTAATTTGCTGGTCAGTAAATTTCTTTAGTAAAACTTGTAATATGTGTCTTTTTTTTTTCCTTTCTCCCTCATGTCGAGGGACGGCAAAGAGAATTTAATCCCATACAGCCACTTCTGACGTTGTTAGATATGTGACTTATACGATTGACATTTCAAAACTTTCGATGTTGTTGTTTTAAAATTTATCCCTAATGGGGAAAGGCAAAGGACTATAATCCATAAAGCCTAGTCTGAATTTGTGAACTTTTGATATTTCGGCGAGTGACGTCACAGATGTCATGATTACAAGTGGCTCCCTTGACCTAAGTCGCTTTTTCGCTTATTAAAATGTAATTTACTAATACACTTCAGTTTATGTCCTTATATTTATGTTGTTTTTTATCGATTCAGCCTGTAATGTCCCACAGCTGGGCTTAGGCCTCTTTCCCCACGTAGGATAAGAATCAGAGCATAATCCACCACGCTGCTTCATTGCAGGTTGGCGGATATATTCCCTACAATGATTAACGATCGCTATCAGGTCTATGTATACATGATGACAACCGGGACCGATGGCTTAACGTGCTCTGATCTGAACGTGGAGACCCACCATGCCTCGGACGAATTAAAAATAGCACGGTGTCGTCTCTTGTCAAATAATTCATTGTAATATGAAACTTTGAATACACACACGCTACAGACGGCACCACGGTTGCTTTAAACCGAATAAAAAATCATCATGTCAAAAATTTCGATCTAGCGGGTACATCGTTCCATAGCTTCATTGGTTAGAGCACATGGTCTATCGGAGGTGCGGGTTCGAACCCCGCTGGAGCGGAGTTTTTGATATGATATTAAAAATATTTAGAATTTACAATTTCGACTATCCTTATCTCCTAATCGTAATAAACACGTGAAATAAGCCAGACTACAAATCTGGCATTTTCAATGTCCGACAGTATTCGTAATTGTTACTTGATCTTCATCCCTTTGTGAGTAATAGAGATTTAGATTTTAAATCATATCAAAATTTTTCGACCCAGCGGGATTTGAACCTGCGCCCTCTGACGTGCCGTGTCAGCGCTCTGCCAACTGAGCTATGGGTAGAATAGAGATTTATTTTCATTATAAGGAAATAAATAGCGAGAAATAACAGAAGAAATTTTAACAAGTTGTAGATTGGAACACAAACAGTAATGGATACCGGAGTTTGGATAAGGAAGCGATAAAATTGATTATTTCTTTTTATTATTTTTTAAACGAAAGGATGGAATTTGATATTTAGGATATTTGATACGTTTCATAATAGCAGGACTGAAAACCTAGTTTCACTAAGAAGGAGTTCTTTTAATAAGTTCTAGTAAAACAACGACAATCAATCATTTCAAAAATAATTTCGACAATCATTTTTATATTCCACTAGCTTCTGCGCGCGACTTCGTCGGCGTGGACTCCGCTCTTATTGGTCTTAGCGTGATGATATATATATAGCCTTCCTCGATAAATGGACTATCTAACACTGAAAGAATTTTTTAAATCGGCCCAGTGGTTCCAGACATTACCGCGTTCAAACAAACAAACAAACAAACAAACAACCAAACAAACAAACTCTTCAGCTTTATATATTAGTATAGATATAGATATTTTTCGTGGTGTGGACGTTTAAATGGGTGTTTGTATGTTGATGTATTAATATCCATACAATTTTTGTTCGTCTTATATGTCATTGTCTATTTAAGAATAAATTACTATGAACGATATAATTATATAGTACGTAAATAGTCATAAACTATTAATATCATAAGTAAATACATATTTTGTTTTAGATTAATGTGTGAACAAGTAAAATCTGAAATATGAAACTCAATATATCTGTTTCTCCCGTATATTAAACCACAGGTACAGTTCATACGCGTCATAATAAACTCTATAAGACCATTCATGTGTTATCCTACAAATTTCTTCATTTTCCAGACATCTAATTATTCTTCATTTACGACCTCATATCAAGTTATTATTTTTTTAGTAGATTACATATAAAATATAATAAATATACAGGATATTATACAGCTATTGAACACATAACTTTTTATACATAAGCTTTACTGGTGAAAATTCTGATATAACCGTATTTTTTTATGAATACAAAATGTCTCACGTAATTCTTTATTTATTTTTGTTCTATTATGTTATTTTGTTAAGTTTTTATACCACAAACAAACGTTATTTCATTTAATTTCAAAATATTATTATTCTAAAATTTCGTCACTCCGCATTTATCCCTGTATGGCGTAAATAAGAATAAATAAGAATCATGAAAAAGTTTGACGGCTAAAAAAAAAGTTTGGAAAACAGCTATGGGATAATCGAATTTAGGATTATAATTAAAATATACGCAAAGCAAATAATAGATATTGAATATATTATCTATAGCTACTAACAGTAGAAATGTCAACGTTTGTTGGGATTATTTGAAAAATTAAATCGATTGTTATGAAATTAAGCATCCATTAACAATGAGATTTATGAGCAATATGTCAAGACTTATGTTATCTGTACCTTTGGATCTGTGTAGAATTCGAGAAACGTACAAAAAAATACAATCGTTCAGACTTCGACAAAATAATGGCCAATATCACTACATTATAAAACAAAGTCTCTTCCCGCTGTCTGTCTGTCTGTATATATGCTTAGATCTTTAAAACTACGCAAGGGATTTTGATGCGGTTTTCTTTAGTAAATAGAATGATTCCAGAGGAAGGTTTATATGTATAATACATGCATAATGTAGTATAGGAACACTGATAGTTTTAAAGTTTTCTAATGTGATGTCGTAAATAAACACATTTTTTGCGCTTAGATTGCAAATATTTATTTTATATTTTATATTTAGTATCAGCATTGCACCCGTGCGAAGCCAGAGCGGGTTGCTAGTAAAAAATGTAATAAGCGCGGATTGAAACATCTACTAGTCTCAATCTAGTAGTCTCAACTCAATTGATTTCGAGAGTTTAAGTTGATTACGGCACAAACTAAAAACTGATATGAACTAAAACCACACTATTATTTCGCAAAATTATACCAAACAACACAGTATTTTTAAACTGAAATGGGTTCAAATTTTGGTATCACTTTACCAGCGCAAATTATAAAGAAAGGTTCTCACAAGTTAAAATGCTCCGCTAACATAATAATTAGTGCTCATTATCTGCCCGAATGTGGAATTTGACGCAAAAAATATTAACCTGTTTAATTCAAGAGAACAAACTCGATCAGACTGAGCCTTTAAAAAAACTTTGATTTTTAATTTAGCAAGTGAATAATGCGTATTTCCACTAATGTGCAATTCAGAGTATACATAATATGTAATATTCTTTACATTGCCTATAATATTTTCATTTATTATGAAAAATAATAATTAATAAGGTACTTAAATATGAAAATTTTGTTCGAACGACCGAATACTAGAATATAGGTACGCATATTATTTTGAAAATTTATACTCGTATTTAGTGCCTTTTATAGGAAGATTATAGGCTATATTACATTATGACCTATGTGAGAGTTATACCTAAATATAAGCGGTAGAATAAGGACATAAGCATGCACAATTGCACATATTGGTATATTTATACAGCGATTTTCTTGATCAATAAAGATGCTTTGGTTATAGGTACCTACATAATGATTTTTGGACAATATTTAAAATAAAATGAGTTACTATATTTAAAATAACACTAAGAATATAACTAATTGCAAAACTTTTTTTATATATTATTTTATATATATTTGCTAAAACTACGTGATGTTGGAGTATAGGTAATATTGATTATTCGGGAACATTTAATAAATTTTGTATTGCTTAATATTAATGAAAAAAAAAAACGATTAGTTATGAATCTCAATATACCACTTGTAAATTATATTTACCACTTATTAAACTATAATTTTTAACTCAAATTTTGTGGTAATTAATAAACGATTAAAACCTCTCACCACTTTTAGCTACCTGTACAAAATAATGAAAATTTATAATGCGATTATAATTGTTATGTGCTATTAACGTTGCAGGCTGTTAGCTCAAACTTAAAGCCTGTTTTGTTCGAGATGATAATATTAAACTGACTGTGTAGGCGTATTATACGCTTATGGACTCTCGCAAACAGATTACTGGAGAGTTTTATAATTTCATAGATCTTTTTCGTAATCTTGTCTTGTCTCATCCGAATGCAGCGGACGTTTAATAAGTGGACAATATAAGGAGATGAATGTGTTTACTCGGGAAGATTTATTTTAGATCAAACGATACAATTTTGAAGCATCTTTTGGAGATAAAGGTAACAGTCAATAATCTCAAGTAACAGGCTTGAGGAAAGCCTGGGTTACACAAAAATAATTTTAGACAGGTAAGGAAAATTAATTTACAACTGGGTTTCTTTTAAAAAATTTTTTTTTCCATAATTTAACAAATAATCTTTGCTAAGTGTTATATCATTTTCGAATCTTTATTAAATGCGCCAACTTTTAAAGTTACTTGCCAAGCTCATGTAGTACATTTTTTTTTCAGTACAGTCATTTAAATCTCGGTAGTTTTAATTTTGAATACTTGGTTGGGAAAGAAATTACATTTCCTACTGAACTGGAGCAGTTGTCTTTAAATTTTAAGCAACAGTTTTTAGAAGCATTATTCAGGATTACATAATAAAAAGAAAATTAAAAAAAAGTTAAAATTTGTAGCAACAGGAGTTAAAAGACCGTCACAGGGTGTAAGTTTTTCTCGATTTTTTATAAATGCCTGTAATTTTTAAAATACATAGCAAAGATTTTTTTTATATTTTTCTGTTAACTACTATGACTAGACCTATCACCCGGTTCCGGCTTGGCGTCGACTTACAAGACACCTGTATATAGAGATAATATGTGCAAAATTTCATACTCCTCCGTTCGCGTAATTTTGGTTTTTTAACACAGGGGTACAAAGTTTTTGCTTCACGTAATAATATATAGATTTCCGTTTAGGCAAAATGTGACATTTACTTTGGAATATAAGTAAAATAAATAAGGATAGCGAAACTCATTTGTTAAGCAAATATTCTATATTGAAGACGGCAATGTTTTGAGAAACAAAAACTACTTACAAATTACAATAAGTTTCGACTTATCCGGTACGGTATGCGAATATTGCGACCTTGCGTTACGATTTCGGAGACTTTTATTGTAAATACAAAGTCATGTCCCATAAGAATTCTCGTTGAATTTTATTGGTGTACTTGATTTTAGCGGTTATTTTATGTTTGAGATTAATTTGATACGTTATTTTAAATTTATATATTACTATAATAGCTGATCCGGCCTTCGTGCCGCTTTGGTTTTTATCGTATATCTAGAACAAATTATTTAATATTTATACAAGATGCAGGCAAACTAAAACTTCTGAAAGTTAAATAATAAGTGTTAAAGTAAGTTAAAAAATAAGTATAGCGGCTGAAGGCTCCCGCAGGGGGTTTAGTGCGGTAGTGGCACCCCAAATGCTGAGTCCGACATACGGTCTAGGACTGCCTACCCGGGCGTCCTGGATATCACCCGTAAATGGGTTACCCTGCGATACCAAAAAAAAATAATAATAATAATAAGTGTAATAATAACCCTGTTATCAGTCTACAACTCAGTTACTAGACAGTGGTAACAGAGTTGTTCAGTAACAGAGTGGTAAATTTAATGCTTCGTGCCTTTTATTATTTAGATAAAATTATATTATGTTAAAATAAATGCACATAAATAAATTGTTCCACTAGATCAACTATAAATTTGTACATTTGTATACCAATATAGAAATACTTACTTTAAAACGCCGGTAACAGAGTATACACAGAATAAAACCAGGGGCATCACAGCCAACGTACAACTGGTTCGTATACCCTCCACCACACTTGCAACGAACTGTGTCAATAAAACACAAGGCATAATAATACAACTGATTCCATTGAAAAGACGGCGCTATCTATTGGCAACATTTAAATATATGTGGTAACAGAGTGGACGCTTATAATTTGAAATGAAGCGGGACAAAATTTAAAATAATCATAGGTAGATCAATAAATTGTAGTTATTAGATATGAAATGTGTTGTTGACAATGTTGATATTGTTTAATTACTATAGCATTTAAACAAAAAGATTCATATGGTTTGAAAAAATGATATAACGATTTCCGTAGAATGCTCTGCGGTCTGGGACATAATTTTTTATATGAAAAACAACTCTGTTACCATGAATGACTACTCTGTTACATGAAAAAAATAGTGATTAATCAATATTAAAGGCGTTAGATGTTTGAAAAGTTATTAAATAATATGTCCTTTACCGAATAATACATAATATTATAAAATGTTTCTAATATCTCAGCAAAAAGAAAATATTGTAGTTTGCGGGACATCATTTTCTGCAACGGATTTTAGAATGACTCTGTACTCATGTTCTTCTGCTCCTAAGATAAGCAAATGCCAATGTCACGTAATATAATTGTACATAGGTAAATAACACATAACTACATAAATAAATATGTATTACTCACAGACTGGAATAGGTCTGATCGAGGCTTGGATCAAACCTATTCTGAAGAAAGTAACGGAAGTATTTTCCTAATTTCGATCTATATATACCATGTACTCATGGAATGTACCAGAAATGAACCCTTGAGGCAGGAACTCTTAACAGAAATTGATTGTGGCAAGGAAAACCTATTTTTCTTTTTCCATACCTAACGTTTTTGGTTCTAAATTTACAACAACTTTCAGTGATAGAACCCTCTGTTTCATAATTCACTCTATGTTTCTCAGACAATCAGACTCAGATGACCTTAACTATGTTAATCATTGTACACAGACCTAGTATTTAAGATTTATGAGCCGACTTAGTCTTTAAGGCTGTATGGCTATAATAAAGAATTAAATAAAATAAAAATAAAAAATCTTTAACTCAAATAGACTAAAGATAAATGGAACAAGGAGATATTAAAATTTATTAAAGATAATAAATATCAAAACCTCTTAAGACATTATTAATTTTATTATAATTTTGATTGAAGTAATTACTGTAAAATCTACGTAAAGAGGGAACATTAGCTGTTAAAACTGAACAGCTGGTTATCTTATAAAAATATACGGTATTTTTAGCTACGGAGGAGCAATTTTTGCTTTTACTCGTATCCATTTTTCTTTGTATCTCAAATATCACAGGCTCTAACAAGTTCCGTCTAACGATCTAATATTTTATATAAGCATTCTACAAGTACGTTGGTACGTTGAAGTGACAAACAAAACCGGATGAAATGCGACTATAGAATCTAGCGAGTAAAAAAGCATAATATATGACTAGCCCGTTGGGGCAGTTTGTAGTAGCTCTGCTTTTTGTTTCTCGGGTTTCCGTTTCAATTCCCGCCTGAGCCTGGGTGTAATATTTGTTTATATGTATATATTTCTATGTATATTTATCAAAAAAAAAAATAGCTATAAGAGTCTATGTTACCTATAACACAATAACTAAGTTGCTTAAGGTAAGCAACTTAGTTATATAATATTTGTTTATATATATTTCTATGTATATTTATCAAAAAAAATAGCTATAAGAGTATATGTTACCTATAACACAATAACTAAGTTGCTTAAGGTAAGCAACTTAGTTATATAATATTTGTTTATATATATTTCTATGTATATTTATCAAAAAAAAAATAGCTATAAGAGTCTATGTTACCTATAACACAATAACTAAGTTGCTTACCTTTGAACCAGACGACTGTGTGTGTGTTATAGATATTTATTTATTTATTTATACAGGGTGTTAGGGGAATGGTTAGCCATAGAGGTATGTTGGGTAGGGGGGGTCATTTGAAACCTATTTAGGCTAACTTACCTATATGCAAAGTGTTACGGATTTTTTTTTATGATTATTTTTTCATTTTTCGAAAAAAGTGCCGAAAATTAGTGATTTGACCATCATATCTTTTTTGTTTATTGATATATCAACGCCATTTCTTTTTTGTTTTGATCATCAATACATTGCGCATGTAAAATAAATGTGATTTAATTTAGAAAACATCTACAAAAAAAATTATGGGCCAAAGAAATCTTGACAGAGACAAAAAGTAAATCAAACCTTCAAGTTTAGGTATAAATTAAAAAAAAAATTAAAGCCTCCAGGCAATTTAAAATAATTTAAAAAACTACTCTAGTTAACACTGTTTTAAATAATATTACTTTCATTCACCTACCTTACTTACTTTTTTTTTTAAATGATGAAATAACGAAATGGTTTCTACCTGAACCCACACTCTACGCTGACAATTATAACAATAATTGTTATTACGCAGGGCGGTATATCCCTGTATAGCACATGGTAAACTACCATCTTGACTTTGGCGACATGTTGGCGCAGCGGTCACAGCACTGGCTGATGCGCTGGCGGTCGCGCGTTCGATTCCCGCTCACGGCAGATATTTGTATTGGTCATATAGATGTTTGTCGTGGTCTGGGCGTTTGTGCTTGTGTATTGTGTGTGTTTCCGGACCCCCGACACAGGAGAAAATCCTACTGGGGGCCGTCGAGTGTGAATCGTTTATTATTTTAAAAAAAATATTGACTGCTCTCATCAGGCGAGGATTTACATCCTTATTTGAAGATCATCCTTATTTCTACAATAATTGTTATTACGCAGGGCGATATGTCCCTGTACGGCACATGGTAAACTACTTGCTGTCTCTTTTCATCTTGGAATTTGGGGTATGAGTTTCCACGGGCACCACAAATGTCTCTTATAGGGTGAAATTAATGCCGGTAGGTATCAAAATAAAACAAATCATAAATTCGAGTAACAAATTTATTCTATTTTTATAAATACAGTGAATTCGGTCGTGAATTTTCATAATCTACATTACTAGAAATAAGGATGATCTTCAAATAAGGATGTAAATCCTCGCCTGATGAGAGCAGTCAAGATTTTTTTTTAAATAATAAACGATTCATACTCGACGGCCCCCAGTAGGATTTTCTCCTGTGTCGGGGGTCCGGAAACACACACAATACACAAGCACAAACGCCCAGACCACGACAAACCTCTATATGACCAATACAAATATCTGCCGTGAGCGGGAATCGAACGCGCGACCGCCAGCGCATCAGCCAGTGCTCTGACCGCTGCGCCAACATGTCGCCAAAGTCAAGATGGTAGTTTACCATGTGCTATACAGGGATATACCGCCCTGCGTAATAACAATTATTGTTATAATTGTCAGCGTAGTGTGGGTTCAGGTAGAAACCATTTCGTTATTTCATCATTTAAAAAAAAAGTAAGTAAGGTAGGTGAATGAAAGTAATATTATTTAAAACAGTGTTAACTAGAGTAGTTTTTTAAATTATTTTAAATTGCCTGGAGGCTTTAATTTTTTTTTTAATTTATACCTAAACTTGAAGGTTTGATTTACTTTTTGTCTCTGTCAAGATTTCTTTGGCCCATAATTTTTTTTGTAGATGTTTTCTAAATTAAATCACATTTATTTTACATGCGCAATGTATTGATGATCAAAACAAAAAAGAAATGGCGTTGATATATCAATAAACAAAAAAGATATGATGGTCAAATCACTAATTTTCGGCACTTTTTTCGAAAAATGAAAAAATAATCATAAAAAAAAATCCGTAACACTTTGCATATAGGTAAGTTAGCCTAAATAGGTTCCAAATGACCCCCCCTACCCTACATACCTCTATGGCTAACCATTCCCCTAACACCCTGTATATGCAGTATCTAATACTGCGCAAACCTGTATTGGGACAGCGTGGTGGATTAAGATTTGATCCTTCACCTACATGGGGAAAGAGGCCTATGCCCAGCAGTGAGATATTACAGGCTGAAACGAGCGATCTAACACACAAAAATAAGGCCCATGGTTTGGAAAACAATCAGTTTTAACATACCTTTTTTAACCGACTTCAAAAAAGGAGGAGATTACTCAATTCGACCGTATGTATGTTCGGGGATAACTTCGTAGTTTTTGAACCATTTTTGATAATTATTTTTTTATTGGAAAAGAGTTATAAGAGTTATATATATTTACATATTTATTTATTTATTTATGATGGGATCCCAGTGAAATCGAGGGGAACCCTCGAAAATCGTAGTGACGACTAGTGCGTTTGTTAATTTATTTATTATTTATTACTTGCCGATGCAATTGAAGTCGGTTTTTTTTCGTTTGCTAGCAAACACAATTATTATTAACGATCATGACGATTTAGCACGATGAACAAATTGATATAGACTTATAAGATAGATGTCGAAATCCCTAAGGCGTTTTAAAATGGATGTTTGTTCAGTCGCTTTCTCATTTAAGAGACATTCCTAAATGAGATGCCACATGAGTTGTTAAAGACGCGGAAAATTATGAATTGTTCATTACCTCAAAATGTTTTTGGTTAAATTATTCGTCGTTTATACAGGTTGTATCAATTTTAGTCTCCATGAGTGGATTCATGATCGTAGCGTTTGCTATTGCAATCAGTAAGTTTATTAGCAATAGTTTTAATGATTGTACATCTACCTCCTTAAACTCTCTGTAACCGTTCTTTTTCTGGTGTGCTGGTAGAAATCTCTAGTTCTAGACATAAACACATACGTCAGTCTCAATGACAATATATTTTATTTAATTCTGTAAGTACGTACAATAAATGGATAAATAAATATAGTACTTAGGTATTTGAATATCGGGAACTCAAAATTATTGTGCTTTAAACCACGTACGACTGAAGTCAAACTTCTTTAACAAAAGGCCTGCAACAGTGCAGGCCACACACTGTTGGGCACAAGACACAGGTCTTAGTTATACGAAACGTAACTGACTGTGAGAGAAAAAGAGAAAGAAAATTTGTGCTCGCATCTCTTGCTCTCTGGCTCCGTTCATCTCGCCCGTTCACGCTTTTCGTAACGCTCTCGTCACGCACTCATCACCTTACTCCCCGAGTCAAACGTGCGTTTCCGTGCAGAAGTTTTACTTCAAATATGTAAAATAATTGTTTTGCATCCTTTTTACATTAAAAGACCATAATTATATTACGCGAATCTCTCATGTCTCATGTGCAGACACTAACCGGTTACAATTTTTATTACATGTATAGATTTTGCTGCTGTGTGATATTGCTGTGTGGCTACGGCACTAAAGAATGTAGCCACCCCCTCTCTTCCCGTGGGTGTCGTAAGAGGCGACTAAGGGATAACACAGTTCCACTACCACCTTGGAACTTAAAAAGCCGACGGATGGCGGGATAACCATCCATGCTGGCTTCGAAATACACAGGCCAAAGACGGGCAGCAGCGTCTTCGGTGCGACAAAGCCAGCCCTGCGGTCACCAACCCGCCTGCGCAGCGTGGTGACTATGGGCAAAACACATGAGTTCGCGTCATAATGTCGGGCGCGAACTTGTGGAGGCCTATGTCCAACAGTGGACTGTGATAGGCTGTAGTGGTAGTGGTATAGATTTTGTAATTAATGAAACGAAATAAAACGGCAACATTGTTTTTAGATACAAAATTGATTGTACCTATAATACTAATTCGGGAGTTACAACTTCCTACGCATACATTTCGTACCAACTTGCGACGATTTATTTGTGTTCTTATAAAATAATTGTCTTCGGAATGTTTTCCTTAATATGCCTTTGGGGGCACTGTTGTACATAATTGAAGCATGAAGACGGATGTTGCTCGCGTCCGTCCGATGTAGTTTAGGTTACTTCGTCTTGTGTGGGCTATATTTATTTATTACTAGCTGACCAGGCGTACTTCGTACCGCCTAACAGTCGATTCTTTAATTTTTTATTTTTTTTAATACTTATTTCTCGCGGAACCACTAACACTTAAACTTTATGGTATGGTATTAAAGTTCAAATTGACTTTTAAGTATTATTACGAATCTTTGTATGGGAATATAGAAAAGTGTTGTTTAAAGACTTTTTCAGGCAATTTTTTTAAACCTTTCTGTCCGTAAGAACCATCCTCGCACTTCAAGGAACATTATAAAAAAAGAATTAGCGAAATCGGTTCAGCTGCTCTCTAGATTTGTGCTTAGCAACACATTCAGCGATTCATTTTTATATATATATAGAGATTAGAATTAAAACGGTTTACACCAGTTAAATTAATTATTAAAAAGAAATATAAAACCATAAACACAACAATCAATCCTGATTGCTGTGTTAGAGGCCTATGCCCAACAGTGGGATATTACAGGCTGAATCGTGATCGTGATATATAGTAGTTTTTTTTGTTGCTCTCGAATTCGAAAGCCTATTTTATCATTAAATTATTAATGTGGTATTCATTTAAAATATAAGCTTATTGGTATTACTTTATCATTCTGAGCCTAATAAAAACTACGTACCTATAGGTACTTCAGTATATTATATTAAAAATAAAATGTTCGATGTAGATAAATACTAAAGATGAAAGAATTTAGATAAAAAATGGGGTAAATAATTATTTTCTTTATATTGTTTTCTAATGTTTACACGAATTTTAATCATTAAAATGTATGTTATTTTCTAGTTTATAATGGTCTAAGATCCGAGAAGGTAAATCTTCCCTCATATGTTAATTAGATGAAACAATTTTTTATAGGCTTATTTCAATATTGTGAATTTATAAAAACAACCTCTGCCACTATAAGCCTGCTGCAATTTTTTTTTTTTTATCTTTTCCCTCTCATGTTAATTACATGTAGTAAGCTAAAACCGTTAATATTTTACATTATGTACCTGACTGTAGTAGGCAGCCATCTCTATGATTGCTACACTTACCTGCAGCCAGGTCAGTAACCTCAGTCAGAGTAACCTGGCTGCAGGTAAGTGTAGCAATCATAGAGATGGCTGCCTACTACAGTCAGGTACATAATGTAAAATATTAACGGTTTTAGCTTACTACATGTAATTAACGTGAGAGGGAAAAGATTTATTAGAAGAAAAAAATTTTTTTTTTTTTTGTATTATTATTTGCAGCAGGCTTATGGTGGCAGAGGTTGTTTTTATAAATTCACAATATTGAAATCAGCCTATAAAAACTTGTTTCATCTAATTAACAGATGAGGGAAGATTTTGTTATATTCCGGATCTTAGCCCGTAATAGTTATAAATATTTTTAATACAAATTTGGAAAAAAAGGTTTGATTCTTTTTCAACCAAAATTCAATCGATAACGAGGCCAAAAAAAGTTACATTTCTCTATCATTACAAGATTTAATCTTCCGATAGCACATAAATGGTACCTATAGGTACGCAAGTTGTAAAATATGTTCCTGGCACATTTTTTAAGTACAATCATCGCGAGATATTACAATAGGTCACATTAGGGTGAATCTAGACTGCTCTTAATTCGACTGTGACCTCATTTGCCTTTTATTGTATCTGTACAATTATCTTATTATCTATTGCGAGCGTATTTGACAGTTGTAAGAAAAAAATTTAAATTTAAAAGACATTTTTTTTTGTTTTATCTTTTAAAAGCTTTTATTTAACTTGTTATCTATATAAGTATGTTAGTTAGGAGTGTGGAGTGGAGTGAGTGGAAAATTGCAACTCAATTTTTGAAGGATATAATTATCTTTATTTTCGTTTGCAGCATTTATTTAGATAGAAGCATTTATTTGTAATACCAGTGCTTGTCTGCTCAAGATAATTTTGTTTAATTTTAATTAAATCTCTCGAGGAGCTCTGGCAACCTTACTTACCACAGTAGCACAACACTACTTGAAAGCATTATTATTTAGCTGCGACCTTCCGTAAAGTAAGGTACTTTCCCAAACGGGCTGCTCTAGATTTTGGTCAAAATCCTGCTGTGTCCTACCTCAACAAATACTACCTAATTCTATTCGGAAATTTCCTTAGAATCTAAAGTAAATATCGATGTTGCGATAGCTTCGTATCCCCCCAAATACTTACTATGCTATGCGTTACAGGTAGGTAATGACGCATCTACCCGTACGACTGCCTTTCTGTGTAGAAACGGACTCCCCAAAGAGACATTTTCTACATCAGTTGGGTCTAGGAATTTGAACCTAAGTAAATAGTCTAGAAGTATAGACTAGAGTAAGTACAGGTACTCGCCCGAGTCTAAGTTGGACTGTCATCAAGCGGTGACGTGACGGCTCCATATCCTTTATAAATACTAAGCAATTTGAGTTTACATTGGACTGTCATCTCTGTATGCAACCGCCAACCAGCCATATTAGCCATCTGACTTCTGAGCCTAAATAAGACTAGATAAATATTAAAGACTAAATATTGTCCATAGAAGCGTAGAGACGTGTCGCGTGGCGGTGTGGTGCGCGGTGGTGGCGTGGTGCTTGTTGGGCACCACTGCGGCGCCTGCGCAGCTGTGCAGTGCGGGCGCCGAGGACGACCCCCGCGCCGCGAGGTTCTGTCAGGCTCTCAACACCTTCCTCGAGCTATACGCCGAGGCGGCCGGCGAACAAGTACCCGAATACCAAGGTCAGTATTGACATCATAACTTTTCAGCTTTATAATATATATTCGTATTACCTACTTAGTAGGTATAGTTTATATAGGCCATAGTAAGTTTAATGAGGAACTATCGAAACATATATAGACTCGAGAAATAGTTTTGTTTTCTAGCATAATTAAAATCTTAAGTTAAAGTGTTGGATTTTCTTGTAAAAATTTTAATTATTAAAAAATTTAGCTATATTTTGAAAAATAATTCCATTAATTAGCTCCGTATCCTACTGTGATATAATTTACAAATAAACGAAATATTAAGTGTAGACATACACTTGATAGTTTCATCAAAGAATATTATATGCTTCAACCTGTAATATCCCACTACTGGGCATAGGGTTGGCGGATATATTCCCTACTATGAGTAACGATCGCTATCACCTGATACACCTGTACATGATAACAACCGGGACCGACGGCTTAACGTGCTCTCCGAGGCATGGTGGGGAGACCCATAAGGACTGCACAAACACCCAGACCTCGGCAAACACCTGTATGGCCAATACAAATGTTTATTGTCATGTGCGGGGATCGAACTCGCAACCGCCACACCAGGCACAAAGCAGTTCTGTGACCAAAGTGACAAAGAATATAATTATATTAATTTTAATACTTTCAATTTACTTTCCAGCACTAGTACGCGACTACCCCCAGCTCCTCGACACAGGAATGAAGCGCCAGGACGTCGTACACTCCTTCCTCCGCTTCGGTCGCCGCTGACCGCCCGCTCCAACTACCAACTAACCCACTAACTTCTAACGTTCACTTTATTCGATTATGTCCAAAACATTGTAAGTTCCTTCTATTTTAGTACAATTATCCAGACACTACGAAATAAATGTATGTAGGCTATGATGTACTTATGGATGAAAGTATTAATAGATTAAGTAATATGTTAATTCGTTGTCAACATTTTTCGCATTTCGTTTGTTAAAAATAGCAAGAATATTTAATATTGTAATACTTTAAATAAATAAATAAATAAATACATATTTGTGACAAGCTGTGAGATTTTTTCTTACTACCCTCTATTTTGTATTTGAATAACTAAATAAACTTCGTTCTGAATTAAATTGAAAAATTGAACAAGTACAGAAATAAAATCATTATTTGAGATTTTACTTTAAACTGTTATTCTGTATTCACTTTATATATGAGCATTTATCTGTAAATTGTTCAAATCAATGTCTCAGGCCGATATCATATAAAAAATATAGTTCATTTCATAGTTTGTACTCAACTTAAAAAGATATCACCTAATTTACCTATATCCATCGTAGAATATTCATTGCTTGCATGCATGCATTTAGCCTGTAACATCCCATTGCTGAACATATGCCTCTTTCTACATGTAGGAGAAGGATTGGAGCTTAATCCACCACGCTGATCCACTGCGGGTTGGCAGATGTGTTCCCTACTATGAGTAACGATCGCTATCATGTATTTGTTGTTATAGCGGCAACAGAAATACATAATTTGTGAAAATTTCTACTGTCTAGCTATCGCCGTTTTTGAGATACAGCCTGGTGACAGACGGACGGACGGACGGATGGACAGCGAAGTCTTAGTAAAAGGGTCTTGTTTTTACCCTTTGGGTACGGAACCCTAAAAAACTAACCAGGGGACTGTCTGTCGAGACATACATAAATAGGGTTAAAGTTGCCCAGTTTACAGAGAAGTACCCATGTGGCCATGTGCAGCTAAATACAAGTGCGATACATTTAATGATGCACACAAAAATCTACTGAATATAACCAGTAATGCCCTATTTGATGCCAAGATAGATATTATATCACTTCTACAATATAATTGTTTTAGATTTCAATAAATTTATTCATTTACGCAAAGCTAATAATATAATATTCAAATGTAATAAAGTTTTTTTAAGACTTTATTTCTCGTTTAACATTTTTATTATTCTCATATCATCATTATTGGACACGTAGGTACTTTTAATATGCAGTGGTAATATTTAGCATAAATTTTATTAAAGCTATAAAGATTTCCGGCGCCGGTGTATTTAAGACAGAACCTGAATCATATACGTATAATAAAAATACCTATACCTAATCTAGTAACTAACTTTTTTCATATAAAATTAATAGTTTTTCTTATGTTCTATCTTATTAAACAACAAAACGAGAAGAATGCCACCTACCTATAATTTTTTGACGTTTTAACATCTTGTAATGGTCTAAGAGACGTCGTGGAAGAGCGACCTTCACCGACCTGATAACTCGATGAGACATATTTTTTATCAAGTATAATTTATAAATAAATATGCCTATGATAACTTGCCGATCGAAAAGTGGTCATAGCTACTTTTAATATAATTCATTTTTAATCAATTTTTTTTTCATCAACTTCACTCATATGATAATAACCGAATGAGTTTTATCTCAATTGATAGTTTTTAACACACAGAATATGCCTAGGTAGGCTTGTCTACTTATTTTTGGTAATGGCTACCTGGCAAGTAGATGTGAACAGATAGGTCAATACATATATTCGATACTACATCGATCTGTTCGAATCGAAATTTATATCATAGGTAAGATATTGTAATTACAAAACCAATCATATAGGCTTGCCTAAAAAACAAAAAAAAAATATATAGCTACGACCACTTTTCGATAGGCAAGTTATCATAGGCATATTTGTTTATAAATTATATTTGATAAAAAATAATTATGTCTCATCGAGTTATCAGATCGGTGAAGGTCGATGTTCCACTTCTCCTCTAAAGTATCAAAATATAATGATCATAAAATTACAAATCGATTTGAGTTTGTTTAGCGAAATTAATTGGCGGTAAGTATTGTAATTTAAAAAAAATTAAAACAATAAATGGTGATTAAGCGAACTTATCTTAAGTGAAATTCTATCATAATTATATTTTGTGTAGGTACCTACGGGGATCGCAAAGACAATTTACATTGCTGAATATCGACTCTCAAGTCTCAACCTTCTTTAATTTAGGTTGTTTCTTACGTAACTTCTGTTTTGCATATGCAAGATAAGATTACTAGATAAGATTATACCTACCTAAGATTTCCATACGGTACCTATGACGTCTGTACTTCTGCCTATATATACCTATCAGTCAGTCAATCAGTTCAGTCCATTGCAGTCCACTGCTGGACATAGGCCTCCCCAAGTTCGCGCCAGACACCCCGGTTTTCCGCAATCCTCATCCAACCTACACCGGCAATCTTACGTAGATCGTCGGCCCAACGGGCCGGAGGACGTCCCACACTCCGTGCCAAGACATGGTCACCACTACAAGACACGTCTGCTCCAACGGCCATCGGTCCTGCGACACAGATGACCAGCCCACTGCCACTTCAACTTGCTATTTCTGAGGGCTATGTCGGTAACTTTCGTTCTCTCGCGGATAGTCTCATTTCTTATCCTGTCTTTGAGAAAAACCTCAAGCATAGCCCGTTCCATTGCACGTTGAGCGACTTTAAACTTGTGTACCAGTCCCTTTGTCAGTGTCCACGTCTCGGCTCCGTATGTTAACACAGGCAGGACGCATTGCTCGAATACTTTTGTTTGACTAGCCCGTTGACGCAGTTTGTAGTGACCCTGCTTTCTGCTCCGGAGGATGTGGGTTCGATTCCCACCCCGAGTCTGGGTGTAATATAGGTACATATTCATTTATATAGTTATATATGTATTATGTATAAGTATGTTTATCGAAAAAAAAAAATGTAGTTAGACCAGTCAGTCGGCTGTTGCCTATAACACAAGCATTAAGTTGCTTACTTTAGGAACAGACGACTGTGTGTGTATTGTGTAGATATTTATTTGTTTATTTATTTATTCAAGAATTGCGAAATCTTGAATAGTGAAGACTCGACGAAGCCTGCCAAACTCCGCCCAGCCCAACCGAACTCTCCTATCGGCCTCCTTCTCGAAGTTGTTGCGGCCTAGTTGGATGGTATGGACTAGGTAAATAATATAATCCTGAACAACTTCGATAAGGGTACCATCGACCGATACCAGTCTCGGTATTACTTGGTACTTGACTGCCTCTATATATATACTACTCATTAAATATTATGCGTTCTTGAAGTCCATGTCACTCATGAAACGATATCAAGGTATTATCTTAAGAGAAGTTCCAGATCTCAATTAATAGATACAAATTGCATGGGCAACTAAGAGCCAGAAGATGTTGTAAAATATAAAAAAAAACGTTTAAATTAAATGAAAACATTTTAATGCGCGTCAAAGGCAAATACGTGCGAGGTGGCAGAGCATGAGAGCACTGAAGCGTGAATGAGGGTATGTGCAAACCGCCCGTAGGAAGAAAACAAAATGGAGAAAAACCTTTAAATCTCAGTCAGTGCAGATGTGGTCTAATATTTTATTTTATTTATTTAAGACATATCAATTACATATCACTTTCAATATTTAATAGTAACAATGCCATTAAACCCTTATTGGGTTTGACTTGGCATATTTACATTCGAGGTTCTAAATTCTTATAATATAAATACATGTATAGAAGTACATAATCCGAAATATAATATTTATTAGCGAATATAATAATAATTCTTCAGTTTTAAAATTTAACTTTACATCATAAAAAAAATGCCCTAAGGGGCTGTCTCCACGAGCGAGCGTATCGCCGGCGATAGTATCGTCGTGCCACCTATGTCTATACACTCCCTATGGAGCTGTCTCCACGAGCGAGCGTATCGCCGGCGATAGTATCGTCGTGCCACCTATTTCTATACACTCCCTATGGAGCTGTCTCCACGAGCGAGCGTATCGCCGGCGATAGTATCGTCGTGCCACCTATTTCTATACACTCCCTATGGAGCTGTCTCCACGAGCGAGCGTATCGCCGGCGATAGTATCGTCGTGCCACCTATTTCTATACACTCTCTATGGAGCTGTCTCCACGAGCGAGCGTATCGCCGGCGATAGTATCGTCGTGCCACCTATTTCTATACACTCTCTATGGAGCTGTCTCCACGAGCGAGCGTATCGCCGGCGATACGCTCGCTCGTGGAGATAGCCCCTAAGATGTTATAGATTATTTCCTGGTGCTTAAAATGTGAACATTTTAAATCATATCAAAATTTTTCGATCCAGCGTGCAGCGGGAAAAATTTTGATATGACTTAAAATGTTTATAATTTCCTCATGTGTGGGTAACACAAAAATAAAAATTAAAACGGGTTAAAATTAGATTAAAATCTATACGATAAGGAATATAATTATATACGGTCAATTCGTAGACATCCGCATACTATTTTTTTATTTTTTTTATGGTACTATTGGAAGTCTATGATGGAAAAATAATCGGCCAAGTGCGAGTCGGACTCGCGCACGAAGGGTTCCGTACCATTGACTAGGTAAACAACAGGTTGCTTTTAATATCGGGCAAAAAGCGGATAAAAAAGTCACTTTTGTTGTATGAGCCCCCTAATTTTTTTTTTCATTTTAATTTTATTATTTATTATTACAGTAAATATACAATTAACTATTTTGTGAATACTCATTTCAAGTGCCTACATGTTACCATTTATTGATATCGAGCAAAAATGGGCAATAAATCGCGTTTGTTGTATGGGAGCTCCTCTTAAATATTTATTTTATTTTGTTTTTAGTATTTGTTATTAAAGCGGCAGCAGAAATACATAATTTGTAAAAATTTCAACTGTCTAGCTTTCACCGTTCTTGAGATACAGCCTGGTGACAGACGGACGGAAGGACAGCGAAGTCTTAGTAATAGGGTTCCGTTTTTACCCACCCTAAAAAGTGCATTAAATGATACCAGCAAAGTTTTCGTAAAAATAAAACGAACCATCACTGAAAATATCTTTATTTAAAACTAGTATATCAAAAAACGTACATCGTCAAATTATTACGTACAAAATTTTATCGTACACACATCGAAAGAACACTTAAAAAACAAGAACAAGAAATATCAATCTTTAACCATCAAAAAAAAAAAAAAAAAAAAAACAAAAAAAAATGAAATTTAATGAAATTTTATATAAAATTTACTTTCTTAGTTTCTTGTATAAAAATGAAATACAAATTGTCTTAAAAATCTACTTAAGTATCAATTTAGAAGTCTACTGAAAACTGTGAATGAAATTTCAAAATTATAAGAAATAAACAAGTATATAATTCTTAGTTATTTAGCACCACAGTCCACAATTATCGAACTTACCTCCTCATAAAGGAACATTTTTAAAAATAATTTGTGTTTATGGCAAGAAATAATTATAAAAATAATAAGTTGAGGTTAAAAAATTAAAATTAAAAATGTTATTTTAAGGATGATGCTATGATAGTCTTTAAAAAAGAACGGTAGTTTTCTATTAGGTACAAAGGTTAAAAATAAAATCAAATCATTACGTAAAAACTTCTGTCATATAAAATTAACGTATTTATTTTAACGAGTAAATAATTTAATTTAGCATAAGTAAATTTTTTTTTAGCATACAAATTTATTCTACCTTTAAAATCATGGAGAAACGATTTTTTATGATTTAGGTGGGTAATGGAAGTTTTTATTTAATACATGTACAAAGTGTAAAAAGATATGAAATTAAATACAGTAATGTCTTGACTTACGCTACCCCTGACTTACGCAAATACCAACTTTCCTTCTTTTCTTGCTCATAATTTTTTGTCACCAGACTTATAACAAGTACTTATTCTAAATTATTGCTTTATAATGTAGTAAGGGTATTCATGAAAAATAAAATCGTTTTTCACAAATTTGAGGAAAAGCTTGTATATAAAACTGTATAGTGACTTACGCGAAATTGTCTTACGCTCTAGTTCATGTACCGCGACTTACGTCAATTTGTCTTACGCGGTAGCTTCGTCACACCTAACCGAACAGATATTACTGTACTTGTACCATTAGTAAAAGGACGATTAGTATAATAAGAGTAAAATACATTACAGCATGTATCATTATCAAAAAAGGAAAATAATAATAACACATGAATATTATGTACATTGTCATAATGCTCATATTTGTCAATTACCTAATATCAAACTTTATAAAATCAATGGTTTAATATTATTCAAAAACACATAAAAGAAAACAAAATGTAGTGTTATTCTATTGCACTTGTCAACTTTTTGCATACAATCCTATGTATAAATTATATAATATCAATTAAATTATGTAAAACCATAATACTTATTTATTACACATGAAGGAACATTGCAAGGTTTGAATAGATTAATTTAATATACTTCAAGTACGTATTAATTTAAACTAACGATAAAATAACCTTTGTCATTTTAAATGTATTTTTTATTTATTTATCACTTTATTCCGAATCGATTCTCTAATTAATTATTTATTAATAGAACTTAAACTAATAAGGAAATAAAAAAAATCGTGTGTGTCAGCTCCGACGCACGACTGGAGTTTACTCCTTCAGATCAACTATTTAAATAGGCAGAAAAAAGGCTTACTAGTCTAAGAAAAAGATTAGTACCATATCAATTGGTAAATAAACGAATTAATGAAAATACCTAAATATATTTTTATTCTATTTACATTTATTATGAATAACGCCATCTATGGCGTTACTACAACGACGCGTACGCACCGAAAAGTAAAAGATGCACAGAGTGCCTGCCTAGTGCGAGTTTTGTTTAATTCGCCTTACACGCGTTTACGTGAAGATTATTTTGTATGGGAATTTAAACAATGCAACCTAGTTCTCGCCTTTGCCACTAGATGACTCTGTATCGATTGTATCGTATTCTTTTCTTTATCGTCTAGGTTGCACTGTTTAAATTCCCATGCGCACAAAAACGTAACGAGGTCATTCGTTCAATAGATTTTACACCTCATATTTTTTTTCATACCGTTGGCCTTATATGAAAATCGATTCGTAAGGAGTAAACTCCATAAAATTGTAGTCAATTTTTTTTTAGATGTTTCACTGAAATTACAGCTGTTATATAAAGTTTAATTTCTTTGTATCAAGTAAAGGTAATCAGAAAAGAAAAAAACATTTTTTTTATTATTATTATATAAAACTACAAAGGTAGAGTTATTCTAAGCGTTAAGTTTCAATAGTTTAAAAGTGAACATTTATCATCAAATGTGATAAAAAATTTATTTTACCTAAAATTATTATACACACGAGTTACCTTTTAGATGAATGCATCGCTTTAAAAATTCGGTTTGTCTATCTTTCTTAATTCAAGCTTAGGTTTTAGTTTCATATTCAATTTAGTTTCATTTTGGGATAGAGTAGATGGCGCTGTAATCAGCTTGTAAGGGCTTTTCAGGCAAGACGAAAGTCTTTTGGGTCCGCTTGTCATGTACTGCTTATTTAATATGTTATATGCACCACGTCACCGCCAACCGATAGGAGACATTGACCCTGAAATATTTTCTTTCATTAGTTTTTTTTTTGTGTACAAAAAAGTTTCCACATTTATCTACTTAAAAAACAATGGTATTTGACTATTTGTCACAAAACACAAAAAAATCTACATAGATGGCGCCTACGCATCTAATCGGAACTTATTATTTATTTATAGTTGATATCAATATTTTAATTTGGAGAATATGTAGGAATGGTGTATTGTTCTAATGACACAGAAGTACCTTTTGACTAGAACACCAAATTCTGATTGTATGCATAGAAGGATTTAATATGGCCTATACCAGGGGTTGCCAAACTTATTTTGTCTACTGTCCACTTTGAGAATAAATTATTCACCTTCACCTACTTAAAAACCACTATAACTTCAAATTAAATTAATTATTGCGAGCTATATTAGCGGAGATTAAACATTCATTCTAATAAACCCCAAGCCTCTACACAACGCCCCCATTTTTTTTCTGGGTCTCTTACCGCCCCTCTTTCTCTCCTTTTTGAGAAAGGATGGCCTATACAATAATGTGTCTGTTTGTGTGGAGAGAGAGAGAGAGAGAGAGAGAGAAGTGAACAAACAGCGAGCGAGCGCACCTGGTTCTTGTGCGCGTTGTGGTGCAGCAGCAGGTGCGCCAGGTACAGCGACGTGAGCGCGTTGCCGCATGGCCTATACAATAATGTGTCTGTTTGTGGAGAGAGAGAGAGAGAGAGAGAGAGAGAAGTGAACAAACAGCGAGCGAGCGCACCTGGTTCTTGTGCACGTTGTGGTGCAGCAGCAGGTGCGCCAGGTACAGCGACGTGAGCGCGTTGCCGCATGGCCTATACAATAATGTGTCTGTTTGTGGAGAGAGAGAGAGAGAGAGAGAGAGAAGTGAACAAACGGCGAGCGAGCGCACCTGGTTCTTGTGCGCGTTGTGGTGCAGCAGCAGGTGCGCCAGGTACAGCGACGTGAGCGCGTTGCCGCATGGCCTATACAATAATGTGTCTGTTTGTGGAGAGAGAGAGAGAAGTGAACAAACAGCGAGCGAGCGCACCTGGTTCTTGTGCGCGTTGTGGTGCAGCAGCAGGTGCGCCAGGTGCAGCGACGTGAGCGCGTTGCCGCATGGCCTATACAATAATGTGTCTGTTTGTGGAGAGAGAGAGAGAAGTGAACAAACAGCGAGCGAGCGCACCTGGTTCTTGTGCGCGTTGTGGTGCAGCAGCAGGTGCGCCAGGTACAGCGACGTGAGCGCGTTGCCGCATGGCCTATACAATAATGTGTCTGTTTGTGGAGAGAGAGAGAGAGAGAGAGAGAGAAGTGAACAAACGGCGAGCGAGCGCACCTGGTTCTTGTGCGCGTTGTGGTGCAGCAGCAGGTGCGCCAGGTACAGCGACGTGAGCGCGTTGCCGCATGGCCTATACAATAATGTGTCTGTTTGTGGAGAGAGAGAGAGAAGTGAACAAACAGCGAGCGAGCGCACCTGGTTCTTGTGCGCGTTGTGGTGCAGCAGCAGGTGCGCCAGGTACAGCGACGTGAGCGCGTTGCCGCATGGCCTATACAATAATGTGTCTGTTTGTGGAGAGAGAGAGAGAAGTGAACAAACAGCGAGCGAGCGCACCTGGTTCTTGTGCGCGTTGTGGTGCAGCAGCAGGTGCGCCAGGTACAGCGACGTGAGCGCGTTGCCGCATGGCCTATACAATAATGTGTCTGTTTGTGGAGAGAGAGAGAGAAGTGAACAAACAGCGAGCGAGCGCACCTGGTTCTTGTGCGCGTTGTGGTGCAGCAGCAGGTGCGCCAGGTACAGCGACGTGAGCGCGTTGCCGCATGGCCTATACAATAATGTGTCTGTTTGTGGAGAGAGAGAGAGAAGTGAACAAACAGCGAGCGAGCGCACCTGGTTCTTGTGCGCGTTGTGGTGCAGCAGCAGGTGCGCCAGGTACAGCGACGTGAGCGCGTTGCCGCATGGCCTATACAATAATGTGTCTGTTTGTGGAGAGAGAGAGAGAGAGAGAGAGAGAGAGAGAAGTGAACAAACAGCGAGCGAGCGCACCTGGTTCTTGTGCGCGTTGTGGTGCAGCAGCAGGTGCGCCAGGTACAGCGACGTGAGCGCGTTGCCGCATGGCCTATACAATAATGTGTCTGTTTGTGGAGAGAGAGAGAGAGAGAGAGAGAAGTGAACAAACAGCGAGCGAGCGCACCTGGTTCTTGTGCGCGTTGTGGTGCAGCAGCAGGTGCGCCAGGTACAGCGACGTGAGCGCGTTGCCGCATGGCCTATACAATAATGTGTCTGTTTGTGGAGAGAGAGAGAGAGAGAGAGAGAAGTGAACAAACAGCGAGCGAGCGCACCTGGTTCTTGTGCGCGTTGTGGTGCAGCAGCAGGTGCGCCAGGTACAGCGACGTGAGCGCGTTGCCGCATGGCCTATACAATAATGTGTCTGTTTGTGGAGAGAGAGAGAGAGAGAGAGAAGTGAACAAACGGCGAGCGAGCGCACCTGGTTCTTGTGCGCGTTGTGGTGCAGCAGCAGGTGCGCCAGGTACAGCGACGTGAGCGCGTTGCCGCATGGCCTATACAATAATGTGTCTGTTTGTGGAGAGAGAGAGAGAGAGAGAAGTGAACAAACAGCGAGCGAGCGCACCTGGTTCTTGTGCACGTTGTGGTGCAGCAGCAGGTGCGCCAGGTACAGCGACGTGAGCGCGTTGCCGCATGGCCTATACAATAATGTGTCTGTTTGTGGAGAGAGAGAGAGAGAGAGAAGTGAACAAACAGCGAGCGAGCGCACCTGGTTCTTGTGCGCGTTGTGGTGCAGCAGCAGGTGCGCCAGGTACAGCGACGTGAGCGCGTTGCCGCATGGCCTATACAATAATGTGTCTGTTTGTGGAGAGAGAGAGAGAAGTGAACAAACAGCGAGCGAGCGCACCTGGTTCTTGTGCGCGTTGTGGTGCAGCAGCAGGTGCGCCAGGTACAGCGACGTGAGCGCGTTGCCGCATGGCCTATACAATAATGTGTCTGTTTGTGGAGAGAGAGAGAGAGAGAGAGAGAGAAGTGAACAAACGGCGAGCGAGCGCACCTGGTTCTTGTGCGCGTTGTGGTGCAGCAGCAGGTGCGCCAGGTACAGCGACGTGAGCGCGTTGCCGCATGGCCTATACAATAATGTGTCTGTTTGTGGAGAGAGAGAGAGAAGTGAACAAACAGCGAGCGAGCGCACCTGGTTCTTGTGCGCGTTGTGGTGCAGCAGCAGGTGCGCCAGGTACAGCGACGTGAGCGCGTTGCCGCATGGCCTATACAATAATGTGTCTGTTTGTGGAGAGAGAGAGAGAAGTGAACAAACAGCGAGCGAGCGCACCTGGTTCTTGTGCGCGTTGTGGTGCAGCAGCAGGTGCGCCAGGTACAGCGACGTGAGCGCGTTGCCGCATGGCCTATACAATAATGTGTCTGTTTGTGGAGAGAGAGAGAGAAGTGAACAAACAGCGAGCGAGCGCACCTGGTTCTTGTGCGCGTTGTGGTGCAGCAGCAGGTGCGCCAGGTACAGCGACGTGAGCGCGTTGCCGCATGGCCTATACAATAATGTGTCTGTTTGTGGAGAGAGAGAGAGAAGTGAACAAACAGCGAGCGAGCGCACCTGGTTCTTGTGCGCGTTGTGGTGCAGCAGCAGGTGCGCCAGGTACAGCGACGTGAGCGCGTTGCCGCATGGCCTATACAATAATGTGTCTGTTTGTGGAGAGAGAGAGAGAGAGAGAGAGAGAGAGAAGTGAACAAACAGCGAGCGAGCGCACCTGGTTCTTGTGCGCGTTGTGGTGCAGCAGCAGGTGCGCCAGGTACAGCGACGTGAGCGCGTTGCCGCATGGCCTATACAATAATGTGTCTGTTTGTGGAGAGAGAGAGAGAGAGAGAGAGAAGTGAACAAACAGCGAGCGAGCGCACCTGGTTCTTGTGCGCGTTGTGGTGCAGCAGCAGGTGCGCCAGGTACAGCGACGTGAGCGCGTTGCCGCATGGCCTATACAATAATGTGTCTGTTTGTGGAGAGAGAGAGAGAGAGAGAGAGAAGTGAACAAACAGCGAGCGAGCGCACCTGGTTCTTGTGCGCGTTGTGGTGCAGCAGCAGGTGCGCCAGGTACAGCGACGTGAGCGCGTTGCCGCATGGCCTATACAATAATGTGTCTGTTTGTGGAGAGAGAGAGAGAGAGAGAGAAGTGAACAAACAGCGAGCGAGCGCACCTGGTTCTTGTGCGCGTTGTGGTGCAGCAGCAGGTGCGCCAGGTACAGCGACGTGAGCGCGTTGCCGCATGGCCTATACAATAATGTGTCTGTTTGTGGAGAGAGAGAGAGAGAGAGAAGTGAACAAACAGCGAGCGAGCGCACCTGGTTCTTGTGCACGTTGTGGTGCAGCAGCAGGTGCGCCAGGTACAGCGACGTGAGCGCGTTGCCGCATGGCCTATACAATAATGTGTCTGTTTGTGGAGAGAGAGAGAGAGAGAGAAGTGAACAAACAGCGAGCGAGCGCACCTGGTTCTTGTGCGCGTTGTGGTGCAGCAGCAGGTGCGCCAGGTACAGCGACGTGAGCGCGTTGCCGCATGGCCTATACAATAATGTGTCTGTTTGTGGAGAGAGAGAGAGAGAGAGAAGTGAACAAACAGCGAGCGAGCGCACCTGGTTCTTGTGCACGTTGTGGTGCAGCAGCAGGTGCGCCAGGTACAGCGACGTGAGCGCGTTGCCGCATGGCCTATACAATAATGTGTCTGTTTGTGGAGAGAGAGAGAGAGAGAGAGAGAGAGAAGTGAACAAACAGCGAGCGAGCGCACCTGGTTCTTGTGCGCGTTGTGGTGCAGCAGCAGGTGCGCCAGGTACAGCGACGTGAGCGCGTTGCCGCATGGCCTATACAATAATGTGTCTGTTTGTGGAGAGAGAGAGAGAGAGAGAGAAGTGAACAAACAGCGAGCGAGCGCACCTGGTTCTTGTGCACGTTGTGGTGCAGCAGCAGGTGCGCCAGGTACAGCGACGTGAGCGC